>CM042544.1:18989255-19329255 GCA_023630585.1 Cranoglanis bouderius
CAGGTTCCACTCCTGTCAGTCAAGAACAAGAATCTGAGGCTATCATGAGCACAGACTCACCCAACATGGAGAGTTGAAGACTGGAAAAAGACCAGGTGATTTTTTTTTTTTTTAAATCTTCAACTGTCTAGTTTGGGTGAGTCGTTGATAGACTCAGAATCCAGAATCCTTGGCTGACAGGAGTGGAACCCAAACTGGTCTTCTGCTGTTGTAGCCCATCCACCTCAAAGTTCAATGTTTTGTGCATGATGAGATGCTTTTCTGCTTATCACGACTAAAGAGTGATTATTTGAGTTACTATATCCTTCCTGGCAGCTTGAACCAATCTGGCCATTTTCCTCTGACCTCTCTTATCAACAAAGCGTTTCCACCCACAGAACTGTCACTCGCTCAATGTTATTTGTTTTTCTCACCATTCTGTGTAAACTCTAGAGACTGTTGTGTGTGAAAATCCCCGGAGATCAGAAGTTTATGAAATATACAAACCAGCCCATATGGTACCAACATCCATGCCATGATCAAAGTTACAGAGATCACACTTTTTGTTCATTCTGATGTTTGATGTGAAAGTTAACTGAAGCTCTTGACTTGTATCTGCATGATTTTTTGCATTGCACTGCTGCCACAAGATGATTGGCTGATTAGACAACTGCATGAATGTGCATGTGCACAGGTGTTCCTAATAAAGTGGACGGTAACTGTATATCATAGGCACTGTAAAACCATACTTTTCGTTTTACAGAAGAAATACATACTTTTTACATTTTATCTGTAATTTGAATGTAGATGGTATATAACTGAAATATGCAAAAATCCCATTAATGACATGCTTAGAGCCTGCACCAAGCAGCATTGGTCATTTAGCCATAAAAAGGTACAAAAAGTACAATATGGGATCTTAAACATTTTTCCTTTTAAATACTCCATATGTTTAATTTAAAATATTACAGTAAATATGATGAAAATAAAAACAAATGATGATCAAAACAAAAATAAATAAAAAAATAAAATGAATTAAATAGTATTAATGATATAGTATTAAAACTGTGAAATTTATTCTGACAGTCCTAACATACACACTATCTCTGACTGTTTTCAGTCATACAAGTAATTTTGAATGCTTGGTGGCTCTGTTCATCAAAACTGATGAAGAGTGACAAAACATATTCAAGATTACACCAGGGGGCCAGTAGCCCTCACATACTACTGCTCAATTAACAGACACAAACTCTACTAGTATGCGCACCTTGCAGGAACAGCAGCAGCAGAAGGGCTGAAGCGGGCAGAAGCAGCAGCAGCAGCTGTGTGGTGTCCTGGTGGCTCAGAGGGGGGCAACAGTGGCAGAGGAGCAGGGTAACCAGATGGGTCTGCGGGCAAAGGCTTCCTGGGAACTGGAGGTCTGGGGGGAATCTGCTTCTGGCTCTGAAAGAGGAGAGTGAATATAAGAATCCAATATGCTGTTCATGGACGATAAAAAGAAGACTAGCGCAGAGCCTGAGGACCGCCTCTCTACAGGCCTACAGCTGCTGGTACCTGTCTGTCAGACAGGACGGGGTCGGGGGGGAGAGGCTTGCTTGGTGCAGCCGGTCGTGTCACCTTCAACTTGAGATCCATTGAAAGATGCAGGAGTTTAACAGAGAAAAATACGGATGAAACCTAATACCTTCACTCACGACCACCACTTTATTCTCATGTCACAACACGTATCCATCCCAAATCAATCACAGAGAATCACAGGCCATGCATTAATCCTGCACTCCAGGAGACTAACACATTCCCTTGATTAAGCATACAAGCTTAAGCATATAAGCTTGGTTACATTATTTTTCAACCACATGACATGTAAAAGGTGACAGAGTAAGTTTTAAGGTTTCAGCAGGCATTCCAAATGACCTTAATTTAGATGACGGGTGATAAGTGAAGAGATGATAAAGAGATGACACCTTAAGAAATATCTACGTATGGTTGCGTGGTGTCCTTTTACTTTTCCTTTTCCTTCCTTACTCTGTCTCCCTTCACAGTAAACAAAACCATTTAATAATATGGATGACAACCAATTAATAGTCAAATTAAGCAAATTAATAGTCACTTAAAGCAAGGTTTCTCACCTTGAGCTCACAATCGAAAAATGCAGCATTGTGTTCAATAGGAACTTTTAAGAAGACAGTAGAAAACTGTCTTATCAAGTTGCTGCTGAGAAACCCAGCCTTAAACAATCCGATTCGTACCCAGCGCCCATAAATAGTAACCTAGATACAGAAACGCATGCACTGGCACACACAGCTCAGGCACAAGCTACACAACACTTGAAAACAGGCTGGAGACAGAAAGCAGGTGACTGATTGATATTGTCACGTGAGAGGTGAGGACTCTCTGCTCTGCTAGATGAAGCACGGGAACAGGTGGACATACGTGGCTGTAACCCGTCTCTACCTTTCGATGCTTCTTGCTCTCTGAGGGGGCGGGGTCAGGAGGGAGGGGCTTGTTGGGAGGGGCAGGCCGTTGCCCTGCCGACTGCGGCAGCAGAGAAAGCATTAAGCAAATAAACTGTTAGTAGTAACTGAATATAATATGGATCAATTCACAATAGGAATCCAGAAATATAGGAAATTCACTGAAATGTAATTTAAAAAAAAAAAAAAAAGGAAATAATAAATATTAAAAATTCTGTGAAATTAAAAAATAGTTACACCTTTTACAGTATAATACAGTATAATAAGGTGTTTTTATTTAAGAGAAATTATCATTGCACAGCATTAAGCACCACAGAGTGCTTAATCAGTATAGAGTATATTAATGCCTTGGACTGTGAATAAGATTAAGATATGTGGAGTCCTGTCTTTCTCCAGTAATCTCTCTAGAGAAGGACAGGTTACCTGGACAGGCTGTTTAGAGACAGGATCAGGTGGAAGAGGTTTAGTAGGAGGAGCAGGCCTGGTCTGAGCCTAACCACAGAGAGAAAGAGAGAGAGAGAGAGAGAGAGAGAGAGAGAGAGAGAGAGAGAAGTAGAAGACAGGCAGACAGCACATGCACACATGATGTTTAAACAGTGAGTGGCAATTAGTTTCAGTTATAAGCAAGTGAGTTAGAGAAAGTATCATAGTGTTTTTTACATAGAACTAGCAGTGCTTTAGAGATAAGTGAAAATGTGGAAGCTGCTTCATTTCCCATCAACTACAGCTGTGGGATGTGAGATATGAGGTATTTACAATTCCTATAAAGCTGTCATGCCCAGTCTATGGTGTCAGATGCTCTGTGTAGCCCTAAAAGGAAAGCAAATACAAGCAGGAAACAGGTGATGTAGGTGTTACCTAGGCCTTAGTATAATAAACAGCATACCAATGAGTGTAACACAGAAGTCTGTTGTCTTATAGTCAGTGTCTGCAGTGTGAGTGTGAGATTCTGAGAGTATCACAGCTGTAACAAAGTCTTAGCAGGTTAGATGCATCCATCCTGAGATGCTCTGCAAAACCAATCTTTGTTAGTTATTCAGGTATCAGATCAGTTGAGATGATTGTACAATAGAATTAGGCAAAAAAGTAAAAATTACAATTAAACCTGCTGAGACTTATAGGCTTATTCCAAGAGTATGAAAACCTATCACATATTACTGCAAACAAGCTTAGGCATAAATACACAAGCTTTAATTGCACTAAAAACAGAATTTAATTCAATCTATGATGTTTGATCACTCTCTTAAAAGACCGAATAATGATTCAACCCTGGACCATGTTTTTCTTACTCAAAAGGAAAAAAGTTTTTATATGTTTTCTATTCAGGGGTCATAACTGACCTCATATTGCTTTTTGCTCTGTTCAAGCAGAATGAAGAGAGAAGAGACACCTTGTACCTTACTGATGGCTCGTGTGAGTGGAATGTCATTCTGTGGGGTCCACTGGTACCTCAGTGGCAAGATCTGCTCTCCGTTATGTGCGTTCACTCGCTCGGTGGCAGGGGTTCTGTGAACAACACACATTCAGTCAGAACTATTCGCTCTATACCATGTGAAAATGAACACCCTAGCTAAGGTCACTGTAGCTGAATCAAAATGACATGATTTTGAAAAGTCGTGTCTCAATACAAACCTCTAGAAACCACTATATATATATATATATATATATATATATATATATATATATATATATATATATATATATATATATATATATATATAGTTGTTGGTTTTTTTTTTTTTTTTTTTTTTTTACAAGTGACTACAAAAATCTGTCTGCACTGTAGTCATCATACTGCTCACTGTTTTCAAATTTTTCAGAACTAATTAATATAAAGCACACAATATCTACCTGTAACGCACTACACTAAATACACATATGTGCAGTAATGTTCAGCATAATTAACATTACTGCACATATTTCTCAAATACCTCTCAATGTGTTCCTCTGGTGGATTCATGCAATACTCAATATGAGCCACAGAGACATTACTGTGTTATGGGTAAAAGAAAGAAAAGTGGGAGTCAAAAAGGTCTCCTTGTTAGTAAAAGCACATATGAAATCATCAGTTCGTTAAGACATATCCAGCATATGAAGAAAGCATCTCTCTCTGTCTGTCTCACCGGCTGGGCTGTCTGGCCTTGCTGAAGGGTGTGTTGTTGAAACATAAGAACCTCCGGCGGCAGCGAGGGAAGCGGAGTGCCAGGAACAGTAGTATCACCGGCAGCACAAACAAAAAGATCACTAGCAGAGCCACACGAATGGGATTGGAATCTACACACAAACACATGGATATAGATACATTAATATAGAAGTGTTATGTGTAAAGACATATGTCAGTATACAGTTTTTATGAAAAACAAACAAGTAGGCATGCATTGTTAGCTGACACCTTTGGTCTGACGCGCAGGGCCACTGTCCACACTGCCTCCTGGTCCTGAGTATTTACAGTCTGGTGGAGCCCAGCCCACATCACAGTGACAATTCTTATTGATGTTACACACCTACACATGCAGAGGCAAAAGTGACAGAAGGTGAATTGATATTGCCCGTTGGTACCTGCTTCATATATCAGGCAGCTAGCAGTATTATAGTTTTAGCTAACAGTATATAGTGTTAAATATTAGTTAGATACAGTGACCAAACTTAATACCCTCTTTGGCATGGCTATGTGAAATCAAAGGTGTACTATCTAAAATGGATCTTGCTAGGTTCTTTGTTTCAGGATTTCGCTTACATTTTCCAGCCCTGCAATGAACCCTGCCTCCAGTGCCTTTTCATTAAAAACCAACTCACAAGGCACATGTGTACTTTTAACAGAGAGGACGGAGCTGGTTGGGAGAAAGCGAAAGGCGTGTCAATGTTTTCATTACAATTGTGATTTAGCTTGCAGGCATCAAGGGGCTCTACAAATGAAAAACTGTTCCACAGAAACAAGCTCTTCGTATATAGAACATGATTGAGATATTAGGAAAGCCATTTAATGAAATATTTACAGTGCCAAATATTAATCAGATGTACGAATTCCACTTTAATACACCATTTATGAAGTAGCGTAACTTCAAAGAAGCACCAGTTATTATGGAAGAATTCCTTTTAAAACGCACTGGAACACATTTTCCAAAAAGAAAAGAAAGCAGAGCTGCAAGTGTGAACATCTCACCCCGTGGCCGTTGCACTTCTCACGACACTCCTCAACACCAAGGACAGACACATCCTGACAGCGCTGGTCTAAACACACCTAATGAGAGAGAAAGAGAGCGAGTGATATAGTATATACACATTACAATAAACAATATACATTACTGCAACAATATACATTACTGCACTGCCACTATAGCACAGATATTTTACTAAGTGAAAAGGGAAAACCATCCATCATTGCCAATAGGTGCCTTATTAAACTTATTAAAATCTGTGCAAATCGTTTTTGCAGTCGTTACATTTTCAGAAAAACGACTGCAAAAACGATTTGCACAGATTTTTACCAAAATGCATCTACAGTAAACATGAAGTTTACTAGCAACGAGTTATTGGTATACAAATACAGGCAAGCACTCAAGTGTATCATATGTTATATATGTAAATATGTGTGTGCTTTGTGCAGCTGCATTGTGAAAACTCTAACCTTGCCAGGAGCACATGCAGTTCCCTGAGCTACCATGGCTGGGTCAGAGACATCATCACCCAGGCGGAAATATGCTCCTCGACAGGTAAATTCACTGTTGTTCAGTTTCACCCTGGTTGTCAGAATCTTTGCATTTGAGTCTATCAGTGGGCGATCACTGCCACCCTGACACTGGATTCTACCACACTGCACATCACTGGAAAAAGAACAAAACACAGAACTAAACAGCATTTCTATAACCATCACTTGTAAGCATTCAGCTGAGTATTCATCATAATTTAATTAATCTTTCAAGAAAACAAAGCGATATTCTTGTTCTTTCTGTCCTTCTTTATTGGCACATCATATGCAGCAAATCAAAGCACTTTGATTTATTGTATTTGTAGCTATTATCTGGTTTTAGACACTACTCAAGCAGAGTTGGGTACTTGAGGACACATACTCGTTTGAGCAGGGTATATAGGAGCCATTGGGCATCTGGCCACAGTTGCCGAACATGTTGCCCTGTTTGTTAACAGAGGAGAAGCAGACTGGAGGAGCACGGGTGGAGTCTGAGATAATGACAAACACAGATTAGTTTTTCGTTTGCATCCTTTAACAGACAGGAGTAAATCAGACAGGAACTAGATGAGGCCCCTTTGAAATATGTAGTTATCAGTTTGAGAGTAACCCACAAATAGATTTGTGGCATATACAGTATTGTGCAAAAAGTCTTAGGCACTCTATTTTTCTGCATAGACTTCTGAATTATTGAGTCAGTACAAAAACATTTTATGTTTAAAGAAAGCAACATATTACATAACAGACCACTTTTCAGGGAAAAAAACATAATGAAAGCTAGTGGGTTTTGCATGCAAATAAAAGAAGCAAGTGAGACAGTCAGCGTGTCCAGGAGAACTGTGACAGAGTCTGCAAGATGTTCAGTAAAACATACCAGCTAATGTTCAAAACTGTATAAAGTATAGACTACTACTTTTTTTTTCAAAAAGCAAAGGGTTTTCACACCAAATACTGACTTTGTTTAGTTTATTACTGTTGAGTGCTCTTTATAGTATTTTTTTATGTAGATTTAATTATTCTTGAAAGCATTTTTGCTTTAAGCATTTCTTTGCATACTGTGCAAGACTTCTGCACAGTACCATTTTTGTGGTACATCTGGTACACTAAGCACCTATTCTTACAGAATAGTAACACAAATTGACCCTGTATTTCTTACATATGATTATATAAGGGAACGGGTTTCACTTACTGGCTCCCCACAGCATATGACACTGCTCATCCATAATGGTACACACTCCGCTGTAACAGTAAGAGGTGCCATCCTGACACGTCTCACCATTCTGAAGAAACACATTGGGTGGACAGTGTGCCGAGGCACCAGTGCAGTACTCTGGTAGATCACATTCTCCCAGAGGCTCTCGACATAATGATCCAGCAACACGTAGCTGCAGAGAGAAAGCAAAGGAAAGCGAACAAGCAAGAGACAGGAGAGATGTGAGACAAGAGAAACAGGGAGATTAATAAAATGATTACAGTGCCAGTTATGAACATTGATCATGTATGAATTGTAACAAAAAATTAAGAAATCATGCATACTTTGCAGTTCTCACAGCAAATGCCATCAGAGGAACACTGGGCACCTGGAACTAGCTTACAGGTGCTGGCATTACAACATGGATCAATACATTCCTGCAGACATACACACACAACCAGTACATCAGAAACCCACAGAGCACACTCTTCTTTAAGTCAATTTAGTTGAATACAAGGAGTGTCCACAAATTCAATACTACTTCTTACATCAAGTAGGCCACAATCACACTCTTCTCCCTTCTCCACGTACAGGTTGCCACAGCGCGGCCCTCCCAGCATCTTTTCCGGCTGCGGCACGTTAAAAAGGCACATGCCTCCACCATGCATCAGGCTTAGAGAGAGATCTTTCTCACTGCAGCTACTAAACAACTGACCTGGCATGAACCTGTAAACAAAGAACACACACAGCTGAGACTGGAGAAGGCAGTACTCTGGAGTACTGGAGAATAGTCTGATAATGCTGGACCTTCAGATAGATGTAAATAGCTTAGTCGGTAAACTTTTATTCTATTTGCATGTGTAACTGTACAATAGGTGCGATGGTACACAATTATAAATCTATATGGGAATCTGGAATAGTTTCTGTTAATATAAAAAGTCATTAAGATGCTACACATTCCTTGAAATATAGCACACAATCACACAGGACATCCCACTTATTTAATTAACAACAAGCAACATGTTCAACCCATATGTGCTTGTTGAACATTCTATTCCAAATTGGTTCCCCCCGCTGCTGTTATAATAACCGTCACTCATTGGGAAGGCTTTCCACTAGATTTTGGGGCATGGCTGTGGGGATTTGCCCATACAGCCACAAGAACATTAGTGAGGTCGGGCACATATTCAGTGTCAGTCAAATTCATCCCAAAGGTGTTCAGCAGGGTTGAGGTAAACCATGGCAAACCATGTCTTCATAGACCTCACTTTGTACACAGGGACACTGTCATGCTGGAACAGGTTTGGGCCTCTTAGTTAGTTCCAGTGAAGCTAAATTGTAATGCTACAGCATACAAAGACACTCTAGACAATTGTGGCCTCCAACTTTGTGGCAACAGTTTGTGGAAGATCCACATATGGGTGTGATGCTCAGGTGTCCACATACATTTGGCCATACAGTGTAGCTTGACCATGTTTGAATCAATCCCAAAATGTAATCAGTTCTTCTTCTGGTAGCAAGTATAATTCCATACAAATCCTACATTTAACCATTGAAGGACTGATGGTAAAAATCTTAGATACTCAGAAGAAGGGTCTTGAGCTCCTGAACATGACAGTGTAAGTAACATCACTGTATGACAAACAGGAAGAAAAATATTGAAGGAAAAACTAGATCAGATATTGTGACCTTGGCCCTGTTTTGATCAATTCTAAAAATTCTAACTTCAATTCATCCGCTGGTTAGAATGATAATTCCATATAAATCCTACAAACATTTAACCACTCGTCCTTGCGATATCACACTAACGATAATGTTGGACATAATGCCTCCATCACCTAGTAGCAAGAATCAGCGCAATCTGAATACATTTCAGTATTGATGAGCTATTCAGTGCTTACAGGAACCCTATTAGCTAGCTAGATTTAAGAAATATTCTAGCAGTTTCCAAATCTAACCAAATCTTGTTGAACAGTTTAACTGCTCATACAGTGTCATTTTTTTAAACTGTGAAGCTGTAAGCAGTTACAATAACAGCTAGTTAGGTTGTAGTCATATAATGTAATTGTTATATACGATTCCTTCACTAATCTACCCAGAAGCACTCACCCTGTGGATGGCTCCATGATGCAGCCACCAAGGCGCGGTTCATTCTGGCACTGGCAGCGGCGGTCAGCTGTGTCATGGTTCATTCCCAGGTTATGGCCGAGCTCATGCGCCACTGTGGATGCAACCCCCAGCACACTTACTAGGTGATCCTACAGCACAAAAAAATGAGTGAGGAGCTTATTTTGGTGTGCGCTATCTCACATCAATCATGTTTTTTTTCAGTATTGCACATGCTGCACTGACTGACAGTGATAAGCTATGATGAGCAGATTTCAGAACCGTCACTGGCTATGAGAACACCAAGCTAACAGAGGTCTGTCAGTAACTGTGAGAGAACAGATGTAAGCTCTCCAGCCTCTAAAATGCAAATACCTATGACTGTATTTGGAATTTTAAACTCAATTTAATTTCATGAAGAGTCTCACCACATTAACTCCTCCAGATCTGTCCTTGGTGCACATGGAAGACTGAGAGGCCATGCCCACTGTTGTACCGTCAAACGACTCACCCCTTTAAAAAAATCAATAAAATCCCACTGTATAAAAATCAATCAAATCCTGATTGTATACATTTTACACTGTTACAACCATTGCTTGATCTAACACAGTCCATGCCTTCCAAATGCATAATTATTAGAACCTACATGACTAGTTGTGCATTGTCATGGCGTAGTCGTGGCAGCAGCTCTCTGTTCCTCCATTCCAAAAAACGGCTGAGTGTGTCACTGGGGCTCTTATCTATCAGGATTTTATCTTGATCACTCCAGATCTCCAGCCCCACCAGGGCCACTCGCACATTCAGTGGCCGATAGAACTGAGAGGGAGAACAAAGCATCAACCAAGCTTGAATAGCTTAAAGCACAAAATATCAAAATACAGTATTGCAGAGTTTTAGACCTGTTTTTGACCTGATTTCACTCTAACACTGAACTGAGCACTTTATTAGGAACACATAGACACCTACTCATTCACGCAATTATCTAATCAGCCAATCATGTGGCAGCAGTGCAATGCATAAACTCCTGCAGATACGGGCCAGCAGCTTTGGGTAATGTTCACATCATCCATGAGAATGGGGAAAATGTGATTTCAGTGATTTTGACCATTGCACAATTGTCGGTGCCAGACACTGGTTTGAGTAACTGCTGATCTCCTGGGATTTTCAACCACAACAGTCACTAGAGTTTAATCAGAATGGTGCGATAAAGAAAAAAAATAACATCCAGTGAGCTGCATTTCTGGGGACAGAAATGCATTGTTGATGAGAGAGGTCAGCAGGGAATGACCAGACTGGTTCAAGCTGACAGAAAGGCTACAGTAACTCAGATAACCATTCTGTACAATTGTGTTGAGCAGAAAAGCATCTCAGAATGCACAACACATCAAACCTTGAGGCTGATGGGATACAATAGCAGAAGACCACGTCGGGTTCCACTTCTGTCAGCCAAGAACAGAAAGCTGAGACTGCAGTAGGTACAGGCTCACCAAAACTGGACAGCTGAAGGCTGGAAAAACGTAGCCTGGTCTGATAAATCTCAATTTCTGCTGAGGCACACAGATGGTAGGGTCAGAATTTGGCACCAACAGCATGAATCCATGGACCCAACCTGCCTTGTGTCAACAGTCCAGGCTGGTGGAGGTGGTGTAATGGTATGGGGAATGTTTTCTTGGCACACTTTGGGCCTGTTAATACCAATCAATCATCACTTGAATACCTCAGCCTATTTGAGTATTGTTGCTGACCATCTGCATCCCTTCATGGCCACAATTTACCATCTTCTAATGGTTACTTCCAGCATGATAATGCATCATGTCACAAAGCAAAAGTCATCTCAAACTGGTTTCATGAACATGACAATGAGTTCAGTGTTCTTCCCAGTCACCGGATCTGAATCCAATAGAACACCTTTGGGATGTGGTAGAACGGGAGATTCACAGCATGAACATGTACCTGAAGAATCCACAGGAATTGTGTGATGCAATCATGTCAACATGGACCAGAATCTCAAAGGAATGTTTCCAACATCTTGTGAAATCCATGCCATCAAGAGTTGAGGCTGTTTTGAGAGCAAAGGGAGTCCTTACCCAGTATTAGTACAGTGTTCCAAATAAAGTGCTCAGTGAGTGTACATTCAGGTCCATTCAAACACCGTAGAAGAACAAATTTACTACCTTCTTATAAATTAAGGATATAAATACTTAAATACTTTTTTTTATTCTTAAAATAAATTTTTGCCTGTTTTTTAACTGCATTTGAACAAAAATATTCTTTTAAACTGATTGAATGCTGCTTATAGCTGTGCATGTTTTTAGTTGGACATACAAACAAACACTGTACTTAGAGGTAACAAATGCAAAGACATTATCAAAACAAATTCCCCAAATGAACTCACCCAGTCTACCTGGTTGGCCACATCCAGCATGCGATAAATAATAGTCTTGTTGTTCTTCTGATAATTTAGGTACTGTGACAAAGACGTATATGCAAAAAACATCAGACCACTATATTTAAACAGATAACAAAATGTTACAGCATCCTGCAAATACCATATGTTTACAGAGCAGTAGAATTACCAGTAGATGGTGCTGGAGTAACAAATGTGGATTACTGAACTGCATGATGCTTGTTCATGGTTTGTTTTGTTTTTTTTGTTTTTTTTATTGACTTGGCCAAAAAAAATAGAACATTCTTTGGCACTACTTTCAAACAAAACAGAAATGGACTGTATTAGAGATGCCGAGCCCTTCATGAGACAGTGAAACCTGTAACTATTTGAACAAATACTTATAGACTGCATTGAATACAACATTAACAGAAACATACACTTACCTCCTTGTGATCAACCACCAATACCAGCTCAATGTATTTGGTCTCTAAAAGAATATCTCTTTTAGTCTATGAAACAAACACAGAGAAATAAATAAATGAGTGCAGCAGACTGGTGTCTTTTTACATTATGATTATAGACAGCTACAGGAACAAACACACACACACACACACACACAGCTCTCACCCTGTGTATTTGTGGAATAATCTGAATGGGTGGTATAAAGGTGTGAGAAACACCACATCCCCCAGATTCAGAGCTCAGCTGGTGGGTTGGGTAGAGTGTGTGCAATTCCTTCTCTTCTTCTGAACTACCACTTCTCCTTACGCCTTCATCACATTCCTCTGGCTGCAGTTCAAAGCTCAAACTCGCATTGATTACAATCACTCCCCTGCAGAGATAAGCAGGAGAGTTACTTCTCTAATATTGATTTCCACTTCCCCAATATACATCAGATTATATTACCATACATGCATACAGGATTAAACCCAATACTTGTGTATGAATGATACTTTTGAATATGAAAAATTCTCTAACCTCCTTATACTCATAATGCATGTAATTAAACTGATCATAGGTTATAATACCGTCTTTACACTCTACATTCCATGGAAGGAAATGCCTGTCTTGACTCTGAGCTGACCTGGTCCCTTGATCTACAGGCCATGCAGTAATGGGGTGGTATGACAGCACAGTGGGTAACATTTCTGCCTCACAGCTCCAGGGTTGGTGGTTCGATCCTGAGCTTGGGTTACTCTCAGTGTTTTTTTTTTTGTTTTTTTTTGAGTCAGTAGATGGATTTGCGATGATAAATTGTCCCTAGGTATGAATGTGCACCCTGTGATTGAGGGAAACATCATGCCAAGTGTTCCTGGAACAGGTTCTGCATCTACTGCCACCCTGATCAGTATAAATGTGATTACTGAAGATGAATGGATGTATAATTCTGCACGAAATACTACACGTTCTCAACACGCAACCAGGAGCGTGGTTCAAACACTCATATTCCTCTCATTATTTACCTATAGGGTAACAGGTTGTTCATATTCAACAGTCTCCAGCCTTGTAAGATTCTTAGTCACAAGCACTCTCTCTGCTACATAATCAATTGTAGTGCAGTGCAATTTAGAGAGTATTATTTAACCATTCTGACCATTCAGAAGAAGCACACCCAATATTAGCTGTCATACATCTTAAAGATTATATGAACAACAGGACTGCAGTAGCACAATAATCTAAACCAAATAAACCTCAGCAGACTGAACTTACAGCAATAGAAGACTAACGAGTTGAGTCTTACCGTAATCCAGCACAGGTGCTGATGGCCACACGGGATTGGGGGAACCCTCTCACAGAGCCATGATAATAACACTGAGCCTAACAGAGAACAGGTGTAGTTAAATATTTCATTCTCCTCTGCCATTTCCCCTTCTCACTCTATCTATCTGACACACACCGACATGAAGGTCTCACAGGACCCATGGGCAAGTGCCACACCATTTTTGAGACAGAAGCAAAAGTCATTGTTTCTGTAAAATGCAAGGTGCTACTAGCTTTACATGTGCATTTATTTAAACTATTAACACTAATTAAAATGGTTTACACTGTAGCATACAAAGTGCATTAATTAATGTGCACATTAATGAATTAATAAAAATTAACATACCACCTGGCTCTCCTCCATGGACACCCCACTTCCATTTGGCAGGTAGTAGAAGACATTAGGCAGCTTAGGCAGTAGTTCTCTGCAGAAGTGATTGAGGTGGTAGAAAGGCAGATAAATAAACAAAATGCAACATAAGATAGACATAATAATGCGTTGCCCTCATATGCTGCATATCTGTGCTTGCACACTCACTTGTTCTTTTCCAGGTCCAGCAGAAGAAGGCTGTCTCCCACTTGCAGCCCACACACCAGTCTGTCTGGGTGACCATTCTGCAGAAAAAAAAAAAAGAATCATGATTGATAGCCACCATTTAATGATTTTTATAATACAACCAGAATTCCAAGAGTGTAAAACGACAGAATATATGTATATACATACATACATATTGTATATGTACAGTGTATGTATACACAATCTAGCCACAGGAGGTCACAAGACAGTGTACTTTTTGTCCCGGTCCCAAGCCCGGATAAATAGAGAGGGTTGTGTCAGGAAGGGCATCCGACGTAAAACTTTTGCCAAATTCAATATGCGAATCACTAACATGACTTCCATACCGGATCGGTCGGGGCCCGCCATCGGTGCCGTTGACCTACAGGGCACTGGTGGAAATTGGGCTACTGTTGGTCGAAGAAGGAGAGGAGGAAGGTGTGTTAGAGGAGGAAGGCGTGTCCGTAGGCAGAGAGAGAAGAGGAAAGGCAGGAGTTTGGGACTGAAAGTAGGGACTTTGAATGTTGGTACGATGACAGGTAAAGGCAGAGAGCTGGTAGATATGATGCAGAGGAGGAAAGTCGACATTCTGTGTGTCCAGGAGACCAGGTGGAAAGGGAGCAAGGCTAGAAGCATTGGAGCAGGGTTTAAACTGTTTTATCATGGGGTGGACAGGAAGAGAAATGGAGTAGGAGTGATCCTGAAGGAGGAGTTTGTGAAGAATGTTTTGGAGGTAAAGAGAGTGTCAGATAGGTTGATGAGTCTGAAGCTGGAAATTGAAGGTGTGATGTTGATGGTTGTTAGTGCTTACGCTCCACAAGTAGGTTGTGAGCAAGAGGAGAAAGACAGATTCTGGAGCGAGCTTGAGGAAGTGATGCAGAGTGTTCCCAGAGGTGAGAGAGTGGTGATAGGGGCAGACTTTAATGGACATGTTGGTGAAGGGAATAGTGGGTATGAGGAAGTGATGGGCAGGTTTGGTCTTCAGGTAAGGAACCCAGAAGGACAGAGGTTGGTAGACTTTGTTAAAAGTATGGAGATGGCTGTGGTGAACATGTACTTTCAGAAGAGGCAGGAACACAGGGTGACATATAAGAGTGGTGGCAGGAGCACACAGGTGAACTATATCTTATGTAGACACTGTAATCTGATGGAGATTAGCGATTGCAAAGTAGTGGTAGGAGAGAGTGTAGCTAGACAGCATAGGATGGTGGTGTGTAAGATGACCCTGGTGGTGAGGAAGATGAAGAGAGCAAAGGCAGAGCAGAAGACAAAGTGGTGGAAGTTGGAAAAGGAAGAGTGCTGTGCGGTTTTCAGGGAGGAGTTGAGACAGGCTTTAGGTGGTCAGGAGGTGCTTCCAGATGACTGGACTACTACAGTCAAAGTGATCAGGGAGACAGGTAGGAAGGTGCTAGGTGTGTCATCTGGAAGGAGGAAAGAAGACAAGGAGACTTGGTGGTGGAATGAGGAAGTTCAGGAGAGTATCCAGAAGAAGAGGTTAGCTAGGAAGAAGTGGGACAGTGAGAGAACGGAGGAAAGTAGACAGGAATATAGGGAGATGCAGTGTGAGGTTAAGATAGAGGTGGCAAAGGCCAAACAGAAAGCTTATGAGGACATGTATGCAAGGTTAGATAGTAAGGAAGGTGAGAGGGATTTGTATCGGTTGGCGAGGCAGAGGGATAGAGATGGTAAGGATGTGCAGCAGGTTAGAGTGATTAAAGATAGAGATGGAAATGTGTTGACAGGTGACAGGAGGGTGAGGGAAGATGGAAGGAGTACTTTGAGGAACTGATGAATGAGGAAAATGGCAGAGAGAGAAGAGTAGTAGAGGCAAATATTGTTGAGCAGGAAGTAGAAAGGATTAGCAAGGGTGAAGTTAGGAGAGCTTAGAAGAGGATGAAGAGAGGAAAGGCGGTTGGTCCTGATGACATATCAGTGGAGGTATGGAAGTGTCTAGGAGAGATGGCAGTAGAGTTTTTAACTAGGTTGTTCAACGAGGTCTTAGAGAGTGAGAGGATGCCTGAGGAATGGAGGAGAAGTGTTTTGGTGCCGATTTTTAAGAACAAGGGAGATGTGCAGAGTTGTGGAAACTACAGAGGTATTACGCTGATGAGCCATACAATGAAGTTGTGTGAAAGAGTAGTGGAAGCAAGGCTAAGGGGAGAAGTGAGCATTTGTGAGCAGCAGTATGGTTTCATGCCAAGAAAGAGCACTACAGATGCAATATTTGCTTTGAGAATGTTGATGGAGAAGTACAGAGAGGGTCAGAAAGAGCTGCATTGTGTCTTTGTAGATTTAGAGAAAGCGTATGACAGGGTGCCAAGAGAGGAGCTGTGGTATTGTATGAGGAGGTCTGGAGTGGCAGAGAAGTATGTTAGAGTGGTGCAGGATATGTATGAGAGCAGTAGGACAATGGTAAGGTGTGCGGTAGGTGTGACAGAGGAGTTCACGGTGAAGGTGGGACTGCATCAAGGATCGGCTCTGAGCCCCTTCTTGTTTGCGGTGGTGATGGACAGGCTGACAGATGAGGTCAGACAGGAATCTCCATGGACTATGATGTTTGCGGATGACATTGTGATCTGTAGTGAGAGCAGGGATCAGGTGGAGGAAACTCTAGAGAGGTGGAGGTTTGCTCTGGAGAGAAGAGGAAAGAAGGCTAGTCGCAGCAAGACAGAATACATGTGTGTGAATGAGAGGGATCCATGTGGAACAGTGAGGTTACAGGGAGAAGAGATAAAGAAGGTGCAGGATTTAGGGTCAACAGTCCAGAGCAACGAGGAGTGTGGAAAAGAGGTGAAGAAGCGTGTGCAGGCAGGTTGGAATGCGTGGAGAAAAGTGTCAGGTCTGTTGTGTGATAAAAGAGTACCAGCAAGAATGAAAGGAAAGGTGTACAGGACAGTAGTGAGACCAGCGATGTTGTATGGTTTGGAGACAGTTGCACTGAGGAAAAGACAGGAGGAAGAGTTAGAGGTAGCAGAGCTAAAGATGTTGAGGTTCTCTTTGGGAGTGATGAGGATGGATAGGATCAGGAATGAGTACATGACAAGGACAGCACATGTGAGATGTTTTGGAGACAAAGTTAGAGAGGCCAGCTTTAGATGGTTTGGACATGTTCAGAGGAGGGAGAGTGAATATATCGGTAAAAGGATGCTGAGGTTAGAGCTGCCAGGCAGGAGGCCGAGAGGAAGACCAAAGAGGAGGTTTATGGATGTAGTGAAGGAGGACATGAAGGTAGTCGGTCTGAGAGAAGAGGATGCAGGGGATAGGGCTAGATGGAGGCAGATGATTCGCTGTGGCGACCCCTGAAGGGAACAGCCGAAAAGAAAAAGAAGACAGTGTATGTATACACAGGAATACATACAATAGATATAATTGCAGTTGAAATATTAAGAATCTTGTACATGGCATTAATTGAAACATGAGAATGTAATGTCTGGTGGCAGATTGGCATGAAATGACTTGTATATTAGTGTTTTCTTTATGAAAGCAGGTTTAGTCCGACTTAAAACTCTGTACCGTTAATGCTATTGTGAAATCCTACAAAGGCAAATTTCATTTGCTATGCTATTTACATAAAGGTTAATGAAATATTACTGGAAATACTTAGTGAAGTGCCACTAATTTATGTATGAGAATGAAGATTTTGTGTATATTTAATGATCCCAGTTCTATACAGTATTATTTATAACAGTGCCTTCACTCCAACTGGTCTTATTAAGTGAGCCATATTAGATTTACAAGATCAACTAATTGGGCTGATTTAATCTGATGTGATTAAATCTGAACAGAATATAACTTAGCTAGATTCTACATTATTTATAATGCAGGCGCAATTTGAGCTATTGTTGGTTGTTTGTTTTGGTTATTTTTATTAGTTATTTTTAGCTATTGCTTTTGTTTCTAGTACTACAACTTATCTATTAAAGGAACAATAAAGATTTACTAAATGTAATTTAATTTTCACAAAGAGTACAAACATTTAATTAAAATTACCATATCTCTGCACACAAAATAATGTAAAAGTTGCTATACATATAAATTGCTTAGCAGTGCGATCCTCTGTATTCACATTAACATACAGGAATGTTATCTCTGGACCAGGTTCAGTTTCTGCCACTAGAAAGATTTAAACTCATTGATGAATCCTGGTGCACTCTAGTGAGATGTCTAATATCCACTTCTCTTCCCCACACACATCACCATTAAGAACAAAAGAGCTGCTGATCTTGCTGCTGACAGAGAGTTAAGTGCGGCAGGCAGTGCTGCACTATGAACAGACCTCTCTTCCTTTTTGCTCTCTTAACAGTCATCTAACATCCTGTTACCTGAGTCTTGCAGAAATCACATTTCCCCTACATATGAGCCTCTTTCCTGCTCAGAGGAGCCAGAGTAGGAAAACTGCCAGGTCGAGTGACTGCAACACACATGTAAATGCACTAACACAGACGCACATACACAGACGATAACCAGTGTCCCCAACCCAAAGGACTCTTTCAAAAAGTGAAAACTCGGTCAGCTTTCTCCAGCACAGCCGCCTCAGCTTCCTGTCTTTCTTCTCTCCCTCCACATGGGAACAGAGACTTCACACAGACGCTATCTCAAAAGAAAACCACCATTATCACATATTCCAGCCTGACAGGCACCAGGAGGCTTATTACTGGCCTATCTGTGAGCTTTTAACCACTCTTAGAGTAACATTTTAATTTAATTTGATTGGTGGTCATTCTATTTGACTGGTTTTTACATTTGAAACTGGTCTGGTGCTGATAATTACACTATATAATGGCTATGCCTGGTTTCTGATAAGTATTAACATGGTTATGTGTTGGGTTTTTGGTGAAAACAAAGTTCTAAATAAAGACAAATTATCATGAGGTATACACTGAAAACAGGGAAGAAACAGTCCCCTCACACAATATCAAAGTTATGTAAATACAGGGTGTCCCAAAAGTCTCCATAAATAGGGGACTATGTGTGCCAGCACTACGTCGGTTGTTCCTTCGTCAGTGGATGTTCGTGGACGTCCACTTCTCGGTTGGTCCGCAACACTTCCAGTCATTTCGAATTTGTTAATAAGTTTCGTGTGTGATGTGCTTGCCATGTTAAAATCCATCGCAACCTTGTGACAGATTCCCGATCCAGCAATGAGAATGAGTTCAATATGTTCTTCTTTTGTCAAAGACATTCTTAAAAGCTATCTAAATACATATATATATATATAATATAAACTAAAATTAAAAAAAAAAGTATGACATTTTGCTAAAAAGTGTTAATTTCCCCTATGTAAGGAAACGTTTGGGACACCCTGTATTATCAGAGTAAATGTTTATGCCAACTGCTTTCAATCCAACTCCAGCACTGGTCAAATGGTCAAAACCAACTGTTGGACCTTCTTAGTTTTCAAAGGGTGCATACAACTTCAACCTTTCAACAACCTCATCTTAACACTGACAACATGGATATATTTGGCTGATGTGTCAACAACTGGCCCTTTAGACAGTTCTCACTTCATTTATCATAATCCTGGAGAAAAGAGTGCTATGGACAATTAAAGGACAGCTTTGCATGGCATTTCCACAGCTATGTGTCTGATTCATTATGAGGTTATGGGGGTGGAGGTTGACTGAAGGGTAATGTGCATCACTCTGAACTCCCTATCTTCTCTGAAAGATGCTGACTTTATACTTCTTCACAGAAATGAATCTGTTAGAGCCTTAATGATACAAATGCCACAAATGTATTGTATATGGATTGGATAAGTACACCCACAATCGGCTATTCGCAGACACAAATACTCGAGACACTTTCGAGTAACGTGGGCAAAATGCCAACTAGTGATTCCATGCGAATAATGTGAAGGGTGGAAATATGACTACAGACTAAACCAGATAACTGGGAAGAGGAAAAAAGCTTGGGAGAAACAAGAACCTTCTCATGGGACAAGGTAATGGATGACGAGACTAGGCGGAGACAGGGAAAACTGAGAAAGAGGAAATCAAAGGGGAACTGAAGAGGAATAGGAGATAGAAAGAGAAGAACACTATGATAAAAAAGAGGCAGATGAAGAGTGTGAGAGGTGTGAGTTGGCATCTCTCAGAAGTAATCACAAGTCAATCAGTGGTGTCAAGAGACAGAACTAATGACAGTATGACACTCAAAACTACACTAAGCAGATAACACACCACATCAACTTCTCCTCCTTCTCCTCTATATCTTGTCCATTCTGTCTCCTTCCTGCAGTTTCTTTCTGACCTTTTCACTCATCGTATTCTCTGTATCCCTTTTGTTCTCCATGCTCATGCCACTATCTCCTGACTCTCTGGAGCCTTTCAACCACCCTCTGACCTCAATCACTGATGTCTGCACCACACTTCACTGTTCTGTCTCACTATCGCGCATACACCCCACCTTCTGTCCATGATGCAATGTCCCTACACACATGTTCCAGCTGGCAGGATGACCTCAGAAGCACATGAATGCTGGGTGTGGTTCATAAGCAAGGCTCAGCGAGAATAAAGAGAGGGAGTGGGTAACATTAGTGTTCGGATGCGAGGTGAGCAAGGTCCGTCTTCCTCGCAGTTACTCATAACAGAAGATCTACACTTATTAGTTATTACATTACAATGAGTTTAGTCTTGTGGTCATGAGCAAGTAATCCAGTATGGAGACAGTAAAGCTAGTTTTAAGACACAGTGTTACTACAGTGTCTCTTTTACAAAATGACTACTGCCAGATACTGTTGGTTTAGATCTTAATTATACTAAAGCATTCTTTGATTAGCACTTTGGATCAAAAGCAAATGTTTTGGAATCTGAAGGAGATTTTCAGTTACAGTAACAAAATAGACCGCTCCCTGTCTCTGATGGTCTCTTGGCTTCCGCACAAATCTGTGCAGTTACACAACACATCAGAATGTTTCCAAAATTTTACAAGCATGGGGGAATAAGAGATGAGAGGTCCATAAAACCTCGTTTTCTCTCTCTCTCGAGGAGCAACACCCTGACTATCATACATAGCCACTTTCTTTTCATCCTTTCATCCATTTCTGTAGCTGCAGTGTCTCTCCGGTAGCACACTGAGAGGTCAGTGATTGAATGTTCTGAGGTGTAGTCATGCTGATAAGCAACATAGTGTGTCTGCACACACAGATACTGACTGATCTGCAGTCTAATCACAGACTTTACAATACAGCAGCACAGCATTACACTGGAATAGCACAGAGACCCTAACTGTGTCCATATGTAAGTGTTTCTAAGTGCATGTGCTTGATCTCACTTAACTAAGCAGTGGTGTTAAGATAGATCAAGGCTCAGACAAACTGGAATATGAGTCAACACCAGCATAAGCCTATTCACAGTGTAGAATCATATACAGTAACTCCAATTAATTTTCTAGAGCAGCACAGCTCTGACAATAGTGCTGGCTGTAATATAACTGATAGATTTATATATGAATGCGCTTATTCTAATACGTTATTGTTTCTATAGTATCAACTAATTTCTTGTAATTTACTTTTATGGCAGACACTCTATGTAATCTAGGGCTAAAATATGCTGTAATTGAACCAAAAAAAAGGTTAATCATTGATATGGTAGCGTATTCTGTAATAACATGTTTATTTAAAATGTATGGAAGGAGTCTTGGGTGTCAGCGCTTTGTAACAGTCACCTCAGGACAGAGTACTTTGGTTTCGCAAGGTGCATCCCAAATCGCATACTTATGCACTATTCTACGGCATTTTGTAGTATAGTGTGAGAAGTGAGTTCACGCTGAAAATTTCAACAAGAAGAAGTAAGTACCCGGATGATGCATTTATTCAACCGAAAAACAAAGCGTGGAATGTTCGACACTTCATACACTCAACGGTCTCAGTTTTTCTTACGTACGGAAGAGGGGAGGGGCTAACAGATGCTGACGCTGGCACAGATTTGCTCAGAATCAAAAAAAGGTCATGTTGGGCATAAAAGGTAACATTGACATAAACAGTAAAATGAAGAAATTTTTTGTTGACTTTGGGTATTCTGCTAAAGCTAGCAGCATCACATTACGTGTGTTTGATGTCAGTGATGTTATTTGACTTCCGGTTAGTAAGAAACTGTTAGTGTTCCATTTGAGACAATACTACCCTTCATACACTAGATGGTAGAGTACATAGTGCATAGTGTAAGTGCATAGTGTATATAGGACGTCATTTGGGACAAAACGTCAGTGACATAACAAGCTTTTTTTGTCTAATTAACGTCAATAAAGAGAAAAAAAACAGGCTGGTGGTGATATGGCAGTTTATAGCTGCTACAATGTAAGTGATACTTACAGACAATCTCGTGGGCACTGCACAACATTAGTAACGGGCTTCTGATTTGCATCAGGCCACATCACACGACCCCGGCATTGATTATTTTCCTATAATGGTTTGCCTGTCATGTTTTATTCCTTACACACTTGAGCTACAGTTCTCTTTTCAAGAAGTCTTTTATTCCTTTATGAAGCAAGTCAAGCAGCCTGTCACTGTACATATAAGATTCAGGTGAGCATACACACAACACAGTGTATATGGGCTAATTTGTACCAAATATTGTTATCTGATAGATAATATACACATATGTTTTGGAATTAACATCCATTTAACCCATTAAAGTCTCAGCATATTATTAAATAAATACTATGAATTCTTCAGTAACTACAGTAGAACCAAACAGGAGAAGTATGCAGTGACCAAAGTGAGGAATGTACGTTTGGACCCAGTGACAGGTGTTGGGAGTGTAAGAGGTTAATTGGGAGGGGGTTAGACTAATTCCACATCAACTGAGGTCAGACTTGGCATTGGGAGGCAAAGAATTGTTAAAGGCATAGGGTGGACCAAAGGAGCAGACTTTGTTCATGAATGGGTGTCAGTTAGAGGGGAACAGAAAAGGCTAATAAATTACACATGTACATACACCCACACATACCGACACCCACACCCATGGCATCACCCCACCTTTCCTCTTTCTCTGAACACAGATGCACTGCTCCCCACCTTTCCTCACTTTTGGAAAACAATCTAAAAACAGACCGCAGTTGCCATGGTTGCATAAGCAGCCTGATTCACTGACACACACAAACACCCTCTGCATCTCAGAAAGGGGCTTCCAGCTAATGATAGCTGAAACATGGAGAACTAGATGAGTAAGGACCATGTGGGTAACTTCCAATTACAAGTAAAGAAAATAAAGAAAGCAAATGCAAAAGTGACAATATCTTGAATATAGTCAAATGTATCTAGTATTTCCTATTATAGGATTACAATAAACCAAATACAAGGTTGTTAAACATATTTCGAAACATTTGTACTCATTTAAAGCTTAATGTTTTCTTATTCTATTGGTAGATCATTTTCCTTCTTTCAATAAATAAATGCTTAAAATGAGCAAAACTATCTGCCAATAGAATAAAACGATTTCCGGCTTAAACTTAGTTAAAAAGAAAACTCTAGAAATAGGATTAATGATCTTATATATGGTTTATGATCATCTTATAATAGGAAATACTAGATAAATTTGACTACATTCAAGATACTTTTACTTGCTAATATTACTGTGTCTTGGAAGGTTACGAATATCGCGAAAGAAAAAGAATGAACAATTAGAAACTTTTATTCATGTTACAATGCTCACAGACAAGTTGTTGTCTGTGCATGTCTGCATGGTGAGTGTGTGCGACTGATTTTGTGCTCCCCACACCTGCGCTGCCTCTCCACAAAGTTCTAAAGCTAAGCAGAAAATAGAATGAATGTCAGGGTCTGGTCCAGTTCCTGAAAGCACAGAGAGTTTGCTCAGTCATGTCTTCACTCTGTGCTTTTTTTAATGAGGGAACAAGGAGTGATGAGAGGTGGATCTGCTGGCTAGTTTCCTTTTTTTCTGCCCTCCTGCAATGCAGGAAGGAAGCAGGCGTTCTGACATTTTTTTACTGGAGACTTCCTGAAATAAGTATGATCTGAGAGGAGGGGAAGTGGAGGCAACATTAAGGGGATGGTCATGTCCTGTGCAGCTGAGAAGACCCCTGATATCATATCCTGTTATACATCCCACCCCCCCCCCCACGCACACACACACACACACACACACACACACACACACACACACACACACACACACACACACACACACACACACACACACACACACACAAAGCACCTTAGAGCACAATGGTACTCTTAGTTAGGACCACAAGGGTAAACCTGATCCTAAATGACAATGCTGATTTGGGCTAGAGTACTGTCATTATAGTTTATAGACTTTACAAAATAAATATACATTTAAAAAATAATATAGAATTAATAATGAACTTTCAGATTCACAGAGTGTTGTAAGGCCACAGCAGCACACAGTTGCAGCTCATTACCGTCGTCTTAGGGAGTTTTTCCTTGCCATTGTCGCCTCCGGCTTAGGGATCTAAATCTAAATCTCTATCCGGATTTCTGTAAAGCTGCTTTGTAACAATGTCCATTGTTAAATGAATTGAATTTAATATTTAATTACCAACCCCTTTTTGAAACGAATCAGTTGAGTTCAGTTGAATAAAACTATTTATATAATTTGTTATTTCTGTATAATATACAGTATGTATCACTGACAAAATAACAATGCCCAATCAGTTGAGAACAGCATTCTGTAATGCGTTGATAAATCTGTGTTTGATTTATAAGTAGGCTAGTGCCTCACATAATATGTGTACAGATTATGAATCATGTGATGTCATTTGTAGCACAATCTGTGAATGTAATGTACGCATATAATAGAAGTGGCAGAAATATCAAATATGACAAGATACTATATAATCTTGTTGTTATTGTAATTGGTAATTATCTGTTAGATGTCAGTGCTGGTTTCCGAACCCAGCAAATTTATGGCTTAACACATGACAGCTGACAGTGAACACAGTCTTCTGATAAGAGTATCTGCCTGCAGGATTAAATCTGTCTGTGATGATCCTGCTGGAGCCGCAGACAGCCTCAGTGCCGACATACAGAGCAGCTCTAAACTGATTTCCTACTCTGTCTCCTTTGGTGCTCTATAAAACAATCTAATCCACTTCGAAAAAAAGATTAGGAGACAGAAAACAGAAACGCATTCTCCCTATAGTTGGGAATATTGCAAGTTTGAATCCCGAAAAAAAAAAAGACATCTGTGGCTGGAAGTCCTAGAGAGCCAAAACTGGTCATGCTCTCTGCGTGGGAGGGAGTCAGAGTGACACTAGTCAATGGAGGATGTATGTGAGCTCATGTATGTGGAAGAGGGCAGTCAGCACTTTCTTCAGCGTGTGTTCAGTTGCCCTGTGACGCAGCGTGAGCAGCAGTTTAAAAACATGCAATGGCTGACTTCATGTACCTCAGAGGGAGCAAGTGCTAGACTTCGACCTCCATGACTGCACTGCAAAAAAATCTGAGCAAGTGAAAACATCTTGCATATAGTCCGATTTATCTAGTGTTTCTTATTATAAGATCACAATAAACCAAACATTAGACCATTAAACCTATTTCTGGACATTATTACTCATTCCAAGCTTGTAGTTTTCTTATTCTATTGGCAGATCATTTAGCATCTTTCTAGAAATAAATGCTTAAAATGAGCAAAATTATCTGCCAATAGAACAAGACTATTTCAAGCTTGAAATGAGTACAAATGGTTTAAAATAGATTTAATAATCTTATATTTGGTTTATTGTGGTCTTATAATAAGAAATACTAGATAAATCTGACTATATTCAAGGTATTTCCACTTGCTAAGATTTTTTGCAGTGTGGTAGCTGTGGGGTAGGGGAGCGCTAACTAATGTGTGGAACTTCTGTGCTTAAAAGCTGTTTTGCAGTTCGTTTCTGCATGAGCTGTTAATGTATTGCATGCCCACAGAGTGCAATGACTCACTTCTCTCTCACCTGTAAAACGTTACTCAGGCTCCTCCTGTGTCCATCCACAACGACAAAAGGTCTCGTCGTCCCCAGTGGCTTAACTCCTCTGCTACGACCTGCCACTGCAAGAAGACAGAGAAAAAAATTAGCATGCACATTCTAGAAAAATATACCTGTTTGTCTACATAGCTGATTGGTCAGCTATCATAGGTATTTCTCATTTCACTGGGTGCTGCTTAGATCTTATTTTTGCTCTACGGCAGTCACAAGGATGTCTTCCAGACACAGAACTCCAGCCAGTCTCGAATAATGACGTCATCATTACTGCTGTACAAACAGTCTTAACCTGACTGCCACCTCTTAGCAGTGTGTACTTTTCCATTACACAACTGTAACAGTTTCCAAGGAGTTCACATGTTAAGCAATAATGTTTTACTCTCAATATTAGAAACCTGCACACACTACATACTACAGTACATACCATTAAAGCTACAGTGCACAGGATTATTGTTGCTAAAAATGAAGACAACAGCATAATTCAGTCACAGGAGGAAAAAAAATACTTTATAATATGTTCCTGAGCTGCTATGAGTTGGCCTGACAATCCTGTCAGCACTGTCGCAGGGCTATCAGGTTAGAATAGGTGGGATATTTGTACACATACATCATTCACCAGCTCAGATATGTCAAACGTCCTGACACCCCAACTTCAATCACGAAAGAAGTCTGACTATAGAGTGCCAGACAGAAGTCAGCAGCCAACTGGGGCGAGGAGATTGTGAGAGTGTAAACAAACACGAGTCAAAGTGAGAGTCAATATGATACGAGACTCAGTACTGAGAGTTTTTTTCTTCCTGAATAGGTCTTGCTGGGAATGTAACAAATGATTCTCAGTTGATTTGTCCTCGGTATAAATTTGTATTGTTACTGAGTTACAAAGTTGTTGCGCTAGAGAACTCATGATAGCTGGCTTGTGACTAAGTGAGGAGTTGTTTGTGCAGGTATTTATGCATTTCTAAACTGAGTTATATCCAGCAAAAGTGAGTCAACACTCAGTATGCTTTTGTAATACTGAGGTAATGGCAGTATATAATTTTACCCTCAGAGTCGCAAACACTTGGTCCTTTTCCTAAAATGCATACTACCACTTTAAATATTTTGTCAATACACCATTGGTGTTACTACTACGTAATCATAATAATTAATAATAATAATTCCTTAGATTTATACAGCGCTCTTCTAGGCACTCAAAGCACTTTACATTGTATGGGGGGGGAAATCTCCTCAACCACCACCAGTGTGTAGCATCCACCTGGATGATGCGACAGCAGCCAAAGTGCACCAGAACATCCACCACCCACCAGTTATTGGTGGAAAGGAGAGGAGAGTGATGTGGCCAATTCAGGGATGGAGATTATTAGGGGGCCATGATAGCTAAGGGCCAATGAGGGAATTTCGCTAGGACACCGGGGTTATACCGCTACTCTTTACGAGAAGTGTCCTGGGATTTTTAATGACCACAGAGAGTCAGGACCTCGGTTTAACGTCTCATCCAAAAGACAGCACTGTTTTTACAGTATAGTGTCCCCGTCACTACAGCTGTGGCCAAAAGTTTTGAGAATGACACAAATATTAATTTTTACAAAGTCTGCTGCCTCAGTTTTTATGATGGCAATTTGCATATACTCCAGAATGTTATGAAGAGTGATCAGATGAATTGCAATTAATTTCAAAGACCCTCTTTGCCATGAAAATGAACTTAATCCCAAAAAAACATGTCCACTGCATTTCAGCCCTTCCACAAAAGGACCAGCTGACATCATGTCAGTGATTCTCTCATTAACACAGGTGAGAGTGTTAACGAGGACAAGGCTGGAGATCACCCTGTCATGCTGATTGAGTTAGAGTAACAGACTGGAAGCTTTAAAAGGAGGGTGGTGCTTGAAATTATTGTTCTTCCTCTGTTAACTATGGTTACCTACAAGGAAACACGTGCAGCCATCATTGCTTTGTACAAAAAGGGATTCACAGGCAAGGATATTGCTGCTAGTAAGATTGCACCTAAATCAACCATTTATCGGATCATCAAGACCTTCAAGGAGAGAGGTTCAACTGTTGTGAAGAAGGCTTCAGGGAGCCCAAGAAAGTCCAGCAAGCGCCAGGACCATCTCCTAAAGTTGATTCAGCTGTGGGATCGGGGCACCACCAGTGCAGAGCTTGCTCAGGAATGGCAGCAGGCAGGTGTGAGTGCGTCTGCACGCACAGTAAGGCGAAGACTTTTGGAGGATGGCCTGGTGTCAAGAAGGGCAGCAAAGAAGCCACTTCTCTCCAGGAAAAACATCAGGGACAGACTGCTATTCTGCAAAAAGTACAGGGATTGGACTGCTGAGGACTGGGGTAATGTTATTTTCTCTGATGAATCCCCTTTCCGATTGTTTGGGGCATCTGGAAAAAAGCTTGTCCGGAGAAGAAAAGGTGAGCGCTACCATCAGTCCTGTGTCATGCCAACAGTAAAGCATCCTGAGATCACTCATGTGTGGGGTTGCTTCTCAGCCAAGGGAGTGGGCTCACTCACAATTTTGCCTAAGAACACAGCCATGAATAAAGAATGGTACAAAAACATCCTCAGAGAGCAACTTCTCCCAACCATCCAAGAATAGTTTGGTGACGAACAATGCCTTTTCCAGCATGATGGGGCACCTTGCCACAAGGCAAAAGTGATAACGAAGTGGCTCGGGGAACAAAACATCGACATTTTGGGTCCATGGCCAGGAAACTCCCCAGACCTTAATCCCATTGAGAATTTGTGGTCTATCCTCAAGAGGCGGGTGGACAAACAAAAACCCACAAACTCTGACAAACTCCAAGCATTGACTATGGAAGAATGGGCTGCCATCAGTCAGGATGTGGCCCAGACGTTGATTGACAGCATGCCAGGTTGAATTGCAGAGGTCTTGAAAAAGAAGGGTCAACACTGCAAATATTGACTCTTTGCATAAACTTCAATAAAAGCCATTGACACTTATGAAATACTTGTGATTATACTTCAGTAACAGTTAGTAACATCTGACAAAAAGATCTAAAAACACTGAAGCAGTAGACTTTGTGAAAATTAATATTTGTGTAATTCTCAAAACTTTTGGCCACGGCTGTATACTGGGGCATTAGGACTCACACAGACCCTGTGGTTGCACCAACTGCTGGCCTCCCTAAAACCACTTCCAGCAGCAACCTTAGTTTTCCCCAAGAAGTCTGCCATCCAGGTTCCTGCCAGGCTCAAGCCTGCTTAGCTTCAGTGGGAAACCAAGCAGGAGCTGCAGGGTGATATGGCTCTGAATCATACTACTTAGTGTGCTTTATACGGATTGGGAAACATCCCTCAATTCTGTCTGAACGTGTGTTACTGCAGTCAAATACTTTTTAAAATATTGCATTTCAGCTGCATGAATAAATTCATGCAGTGGACACAGCAGAACTCACAAAAGGAAACATTCCTCCACAAGTAGCAATGGCAGTAGAAGTAGGATGTTTCTGCCACAGAGGGCGAAATTCCAAAATCTTGCATTCAGTATTGCATTTCATTTCTCATTCACCCACTGTTCAGATTTAAGCATTGCATAGCTTTGCACTAACATGCACCATGGACTGTATTCACTGCCTGTTGACCAACTCTATTACATGGTGTATTAATATTACCATATTATCACATAAGTGCCCATAAACTGACCAGTCCCAGGATGCAATTCTTTTATCATTACCACTAATGCACTGCAGTTCCCCAGAATATTGCATAGCATAGTTGAGAGCTCAAGGCTCAAATGAGGAGAAATAATGGGATAGAGACAATATAAGTTGCAGTGTGCAGTATACATATACTGTATATGATCAAAGCTCTGCTAAAGTTACTGTCGATTCATGATGTCATTTCTCGGCCTACTCTCTGGTAATAAGCAGAATACAGGAAATACAGTGCATTATGGTATGTCTGTGCCACATACCATATGCATATGCAATGCAACCGCAGCAGCATTAACAACACTGGCCATTTCTACAGCTGAATAACTGTTGTTGAGCTTTGCATGTTGTGACTTAAAAACAAAACAACTTTTCACACTGCAAAATAAGTAATTATATTACTTTAACAAATTATTATCGTATTAACTTACAATGACAGTCATTGTAAAGTGTTCTGTGGAACTAATCAACACGTGTGCGTTGTCTGCAGCTGTGTGTGTACGGGTGAGTAACAGTGACCATCTGTGGTCAGTAAATTTTGTTTGTGACTGAAAGCTAAAGCTGGGCTCATTATACTATAGTCACACCAACAAAGACATGGCTCTTTACTCAGTACTCATTCTAAACTAAATCTACCAAAATACAGAACTTTGTTTTAAAAAGTTAGACATTATGGTTAGAACTAGTCCTGCGTATTTCACCTGTGAAGTACAGATATTCATCCATCCATTCATCCATTGTCCATAGCGCTTATCCTATACAGGGTCGTGGGGAGCCTGGAGCCTATCCCAGGGAACTCTTGGTGCAAGGCGAGGGACACCCTGGACGGGGTATCAACCCATCGTAGGGCACAATTTCACACACACACTCACACACTCATTCACACACTACGGACAATTTGGAAATGCCAATCAGACTACAGAGCTTGTCTTTGGACTGGGTGAGGAAACAGGAGTACCCAGAGGAAACCACTGAAGCACGAGGAGAACATGCAATCTCCGTGCACACAGGGCGGAGGCCAGATTTGAACCCCAGAGGTGCGAAGTAAATTTTCTAACCAATAAGCCACCGTGCCCCCCACAGATATTAATGTATTTTAAATATTCTAAATATACATTACTATATATTTCTTCTTGTTTGACATTACTCAACTAATCCAACTAATCTAGGACTGAGAATTGAGCTAGTTCAGGTTAAGTCATATGTTCAGGGTAAGTCATAAGGACCCTTTTGAACCTTATTAACAGAGAGGAACTCGAGAGACAGCACATCCAGCCATCTCTATACACAATACTGACTTCCCAGTTGATGATAATTTCTGTCACTTGCTCCGGATTAATGCGCTGACAGTTAATATCATATATATAGAAACTATATAAATTTGACTATTTACACATATTACTCAGTTTTCTTGCCAGACCCTGAGTACAAAGTGTCAACACAAACAGATCAGCACTTCCCTAGACTCTCTGACATGACTTCTACATTATCATTTGGTTTAGTATAGGGCACATATTGCAGGGTAACTGAATATTTTACAGACAGTATGACGACAATATTAATCTTTAATATAATATTCCTGTCAGTAAAAGCAGCTGTACACTGACTACAGACCAAGTCAGACACTGAATATTTTGCTCTGTGACCAACCAGATCCGAATTCCTGGAAAATGCCATGAGGGAAAAGAAATAAGAGCATTTCTCTGGTCTGGGTATTTAACCATATCAGATTCATTGCAGGTTTTAAGTTTTGGATATGGTAGGTGAATGTATAAGGCCACTTGAGCTTACAGATTTTTAGTACTGTGGATGGTACGAAAACATTTGATTATATATGGTTTATGTGATATTTTTCTTAAGTCTTGTTATTTGTTCTTATTTTTATCCATACCATTATGGATAATGGTACCATTAAAATATGGCCTACCCACAATGTTGTTTATGGCTTACAACAAAATTCAGGTGAAAAACTAATAGAAAAAAGGGGTTAAAAAAAAAAAAGAAAAGAAAAAAAAAGAAAAAGAAAACAGTGGGTATGGCATTCTTAACACATTTTGCCACATGGTTTGGAGTGACTGTATGTATGTTTTGGCAAAAGTTAGATGTTATGATAATTACATTTGAACATGAGTTTGAATGTGATTGGTTAATTTATCGCACAGTCCCACTACAAAAGGTTGTGCACACTTTTGGCTATTGTAAGTTTTTTCTTCCCCTCTAAAATGTTTCTATTTGTTTTTCACTTGAATTTTGTTGGTTTATCACATTAAAGGTGGGAAAAGATCGGACACGATTTATCATTTTTGTATATCACAAAAACCTGCAATTTTAACAGGCGTGTATAGACTTTTATATCCGCTGTAACTTATCCCAGCTGCTATACACTCTCAGAAAAAAGGGAACTAAATTGCACCTTTCCTTGTTGCTGAGCGGGTACCTTTACATAGACATATGTGCATGTAGTATATCTTAAAGCCTTAAAAACTATCCATCCATCCATTTTCCCCACCACTCATCCTACACAGGGTAATGGGGGAGTCTGGTGCCTATCCCAGGGAGCGCAGGGACCACCCTTGAGGGGTGCCAACCCAGTGGGTACAATCGACACACACGCACACACTACAGACAATCTGGAAATGCCAATCAGCCTACAACTCATATCTTTGGGGGAGGAAACTGGAGTACCCAGAGGAAACATGCAAGCTCCACGCACACAGGGCAGAGGCAGGATTTGAACCCCCAACCCCAGGGGTGTGAAGCAAATGTGCTAACCACTAAGCCTTAAAAGCCTAAGCGCCTTAAAAATTAATTACTGTCAATTTATGTACTTTCAATATTTTGTAAAGGTACAGCAAACTCACTTTTACAGGTGAAAGGTATATAGTAAAGGCACAAAAGATGTACCCCTGGAGTAGATTTGATGCAATTTTTTTATTTTTTTTTCTGAGAGTGTAATGATTTCGTATTGTAAGAGACAGGTAGCCTACCTGAGTGAGCAGAATGAGTTATTGCTGGTGTGCTCGTCAGCACATCATCTTGGCTCTGTGTCTCTGTCCTTCTTTCAGTGCTGAAGACTTCTCCAGGTAAAGCTGAACTCAACGTCCTCTTGAGTGTACCACTAAACGTTAGAAAAAGCAGTACAGTGGCAAGGGTCCGAACCACAAGAAGAAAACCGTGGCTCATTGTCTATGTTTCCATTCGGTGTAAAAGAAAGGAGTGAGAAGCTGCCAGAGGTTTCCACAACGACTACATCCAGGCGGGACAGTGTGTGCTACGTCTTTAGGGGACACACTATCCGTAAATAAAGGCAGGTTGGGGGGGGGAATAGTTACTGAATGTGTACACCTTTCACCTGCTGAGCCTGCGGTCCAAAGTGAACACTGTAGGTCGGCCCAGCGCTCGCGCCTTCACACGCAGTCGTCATCTCCCATTCAAAATGTCTGCGATGTTGTCAGCTTCAATTCTGAGAGAAAGGAAACGACTCTTTCTTTCCTAACATGGTACATCTTAACGTAGCGGCGTGGTGAGACCGTGTGGCTCTGTAGCTCTGGCTAAACTAAATGTTTACAAGGTCGCTGTAGAGCTCGTCAGCAAGGCGGGATTTCCTCCTGCTGCTTAACCCTTTCATGGCCGAGCACTAACGCGGACACTTATATATATATATATACATATCCGACCTTTGATATTATTTCACATTGGGTCGAGTAGGGGAAATATTTGAATGTTCTTAATCTTTATAATAAATTGTACCACATCGCTGTTCAAGTCTGGAATCTGACTGGACAGAAAGTTCATTTCATTTAAACAGCACTGCTGGGACAATAGTTCCGGCTGTAATAGGTTTATATTAATGCGCTCCTTAATGTCTCTTGTAACAGCCTATTGAACAGTGTCGATGCTAACTTGATAAGCTGTGTTGTTTTTGCCTTATTAACTTCAAGAAATAGAAAAAAGAGAGACATTTTCCCGTCCACTTAGCCTATTTTTATGCAAATTTTTGGTTATCGCATAAAAATAAAAATAAAAACGCTGGGCAGAATAAAATCTCCAAAATGCAAAAAACAAACAAACAAAAAAAAAACTTATGTACTCAACTGAGGAGATAATTTTTTTATTCGATAAGAATACATGCACATAAACTACCATGGAAACACATTTACCAAATAAATTACTCCATGCGCATCAAAAAGAAGATTTAAGACTTTGCCTCAGCAAATCATGTAATTAGATATTTGGCTCAGAAAAGTTAAAAACTTGTATTGATACTTTGTGCCAGTTTCCCCAAAAGTGATGATGAACACATGGGAAGGAAATGGTGCTTTATGCGATATTCCATTATTTTTTCCACATAAATTCGCAACTTGGATGGAAACATAGCTACTGGTGAAGGAATGACTGTTTATAGCTGTTATACCATAAATGATAAGAGGAGCTAAATCTTCTCATAAATGTTCCAAGATTTTAAATGTAACTACAAACAGTTAAAAGGCACAATGTTTTGTTCATATTGTAATTAATAAATTGCTGTGGTATAAAAGGAATAAAACACCTCAGTTATGCTGGAAATTATTGGAAAATAATCAGCTTTGGTGTGACATCACACCACCCCAACGTAGATCATTTTCCTATAACAGCACAGAATAAAGTGTTTTATTCCTATAATTTGCTCTAATTGTACAAATACAGAATACAGGCCCTGGGCCACCTGCAAGCTGTACTAATGCTTGTAAATAGGAACCACACACAGTTAAAATGGCATGCTTTTTTTTTTTTTAAGGGGAATGTTTAGTAAACAGATAATATAGCTAATTTGGGTAAAAGTTACATTTTTTGTCCCATGTATGACTAATGAACATAGTAAACTGTGTCTGTGTCAGAGTCACTGTCTCGAGGCTGCCTATCCTTGGGGAAGGAGCAAATACAGCAGTTCCCCAAATCTCTCCAGCATTGTGCACAGTAGAGCACATTACAGCCCACAACAGAACAATGCACAGCCCGCCGTTGCTTCATACACTCCACACACACCCAACACCAACACACACCCCACCCTAACCATTCCAGTGGAAACAGCAGCACGGACAACACCTGAGAAAGACAGGAAGAGGAGACCGTTAGAGAGAAGGTGGGAAAGAGACAGATGATAGTGTGTCAAACAGAGAGAAAGAGAGATAAAGGGTGTGGGCAATGAATATGATGGAAAAGGGCAAGAGAACAGAGTGAGAGCAAGAAAAAAGGAGAATGGAGAAGATAAATTAAATGGGTATATTCTACATAATGTAGACTGTAAAACTTTGCCAGAAAAATTGCCAGTTAAAACTGTCTAGGTGTTTTTGGTCCTTTTTAGTAATAATTGGTGTGTAACTGCATACATACCGTTTTTGGTGCTTGTCGCTGATGCCTGAGCTGTTTGCTCAACCGGTTGACAAAAGTAATGCGTCTCTGAATCTGGAGGTTATAGAGGAAAAGAATCCGTTTCTTCTCTCTCTATCCAGGACCAAGAGCCCAAGCCGATCAAGATCATATGGAAGATCCAAATAGTCACAAGAGAAGGCAATAAAGTAAAATATAAGAAAGAAACATAATGAAGCTCAAACATACTTTAAAGCTAGAAAAATGGATTCTAGTTGTTTTCATTTGGTAATAAATGGAATGAGTTGGGTGAGACACAATGGCATAAGCAGTGATCTGTTCTGTATAATAGTGTTATTGATGCTGCAGCTGTTTCAAGCCTGATGGAGCCTCTAATCCTTCTCATAGACACATGGATCCTCAGAACACGATGTGTCTAAAGCTATTAGTGTAAAACGCTCTCTGCTTATTATTACACATGCACATACATATTTCTCCCTACACAACAAAGCCCACAAGAGATGGATTAACACAAAAGGTCCAGCTGTACACAAATGAACACTGTAAGAGATAATACAACAATAGGGATTTTGCTGTGCTCATGCTGCATGCTCTGGTAATTCTAATGAACTCAGTGCACTGCAGCACACCACCAAGTGTTTAAGACCTGTGAATGGTACTCTGAGGCAAGTTGCGTACTTTCATGTAAGAGCTTTCCACCATTCTGCAAGTGGGGTATAGCAAATGCAGTGCAACACTTGTACTTTTAATGGTCTTATTATTTATTTAGAAGGAAATGACAATAAGTACCCAAGAAACAAATGCAAAGTCTGCAGGCTAAAGTAAAAGTAAAAAAAAAAAAAAAAAGTCAAATGCTTTTTCATAAAAACATTTTCATCAGTTTCAAAAAGAAAAAGTTTCAAACTTTTTCATAAGAACATTTACTATGCTAGATATGCAAGTTTAAATTCATGACCAACATACTAAACAACATCTATTAAGCTTAAAAGGCATGCAGGAGCATCTGATTTTAAACATACAGTGCTGTTTTTACTGCTTCTGTTTTTGTGTACATCTCATACTAAATAGTTTTAGATCTTCAAATGAAATACAACATAAAACAAAGGCACCCTGAGTAAACACAATACAGTTTTTATATATTTATTTATTTTTATTGAAGCAAAAAAAAAAGTTATCCAACACCTATCACCCATGTGAAAAACTAATTGCCCCCTTAAACTTAAAATCTGGTTGTGCCAACTGTAGCAGCAATAACTGCGACCAAACGCTTCTGATAACTGGAGATCAGAGTTTCACTTACTTCTAGGACTAGGACTTACTCCTATACTTTGGATCATTGTCTTGCCACATAATCCAGTTGTGCTTGAGTTTCAATTTACGGACTGAAGACCGGACATTCTCCTTTATGATTTTCTGGTAAAGAGCACAATTCATGTTTCCTTCAATTATTGCAAGTTGCCCAGGCCCTGAAGCAAGTTGCCCATCCCCACACCATCACACTTCCACCACCATGCTTGACCGTAGGTATAATGTTCTTTTTGTGGAATTCTGTTTGGTTTACACCAGATGTAACGGGACCCCTGTCTTCCAAACAGTTCCACTTTCGACTCATCGATCCACAGAACATTCTTCAAAAAGGTTTGAGGATCATCAAGGTGTGTTTTGGCAAAATTCAGACAAGCCTTAATGTTCTTCTGGGTTAGCAGTGGTTTTCGCCTCGCCACGCTTCCATGGATGCCATTTTTGCCCAGTGTCTTTCTGATAGTAGAGTCATGAACAGTGACCTTTATTGATGCAAGAGAGGCCTGTAGGTCCTTTGATGTTGTCCTTGGATCTTTTGTGACTTCCTGGATGAGTCATCGCTGTGCTCTTGGAAGAATTTTGGAAGGTCGGCCACTTCTGGGAAGGTTCACTACTGTGCCGAGTTTTTCCATTTGGAGATAATGGCTCTGACTGTGGTTCTTTGGAGTTCCAGAGCCTTTGAAATAGCTTTGTAACCCTTCCCAGACTGATGCCTTTCAATCACCGTCTTCCTCATCATTTCTGGAATTTATTTCAATTTTGTTATAGTGTGTTACCTTTTAACCAACTTCCTGCTGTTGAAAAAGTTCTATTTAAGTGTTGATTTGATTGAACAGGGTTTGCAGTAATCAGGCCTGGTTGTGTCTAGTCCAGCTGAACCAGATTATGAATGCAGTTTCATAGATTTGGGGAATTAGTAACTATGGGTAACTATGGGGGCAACACAGGCCCAGTTGGTATTGGATAACTTTTTTGCTTGAGTAAATAACATTATCATTTAAAAATGTATTTTGTGTTTTCTCAGGTTGCCTTTGTTTTATCTTAGATTTTGTTTTAATTTCTGAAACAATTTAGTATGAGATATACACAAAAACAGAAGAAATCAGCAGCAAATACTTTCTCACAGCAGTGTTGGATCACTTCTTTTTGCTTCAATTAAAATTATATATATATATATATATATATATATATATATATATATATATATATATATATATATATATATATATAGCACTTAACAACAAATACTCCTTCAGAACTAACTGACCTTATTAAAATATATATTGAACTAAACTATCAGTGTTACCTTGGGGAAGTAGAAGGTGGTGATGACCCTGCGTAGGCGGTTTGTATAAACCTGCAGGCAGCACATGAGGCCCATCAGCAGCACTGGGAGGGTACTCCACAGGTAGTCAGCCTGACTCAGGGCACGAGGCCGTGGGAGACACTCTACACACACACACACACACACACACACACACAAACTGATCCATTTTGTCCTCATCTCAGAAACGCTAGTAAAAAATTTCAATAACCCACTCTTCTAAGACTGCAGAATGACTCACTTTTGAAATCTACAACTGCCAGCATACAGTTGTGGGTAAAAGTTTGCATTCCCTATTGTTTTTAATGGAATAGCTAAATCTACCTCCATAAAAACAATAGAAATCTACAAAAATAGAATTCCAAAATGAAATATGACTGTATCCTGCAACATGACAACAATTACTAACTGAGCTAAAAAAGAATGTTTGACAAAGTAACAGTTACAGCTGGAACAATGGGCAAAGATCTGCCAAGAAATCTGGCAGAGTTAGACCAAATCCAAAAAGCTGCTCAGAGGACAGGGAACAGTTTGGAAGTAGTTATAAAGGTGGGCCTTTAATTTATTAGACTTTTGAAGTGATTTCATTCTGGTTTTGTTTTTTCCTTCTATTAATATTAAAATATGTTGTGTTACTTGTTATACTGAAGGAACATCTGTGATAGCTTTTTTGGCCTCCTTACAGGTCCAGGATCCTCGGTTCAAGCCTGAGCTGGGATTACTGTCTGTGTGGAGTTTCACATGTTCTTCCAGATTCCTCTGGGTTCTCCAGTTTCCTCCCACATTTTAAAAACATGCCAGAAGGTGGATTGGCTAAGACGCATTCCCCCTATACAGTGGGTATAGAAAAGAATCACCCCCCTTTAAAATAATCACATTTTGTTGCTTTTCAGCCTGAAATGAAGACAGACACAGTTTTTGTTTCATCCAGCTGTATTTACTCAGTGCAACTTATAACATCGAAGTGAAAGATATAACACCAACATAAAATTTAAAAAAAAATAAAAACCAGAATCACTGAGTTGGAAAAAGGATAAACCCCTCCTAAAAATGACTTGTAAACTCAATAAGGTGTAGTTATCACCTTCTCAATGGCACACAAAGCCATTTGACTTTCAACTGTGATCAGCTGTGGTCATTTTGATTAGCTCAGCATGAAAAGAGCTTTCCTGGAGCATTTTGTAGTGCAACTGAAGCAAACAATCAACTATGGGTGGCAAGGCGCTGTCAAAAGATCTCCGGGATAAAGTTGTGGACAGGCACAAGTCAGGAGATGGATACAAAAAAATTTCAAAGGCTTTATCAATGCCTAGAAGCACAGTGAAGTCTATTATTAAGAAGTGGAAGGTATTTGGTACAACACAGACCCTCCCTGGATCAGGATGTCACTCCAAACTGGATGACAGAGCCAGGAGGAAACTGGTCAGAGAGGCTACCAAGAGGCCTACAGCAACTCTGAAGCAGTTGCAGGAATTTATGACAAAGAATGGTCATTGTGTGCATGTGACAACAATATCACAAATTCTCCACAAATGTGTCTTGTATGGGAGGGTTGCATGAAAAAAGCCACCCAGGACTGAGCTTTGCCAAAACGCACCTTGAAGATTCTGAGGCCACATGGAAAAAGGTTTTATGGTCAGATGAGACTAAAATTTAATTATCTGGCCTCAACACCAAACGATATGTCTGGTGGAAATCCAATACAGCTCACCATCCAAATAACACCATGCCTACAGTAAAACATGGAGGTGGTAATATCCTGTTATGGGGGTGTTTCTTCGCAGCATGGACTGGAGCACTTGTCAGGATAGAAGGAAAATGGATGGGGCAAAATACCATCAAATTCTTGAGGAAAATCTGCTGCCCTCTGCCAGAAAGGTGTCCAATGGAAGAAGGTTTACCTTCCAACATGACAATGACCAAAAGCATACAGCAAAACTGACCACACAGAGGTTGAAGGAGAAAAAGCTGAATGTCCTTGCATGGCCTAGTCAGAGCCCAGACTTAAACCCCATTGAAAATCTGTGGAATGACTTGAAGACTGCAGTCCACAAATGGTCATCATCAAATTTAACTGAACTTGAGCAGTTCTGCAAAGAAGAGTGGGCAAATATTACAAAGTCTAGATAGAGTGCAAAGTTAGTAGAGACATATCCCAACAGTCTAAAGGCTGTAATTTAAAAAATAAGGCAAATTAAAGGAAAGGGGTGATCCTTTTTCCAACTCAGTGATTCTGGTTTTAATTTTTTTTAAATTTATTTTTATGTTGGTGTTATATCTTTCACTTGGATGTTATAAGTTACACTGAGTAAATACAGCTGGATGAAACAAAAACTGTGTCCGTCTTCATTTCAGGCTGAAAAGCAACAAAATGTGATTATTTTAAAGGGGGTGATTCTTTTCTATACCCACTGTATGTGTGAATGAGCATCCTCAGGGTGCCCTACAATGGGCTGGGGTGAATTCTCCTGCCTTATGCCCACTGTTTCTGGGATAGGCTTCAGATCCGCAGTGACCCTGACCAGGATAAAGTGGTTACTGAAGATGAATGAATACAACTTCATGTAAATTTTTTGCATTCAGTTGTATAAATATGCTATTTACTCTTATTCTCAAGAGAATAATTTTAGAATCTCATTTAATGTATTTTTTCTGGCCTTCAAATCTATTTAACATACTTGGACCATAATACTTTTTTCTTTCTTTTTTTTCTTTTTTTTTTTCTTCAAAAAATTATAACATTAAAATGATATAATCCTAATTCAGTAAAAATCTTGATTATAGATATATGCAACTACTATTTCTCATTTTAAAACAAATATAAGCTTATTAAGCCTATTTCTAGATATTTGTATTCATTCCAAGCTTGAAATTACAGTATCTTGTCTACTGGCAGATAATGTTCCTTATTTCTAGCATTTATAGCTTCTAGAAAGAAGCAAAATTATTTGCCAATAGAATAAGACAATTTTAAGATTGAAATTAGTATTTATATATAGAAAAAAGTTTAATGGTCTTATATTTGTGTTATAATAATCTCATAACGAGAAATAACTTTTCCTTTATTCAATAGACTTATTCTTGCTAAGATATCATTTTTTGCAGTGTATGGTTATGCACAGGTCATACATGTATACAGGCATGCGTAGCTTTGTTTGCCAACATGTAAAGGAGAGACCTGATTAGACAGAGGCCAGACTGAGTTCTGAGCTTGTGTTTAAACTGCCAGATCCAGAAACTTTGATCAGCTTAAATCACAGCCATGCTAAACACGTCAAGACAGACAGGGTTCCAAAGCCTGCGACTTGCAAATGCACGTAGTATTCATTTTACCACATGCAGACATGACAGACATTCTAAGAGCAGACATACTTAGAGCACTCTTGGAGATCTCTGAAGACTCATAATTGCATCATAGACTATCAAATCACAGAATATTAAATCAATGAGCAATACAGGAAGTGGTGAACAGTCTTACTGTAAGCCATATTGTGAATGGACTCTAAATGGATAATGTTCTACAGTGGAAGTGCTGAAGCCTGAGAGCTGAGAACTCAGCTATAAATGTGCTGAGACCTTGCCTGCATGTTCTTAGCTTGTTCATAGATTGAAGTCGCTGTCTGATTTGGATCAGAAATCACTGGTAAGGTCAGCCAGGGGTTAAATGAATGTTTGATGTCATCCATTTTCATTTATACAGTAGGACAAAATATGCCTCAGGGCAACGTGGCATACAATCCAATGAAGGGAATAATAATAACACTTACGCCAGTTACTGGACTGCAAATCTAGGTTAGAGGAGGTGTTGAAGGCACCGATAGTTTTACGCAGGAGCTTAGCTAACATGGATTCTCCTCTAATGTCAATGTGTATGTCATGACTACCTGTAAAACAAGAGGAAATAATAGGCACAAATTTCTGAACATTTTACAAGTATATTGATTAAAGTAGGAACATTTTCATATTTGTGCATTATACTCACTTTTAACAGAGTGCTGTGTAAATGTATGCCTACGGATGATATCGAAAATATGGTAAAGGACTCTATCAGTGGCCAGCAGAACACATACAAACAGAGCCAGAGATACAACCTGGACCAGGCTTCCTGTCTGTTGAGTTGAAAGTGATTTATTTTTTAAATTTTTTAATTTATTTTTTACATAAAAACAGCCAAACAAAACTTTAATTTCCAAAAGCAAAAATGTTGGTATTTACTGAACATAAATATTATATTATAATACAACATGTATTATATCCCTAAATATTGTACCACAGGTTGCAGCTCATTGGAATGGATTGTCAAGCTCCAGGGCTCAATGAAACTGCTCTTTTCAGCTTTCTTCAAGGGCAGCAGATACCTCTTACCCTGAAAAAGTAGTTTTAGTCAGCTTGGAAAATAAGAAAAGCAGTGTTTTCAGGGGGAAATGGATCTTACCCCTCTCTTTCTTCGCTCATCAATCTGTCTAAAGTAGGTTGTAATGTAGACATTGTCAAAGCGGATGTCTCTGGTGTATTGTCGTGCATATCCAAAAGCCCTTAGTAGTTATAAAAATAAAGGAAGGCTATGAAAATCTAATATTAACCTAATAATAATTATATAACGTAATATACTGTACAATATATTTTTTTCAAGGACGACAATTTGTTTAAATTTATTTAAAATATTCTTTATGGGTGTCAATAATTTAGGGACATAAATTATTATAAAACATCTCAGATTATTTTTACTCATTGTTCTTTGTTTTTGTTTAAACAAAAGTAAATAGTGTTTAATTTTATTGTTTAAGCTAAATATGAATAATAATAATAGTGTAATGGGAAGGGGGTGAAAAGGTGTGCACTTACGAAATGAAAACAGTTATAAACGTGAAGGAGAGGAGGATCTGCACGATCTTTGATATTTGCTCAATAGTGTTTCTCTTCTCCTTAAATGTCCTGGTGAGCTCCTTGCGAAATTCGTCCTGAAGAACTGTGATTCCAAACATGGGCTGATCCTCAATTTTCTGCAGATATCACAGGACAATACTAACATGGCATCTAATACTCCCAAACAACATGCAAACATAAAATATATATTTTTATTAAGCTTCAATGGTTTAGAAAGAATATGAGACTAAGATATAAGGGCTTTAAGACGTAAGTGCTTGAATGTGTTTCAGAGTCAGGAGTCAGTCACACTAGCACATGAATATGCTTCTGAGCATTTTAATGTTAATTATCAGAATACAGCCCATTAATCAAAAGATTGTGATGTAGATGAAACTGTGACAACCCACTGTACCTCAAAGACCACGTTGGTGGTAAACTGTTCCCCAAGTTTACTGATGGAGGAACTGAGCTTGTCAAAGGTCTGTCCAAAGTTTCCCTCCACTGGGATCTGTTCCTTACACCATGGAGTCATTACTGAAGTGAATACAGTGTTGAACCAGTCAATACCTGGTAAAAGGAACTTGCAAGACCTAGTTGTTAATAGAAACTGACAAGAAGATCACTAAATCAAATCTATCCATCTATTTTCCGTACTGCTTATCGTACACAGGGTCACGAGGGAGCCTGAAGCCTATCCCAGGGAACTTGGGGACACCCTGGATGGGGTGCCAACCCATCACACACATTCACACACTATGGATAATTTGGAAATGCCAATCAGCCTACAATGCATGTCTTTGGACTGGGGGAGGAAACCAGAGTACCCAGAGGAAACCCCCGAAGCACGGGAGAACAGGCAAGCTCTGCACACACAGGGCGGAGGCTGAATCCAAACCCCCAACCCTGAAAGTGCGAGGCAAACGTGCTAACCACAAAACAACCATGCCCCCTCAAATCTATCTATCTAACTAAATGCATAATATAAATGAATCTCATGAGATACATGTACAATGACTACACTGTGTTTGATGTAACTCCTTACCTCTCATAATATTACAGAGAAAATCAAACTTCATAGGCACACAAAGGAAATGGTTGATGACAGGGGATTTAATAGTGTCCATGCACTTCAGCCATGTTTCACTGAACCACTCGATGCAGCGATCAATGCCCTTCTTTACCACATCTGTACACAGCATTTTGTCCATTACAACATGACAAGGTGTATACATTCACAACAATGAGGAGCATTCTTAATGGACACCACAAAATGTGACTAAATGATGCTACTAAATTCTCTTAGAATGTAGCAGAGTAAATCCACACAAAGTACCATCTGAGTTGTCCCACAGTGTGTGTGTGTCACTCACATTCACAGCGCATCTTGGTCTTCGCAGTGAACTGCTCCTGTGTGCTGTTGCCTGTAGCTGTAATATTCTGACCAAGGGAATCGTAGCCATACTGGCCCATCACTTCATTCCTGATGCCCTGGAACTGTCTACTTACATTCTGCGCCTCTCTCTGGAGTTGCACACTGTCAGTCTGATGTAGGGGAGAGAAGAATGAGCTTGTTAGTATAGTGTTGATGAAGAACTCTCTTGTTTCTAATGTTTCTAATATATCAAAGCAACGTAGTTCATTTGACAAACATCAACATACATTTATATCAGCAAACTGTCTTCACCACTAATGAAGAACGTCCAGCTTCATTTAATTACATCCTTCCACTTTCATTAGTTTCACAGTCTTGTTTAATGCAGTGGTTAATTTTAATTTATATTATGCAAATGACATTTCTTTTAGTCAACTGGGGTTGCAGAAAATGAAGTGCAAGCTAGTATAGGAACATCATTTTACAGTTTAACTCACCACTATCTCCTGTAACACCTGAAAAAATGGTTCAGAAACCGTCCTCCACATAATCTTACTGTGCCCAATTTGCAGGTCTATATTGCAGCCCATAGAGAAGACCACATCTTGGACATTATGTTGGATATTGGAGATTGGACCTGAGAGGAAACACTTTGAGCTTAACCCTCCTTAATTGTTTGAAGAACAGGCATAAGTATAGAAGAACAGTGCAGATATTTATATATTCATTTCATGTCTTGGTGCTCTATAATATGTACAGCCGTGGCCAAAAGTTTTGAGAATGACACAAATATTAATTTTTACAAAGTCTGCTGCCTCAGTTTTTATGATGGCAATTTGCAAATACTCCAGAATGTTATGAAGAGTGATCAGATGAATTGCAATTAATTTCAAAGTCCCTCTTTGCCATGAAAATGAACTTAATCCCAAAAAAACATGTCCACTGCATTTCAGCCCTTCCACAAAAGGACCAGCTGACATCATGTCAGTGATTCTCTCGTTAACACAGGTGAGAGTGTTAACGAGGACAAGGCTGGAGATCACTCTGTCATGCTGATTGAGTTAGAATAACAGACTAGAAGCTTTAAAAGGAGGGTGGTGCTTGAAATTATTGTTCTTCCTCTGTTAACTATGGTTACCTACAAGGAAACACGTGCAGCCATCATTGCTTTGCACAAAAAGGGATTCACAGGCAAGGATATTGCTGCTAGTAAGATTGCACCTAAATCAACCATTTATCGGATCATCAAGACCTTCAAGGAGAGAGGTTCAACTGTTGTGAAGAAGGCTTCAGGGCGTCCAAGAAAGTCCAGCAAGCACCAGGACCGTCTCCTAAAGTTGATTCAGTTGCGGGAACGAGGCACCACCAGTGCAGAGCTTGCTCAGGAATGGCAGCAGGCAGGTGTGAGTGCGTCTGCACGCACAGTAAAGCGAAGTCTTTTGGAGGATGGCCTGGTGTCAAGAAGGGCAGCAAAGAAGCCACTTCTCTCCAGGAAAAACATCAGGGACAGACTGCTATTCTGCAAAAAGTACAGGGATTGGACTGCTGAGGACTGGGGTAATGTCATTTTCTCTGATGAATCCCCTTTCCGATTGTTTGGGGCATCTGGAAAAAAGCTTGTCCGGAGAAGAAAAGGTGAGCGCTACCATCAGTCCTGTGTCATGCCAACAGTAAAGCATCCTGAGACCACTCATGTGTGGGGTTGCTTCTCAGCCAAGGGAGTGGGCCCACTCACAATTTTGCCTAAGAACACAGCCATGAATAAAGAATGGTACAAACACATTCTCAGAGAGCAACTTCTCCCAACCATCCAAGAACAGTTTGGTGACGAACAATGCCTTTTCCAGCATGATGGGGCACCTTGCCACAAGGCAAAAGTGATAACGAAGTGGCTCGGGGAACAAAACATCGACATTTTGGGTCCATGGCCAGGAAACTCCCCAGACCTTAATCCCATTGAGAATTTGAGGTCAATCCTCAAGAGGCAGGTGGACAAACAAAAACCCACAAACTCTGACAAACTCCAAGCATTGATTATGCAAGAATGGGCTGCCATCAGTCAGGATGTGGCCCAGAAGTTGATTGACAGCATGCCAGGGCGAATTGCAGAGGTCTTGAAAAAGAAGGGTCAACACTGCAAATATTGACTCTTTGCATAAACTTTATGTAATTGTCAATAAAAGCCATTGACACTTATGAAATGCTTGTGATTATACTTCAGTAACAGTTAGTAACATCTGACAAAAAGATCTAAAAACACTGAAGCAGTAGACTTTGTGAAAATTAATATTTGTGTCATTCTCAAAACTTTTGGCCAAGGCTGTATGTATAACTACCCTCTCTATATAGCAAATTTGTCAGTTTAAGATGTCATGCCTACATTTAGTAATATTCCATTCTAAAGTTAAATGTAGTGAGTTTGATTTATTAGGGAAGAATAAGGTATGTATAAATCCTGTGGTCATTTAATTGAGTATAATCAAAATGCACAGGATACATACTTTCTCTTTATCCAGGGAAAATATTTTCCTGAAAATCAAAGTAGAGCAACAAAAGTCCAACCTGCATAATGCGAAACAGGAAACATTTCAAACCAGTTTTTTTTACCTTGATAGAGACACTGTATTATGAAAAACATTACATAAGCCTGTCCACGAGAGCCAAGAATGCTGGGAAACATCAGAAGAACTGAGCAACGAAAATATGAAGACAGCATCCCACCTAGAACACACAGTGCTTTAAAAGCACACATACAACATTAAATAAGCATTCACAGCTTATTTCGGTCCAAACTTCACATCAGCAAACCAAGTGTATGAAAGTACTAGAAAGAGGAGAGACATACCTATAAAAACATATCCAACTATGACTCTGTGAAAGTTGGTCAGTGAAATGTTGTACATGAGTCCAAGAAACAAAGCTATAATAAAGATAATGACCAAAAAATCATATGAATTCATTTAAAAATTCATATCCAAAAATCTTAACATTTCTGAGGCAAAACACAAGAGTACGCTCTCACCAGTCCCACTGATGGCTCCAAATACAGCTCCTATTAAAAGTCTGGCCAAGGGGAAATCAGATGTTGGTCCGAACAGGAATCTGTGAGCCACGTCAGGCAGGATAAGCTTACTGACCTTCTCCAATGCTTTATATGTAAATAAAAGAATACATTGTCAAATTATTAATTTAAAGAATATTACTAAATTCCAAAATAGCATTATTTCAGATAATAACATACTTGAATGGGGTGCTTTTTTCCTATATTTCCATCTAGGTTCCTCCATTTCCCGATCCATCATTGTTCACTGAAAACGTCAGCACATTCTGAATGTTGTCAGTTGAAAAGTGATGATGTAATAGTGTTCTCAGATGCTTTTGTTTCAATTTGAAAATAATCAACCAATACTTCTACATAAAACTGTACTTTCTTGAACTGCGTGAAAAAAGTTCACAGAAATGGGCCATTGACACTGAAGGTGTGTATTACCAGCTATGAAAAAAGAGAATATCTATCTATCTATCTATCTATCTATCTATCTATCTATCTATCTATCTATCTATCTATACTGTAGAGCAAAGATGCCTTCAAAATACTGAAATTAAATGTTTCTACATTTAAAAAAAAAAAATACCGTAAAGAGCAGTAAACAGTAGTAAATGAAACAAAGTCAATATTTGGTGTGACAAAAAAAAATAAAAATAAAAATAAAAACAGTAGTCTCCGGTACAATTTGTGCAGTTTTATAAGGAAATGAGCTGCTAAGTTTTATTGAGCATCTTGCAGAACCAGCTACAGTTCTTCTGGAGACTTTGACTTTCACACTTGCTTCTTATTTTTGCAGCAAAACCCAGCAGCCCTCATTGTGTTTTTTGTCTGAAAATTGTCTCTTACGTAATATGCTGCTTTCTTTAATGATATACAAACATTTTTCTTGTGCTAGAAAACTAATGTTTGGGAATGTAAAATGTTTTTGTACTGACTTGATAATGTAGACCTCATAAAATAAAAAAAATTGTTTGTACTAAAAAGAATAGGGTGCCTAAAACTTTTGTACAGTACTGTATATATATATATATATATATATATATATATATATATATATATATATATATATATATATATATATATATATATAGTACATATAAAGGTTGGGGCAATGCATCCTAAAAAGACAAGATCAGCGGAACTTTTGATGAGAAGGTAGAAAAGACAGAGACAGTACAGAAGACATATAGTGAGCTAATTTAAAGTGTTTCCACGTTAACATTTAAACATTTCATTTTGTTTTGTTTTGACAGGATGAAACTCAACAGCCAAGTGTTAAGGATCTTTCGCAGTTCAGCATGGAGTCGTGCCTGGCGCAGTCTTGCAGCCTTTTTGCTTGGTTTGTTGCTTGCCTTCATTTATGGTGCAACAGCACTGTACATACAGAAACATGCGCTTTGGTACTGCATCATCACCACGGTAACCATGGCCGCCTTCACAGCGTTTGGAATGGGTCTCTTCGTTAGTGTGCGTGCCAACATCACACTCATGCTTCCCATGCTGTGCTCCAGTAAGTATCCTTCCCATCATTTAGGACTAAAACTTACTTCTTACAGTATATAGTCGCACTAAACTCTGTGTGATTGAGTATGTTATGCATATTATATGTCTTATACAACAACTAGCTCCACTGTTTATTAGGCTCAATGACAAATCCCCTTTGCTTGATTACTTTCATAATACTATCTATTGAATATCTCCGGAGCTCTCTCCTCATATGTTTATTCTACCTCTGAAGGGGAGGGTAAAAAAATCCTGCTCTTCCTTATCATCACCCTTGTGGTTCAAGGCCCCTTGAACAACACTCTGGAGAACTTTGACCGAGCAGCAGCCAGCGTATTGTGCGGAGCTGAATTAGCCATGAACCAAACCCAGCAACTCATGCAGCGAGCTGCCACTCCTCTGCTGCGTAAGTCATGCACGCTAGCCTTCACTGTATGTTCCTAAATTCATAGAGCAAGTGAGCATAGTGCTCTTTGTTCTCTTATTTGAGAAACATCTGACTTTATTTATTTAAGGAACGTGTATTATATAATTCATAAATGACTGACACTGGTGCTTTTGTTTCTTTTGTTTCTGATTTGGGTACATAGCTGTGCTGGAGAAGGTAAGAGAGGTCAGCAGGAATGCCTATTCACTGGCAGGCAGAGTGCAGAACTTGATCACTGCCCTTACAGAGTCTGTACGCCATGTCTGTGAGTGAATTTCAGTGTACTTTTATGACAGATGGACAAAGCAGACAATCTTGACTCCTGGAATGATTTGTGGTATCCCATGGTAACCACCTTATCCTCTCTTATTCTGACCTTTTTCAGCTCGTTCCCTGAGAAACGTGCTGCACTTCTTGGCGAGCATCGGTGATATCTGTAATGCGAACATGGGGACACCGTATAAGAAATGTAACTCAGTGTTTGATGACGGTCGTGCTGACTGTATGGAGCTGCTCTCAGTGTTCTCTTTCCTCTGCCACATCGTGGATGGCTTCAGGCCACTCTGTGGCCTCACACGCGGTCAGCCTCTCCACAGATGTATTATTGTGACCTTTGCAGTCCTGTAATTAACGTCTTTACAGGAAGCTTCTGGTCATTGCCTTCTTACTCATTACTGTGGTGAAGTTTGTTTTTTCCTTGTTTTTTTCTTCAAACCTGGCTTTGTAAAAGGCTATATATATATATATATATATATATATATATATATATATATATATATATATATATATATATATATATATATATATATATATATGATTACTGTGTGCTTACATACACAATGTACCATGCATTAGATTATGCTTTATAGTCTTTATATTTGTCTTCAATGTGTCCCTACAACATTAACATATTTTACATAAAAATACTAATCCCATTTCCATAAAAGTTGGGATTTTTTCTAAAATGCAATAAAAACAAAAATCTGTGATTTGTCAAATCTCTTGAAACTTTAATTAACTGACAAAAGTACAAAGAAAAGATATTCAATGTTTTCACTGACCAACTTAATTGTATTTGGTAAATATAAACTAATTTAGAATTTGATGCCTTTGGGACAGAGGCATGTTTACCGCTGTGTTACATCACCTTACATCACCTGTGTTCCTTTTAGTTACACTTTTTAATTGTTTGGGAACTGAGGATACTAATTGTTGCAGTTTTGCAAGTGGAATTTTTGCGCATTCTTGCTTGATACAACACTTCAGCACAAGACAACAGTCCTTGGTCACCACTGTCTGATTCTCCTCTTCATGATGCGCAATAGGAGACAGATTTGGACTGCTGGCAGACTAATCAAGCACACGCACTCTGTGTCTATGAAGCCACGCTGTTGCAGCACGTGCAGAATGAGGCCTGGTATTGTCCTGCTGAAATAACCATGGACAAGACATTGCCTTGTTGGCAGCATATGTCTCTATAAAATCCCAATATATGCCTCTGCGTCAATAGTACCTTCACACATATGCAAGTCACCCATGCCATGGGCACTGATAACGGAGAACTTGATGTCCATTTTTCTCAAAAACAAGCTGAAACGTGGACTCATCTGACCACACCACACGTTTCCACTGCCTTTCAGTCCATCTGAGATGAGCCCAGGCCCAGAGAACTCGGCAGCGTTTCTGCATAGAGTTGATGTGTGGCTTCCTCCTTGCGTAATAGAGTTCCGGGTTGCATTCCTGGATGCAGCGGCGGACTGTGTTAAGTGACAACAGTTTTCCGAAGTACTCTCAAGCTCATGTGGTTATATTTATCACAGTAGCCTGACGATTTCTCAGGCAATGCCGCCTGAGGGCTCGAAGGTCACGTACATTCAACAGTAGTTTCCGGCCTTGCCCTTTACGCAATGAGATTTCTCCAGATTCCCTGAATCTTTTCACAATATTATGCACTGTAGATGGTGAAAGACCTAAATTCTTTGCAATCTTGCAATGTTCTTCATTTATGTTTTGGCACAAAGTGGTGAGCCATGACCCATCCTTGCTTGAAAAGACTGAGCTTTTGGTGGATGCTCCTTTTATGCCCAATCCTGACACCCTCCCCTCTTACCAGTTAACCTGATCCTCCAAAATGGTGTTACTTGAATATTCTATAAAATTTTCAGTCTTATTTTGCCTCTGTCCCAACTTTTTTTAGTGTGTTGACGGCATCAAATGATAAATTTGTTTATATTTACAATATACAATTAAGTTGGTCAGTGAAAACATTGAATATCTTTTCTTTGTACTTTTGTCAGTTAATTAAAGTTTCAAGAGACTTGACAAATCACAGATTTTTGGGGTTTTTTTTGCATTTTAGAGAAAAAATCCCAACTTTTATGGAAATGGGGTTAGTACTTTCTGGGTCAGTGGCTGAAGTACATTTGTGGTTTAAAACTTTTGTACCAACTAGAGATCAGTGTTTTAGCATAAGAGCTGCTCTGAATGCTGAGCCTACACTATGGTATTCTCATTTCCCTTCTCATTCTTCTGCTGGCTGACCATGACTCATTCACTTCCCTCTTTTACCAGCACGTTCTCATTTTGAATAAATTATTGTTTTATATCCGCCTTTGTGCCAAGGCAACCTTACTGACAGTGCTGCCTCTAAATCCAAACATGACCTCAGAGTACACACAAACAGACTCAGACAAACATAGTTCTACAGCTTGAATGCAGCAGCATAGGGAATGTCAGGGGGGTTGAATAGTAAAAATAAATAAATAATAGAAAAAAGAAAAAAAAGAAAACCAAAACAATAATATCCAGAAGTTCTCAATATTAACTCAGTATGTGGAAGTATCATCTGAAAAGTTAAAAACTCACCATTTTAAGATATGTAGAGTACTATGTGCTTTTACCTTGTCTTTTTTTTATCACTGACTTCAGAATATTTGCAATGTTTATTGTAAAATTATGTAATATTTCTCCTCACCCTGTTCCCAACAGTTGGTGAGTTCTTCTGTGTCATACCTTCATATATTGGCAACCATCTAAAGACAAAACTGGCTTTCCGTAAGTTCTGCAACTCCTTCTCCCTGTTCTTCCTCTACATTATTGCACCCAGTTCTTTTTCTTTCAGTTTATATAATAACATAGTCAGTTAAGGCCATAGACTATATACAAGATCTAGATATTATGGTTATATATTATATGGTTTATGATTAAAGCTGGGTCTTCTATTAATTTGTTTGATTTCACTCTAGCAATCATTGCAGCATTCAATCACATGAAGAAAGAGTTTGAATTCAACATGTCGGCCTCTGTGCACTTTGAGATGAATCTAAACAGCAGTCAGTCTGTGCATGATATGGCTCAGAAGATCATGGAGGAGGTGTCACAAGACCGAGAGCGTGTCCTGGACCTCATGGGTCTGCTGACCTATGTGGGCCTCTTTTTGTTGCTGTTCATGTACCTAAAGTGAGTCCACCATTAGTAGTCAGCAAACGCCTCAGTCTGTTAACTTTTTGTAGACAAAAAGATCAAGAAAAGTTCTCTAGTGAATTAGAAAAATAGAATTAGAAAGAAACTCCTGTAGTTCAGGAGTTTAAAAGGCAAAACGGGCAAAATGAAATCTGGCTTTGCATGAGGGAAATTTAGCATGCATACTTACAGTTTGAGATTTATTTGTTCTAAATTAATTATTATAGAAATGGTTATGCAGAACCATGAAGCATGTGTGTTTATTACTTACTGTATGTACATTTTCCATGAATGAAATGGAAGTACTAGTATATTGCAGTGTAATCTGTTGACTGTGTAGTCTGTGATACTTTGTTTGTACATTTTGCACTTGTGAACAGGGCAGTCCTGTACAAAAACCATTACCTTCATGTAGACGATTTTGACAACTTCTACATAACAAAGCAATTTGTAGAGATGGATCGCAAGTTCTCTACACAAGGAAAACCAGCAGTCCTGCCCCTCAGTGAGAAAGAGGCTCTGACGTACATCACACCTTGTGAGTATGTGTGTATGTGTGTGTGTGTGTGTGTGTGTGTGTTTGGATTATTTAAAAATGTTAAAGACAAAGAATTATGGACTCAATAATTGTTAAAGAGGAGCCTAATCTGTGGACCTATAGATTTATATCATTTATATCATTTATATAATCAGTTCTATTTACTCTGTCACACCCCATAAGACTGCTTGCGGTTGACGGCTCGAGAGAGGCGGACAGTCATGACTGGCCTGGTGTCCATACTTAGGCACATGGTAATGGGCTGTGTGGTGATTGCATTAGACCTCATGGTGTTCTGGGTGTTTGACATTCTGCATTACCATGCTCAAACAGAGATAGTGGCCAGAGGTAAGAGGCTTTGGATTGTTCACTTCTTATATATTCTGATACATTCTATGCTGGCCTTGTTAATTGCATACATAATTTGACATTGATATTGATGATTATTTAAACTAGAAATTGACAAATTTGAGAAAAATAAATTCAAATACATAATGACATATGAATCATCACTTCTAAATTATGTCTGCCTTTTACAGATGGGGACTAATTCAACCAAAGTTTAGATTTGGTACTTCTTACTATAATGTTAGTATACCTTATTTCTAGTGTTGGGTCCGAGTCCACCTTTGTCGAGTTCAAGTCGAGACCAAGTCCTTAACCAATCGAGTCCGAGTCCAAGTCCGAGTCCAAAAGGGGCCGAGTCGGACTCAAGTCCAAGTCCTTAATGGCCGAGTCCAGAAAGTAATTAAATTGAAATAAGATTTTAATTTGCAATTGTAAACACAACACTGAGCTGTTAAATTAATATTTTAAACTTCACAAACCAATGGCAACATAAATGTAACTAAAAATACCACTATTACTTCTGGCCATTGCCATTTAATATTTTTATTTTATTTCATGTCATCAGCTCCTCAACTAGTTTCCTATCAAAAAACGGTTTCAAAGAAAAAAAGGGATATAGAGGTACATGTAGAAATTTTATTATATTACAAGTGTATGAAAATACAAACAAACCTGTTTTTTATTGTATCACACTATATTGTGTCCTCTAGTTCGAGTTGACATTTCGATGATTTGATGCCTTTCCCCCCACAGTTATACAGGCTGAGAGAGAGAGAGAGAGAGAGAGAGAGAGAGAGTACAGAGTAGATTTACATTTAGCAGCATGTCATAACAACAAGCTTCATGCTTTATTACTGCTTTTAATCTGTCTATGAATGACAACAAACTCATTTCTGAACACAGCTCTGTTCTTGTAACTTTTATCTTATTTAAAAAAAAAAAAAAAAAAAGTCCCGATCAGCAGGGTTTATGGTATTTACTACATTAAGGAGTAGATTTCACATTTTAGGTGAAATTCAAGACTGGAATCACCAAATGCTAATGTTTAGGGCTGGGCGATATGACCGCAATCTTACTTCATGATAACGATACGTTTTCTCAGGTCTATCAGCAGTATTCAAGTAAGAAATACTACGGAAATTGAATAAAGCAATTAAATGTAAAATAAAATAAACTTCACTGTATGACATATACAGTGATTCTTATTAAATTTACTGAAGTTATTCAGTCAAGTGAGTGAGTGATTTTCTCTTAGTGTTTTGTTATGTGATTCACATTAATGTCACAGACAGCAGCAGGTTTATTAGACTGCTGTCACTTTAAGACCTAATGCACAGATCCAATATACTGTACTGACACACCTCCGATTTTTCCCAACTGTTTACATTCACTTAAGACATAACCGACTGTGTTTACATGAATACTCGGCCAGACCTGCATTCTGACATGATGTGTGTGTGTTTATTTGACCGTCCAAGCGGAATAAGCCGCTAAAGAAAATTCAATTCGGTACTCGCGCGATGAGGCGGCTTTCTGTGCGCGCGCTTCAAGTGTGTGGTCAGGCAGGGAGACATTAACTTATTATTATCTTAATTTTATGTTGTTATTATTATTATTTTTTTATCTTTCTTTTCATGTTACACATGACCAGGGGCGTTAGCTTAACTGTTAATCATCCGGGGCTGAGCCCAGATTCTTCTCCATTAAAAAAAAAAAATAAACTTTTTAAAACGTACTTCTAAATATACTGTTTGCGTGCATTTTTTTCCCTTGCATGTAAGGGCTAATTGAAAATTGGACAAAAAGTTGGATTTATCATAAAACTTGCCTCGGGTATTATCACTATTTGCAGGTTGTTACCATATAGGCTAGTTTGATGTCGCTAGCCAAGGGGAGGCACAGCTAAGCTATCGCTGTAGCTTAGTTTAGCTGCTACAGAGTGCGTGCCCTTATGCTCTGCTCATGTCATATTCACGTAATATTCACGAACTCATATAAACATTAACACACCTTGTTTTCCCGTTCAGCACGAGAGGATGTTACTGTTTCAGTTTCAACCCCTTTACTGATTTAAAAAGTAAAATAAAATCGGCGTATATCAATTTTTCCTCACATTGACTGTGTGAGATAGTATTTGGCAGTATTGAGGCTGTCAGCCAATAAGACACGAGTATTTCCACGCGTTTTCCTGTAAACCCTGTCTGATTAGTCTCGCCTCCATTCACTGAAGATATAAAATTACAGACCGTCTTCTTTTACTGACGTTCAGTTACGTTAGATACAGAGCCGTTGAAAAAGATACAAACCACTCCAAGTGGAGAAAAAATGTCAGGTTACACCCCAGCACATGACGCGGACTCGAATGTACTCGGGAAAATTTCCGAGTCCAACATTTCCAAAAGTTCGAGTACAAATTTACCCGAGTGCGTGACAAGGCCGAGTTCGTTCATGATCGGACTCGAGTCCGAGTCCGGGATCGAGTACCCCAACTCTGCTTATTTCCATTAGACAGTGGCATGCTTACAATACCATTTCATCTTAAATATTATGATGAATGCTCCAATGATCAAATTTAATTTTAAAGGAGGAGTTAGTAATATATGAAAAAGTGTTTAGATACCTTTAAAAAAAAACTTGATTCACAATAAAGCCATTCAATGAATCTACATTTTCCCTCTCCTTCCCCACTCCTGAAAAATTCTGACCAATCCATCTGCTCCAGAAGTTATTTTTCTTTGTACCCACCAACGATATTTTCTAACGAATTTACTTGGTTCTATTTTCCAAAAATAAATTGTTTCATATGTTTCTCCAGCTCCTTTGGTTGTGGACATACAAGTGAATGGCTCAGGCTATGCTTCTGACATCTTTAAGGATATTGTGGCCTCCTTTGACATTCTGCAGAAAGGGAACATTACAATCCTGAGCAAGAAGTGCCTGATGGAACCTCTGGAGCCAGAATACATGGTCTACCTATTCATAGGTATGAATGTGCTGTGTGTGAATGGACCAACAAACATCTAAGGACATCTAGTGGTTAGCACTGGTACTCCGCATGCCATCAATGTTTATGCCAATTTGGTGTCAAGTTTTATCATGTTTGGCAGTAGTACAAAAAATAATAAAGGAGAAGTAATCAAGGGGATCTTATTAAAATGCTGAACTTCTAGAAAGAACAGAAACATGCCATGGCTGCTGAAGAGGAAGTAAACCTGCAGTGACATTTTAAAGTAATACTTTTTAATTAATTATGCAGCTTTATGAAATACAACTGTTGATGTATCATAAATTAAATTCTTTACATGGTGGGAGTTTTATTAAACCTAGTATTTTGTGTTTCATACAAATGATTTATTAAATAGAAATTATGGTTACTAGCTACAATGTAGGCAACATTCATCTAATTGTGACCTACATCATTTTATTGCGAAAGCTATCATATGGGGTGATAACATTCAGTTTCAATTTTATGGTAGAGCTTTCAATCTGTACAATCTGCAATATACATGCGTCTGGATATCTGGCTTCTTCATTTTAGGCTTTTTTTTAGGCATTTTGTTTACATTTTCCAGCCCAGAAATGATCTCTATCCTAGCTTGAAGAGAATTGCTTGGCTTGGACCTTTATTTTTGGACCCTCACAATATGCTGTTTACATAATGACCTGCATCTGGCATATGACACACTTTATGCTCATTCACAGGCTTTCTTTATGGTCTTGCCTTTTTCTTGGTGCTTGCTGGAAGTTATGTGAAACGACTACAGAGGTTTGTGTGCGCACGTTACCACCCTCAGCGGGAAAAAGTAAGACAAACACCATCTACACAACAACCATAGTTAAGGTTATTTTTTTGCAGAAGTCAACAATTTTTCTTTTCTTGGTAATCCCCTTCACAGTATTAAAAAAAAATTCTACCCATTCAGCCACAAGAGCATTAGTAAGATCAGGCACTGATTTCGGGAGAGAAGGGCTGGTGTGCAGTCGGCGTTCCAGTTCATCTAGACATTCTAGACAATTGTATGCTTTCAACTTTGTGGCAACAGTTTAGGGAAGAACCACATATGGGTGTGATGGTCAGGTGTCCACATACTTTTGGACATATAGTGTACCACTTTAAATCATTCTCTAGCAGCCGAATGCAACATGGCTGTATAATAAGCATAATTAGCAGAATTTTGACTAAACCATTTTTATTTGGTTTAATTTCTGTTAGAGTTTTGTTTATTTTATGTTCAGAAAAATATTTTCCCACCACAGTCTAATGGGACAGTATTGTTTAGTGTGGACTATAAACATTGGTGTGCAATAATGTTGACATTTTTTGCATCCAGCTGCATGCATTGTTGACCTCATTGAATGAGGAAAACAAATGGTATTTCAACTATTTGAAGATTGCTACACATAGCGAAGATTCCTTTCTATACACCTCATCATAGAGATACTGTAGTTCAGTAAGCAACTAATCAGTACTACACAAGAGTATTTAAATAGCCTTTACAGTGGGTATAGAAAAGAATCACCCCCCTTTAAAATAATCATAAAATAAATTTTGTTGCTTTTCAGCCTGTAATGAAGACAGACACAGTTTTCGTTTTATCCAGCTGTATTTACTCAGTGCAACTTATAATATCCAAGTGAAAGATATAACACCAACATGTCAGGAGGAAAAAAAAACAGAAGTTTGAAAAAGGATCACCCCCTTGTGTCAGTATTTTGTTGAACCACCTTTTGCTTTAATTTCAGCCTTTAGACTGTTGGGATATGTCTCTACTAACTTGGCACATCTAGACCTTGCAATATTTGCCCACTCTTCTTTGCAGAACTGCTCAAGTTCAGTTAAATTTGATGGTGACCGTTTGTGGACTGCAGTCTTCAAGTCATTCCACAGATTTTCAATGGGGTTTAAGTCTGGGCTCTGACTAGGCCATGCAAGGACATTCACCATTTTCTCCTTCAACCACTGTGTGGTCAGTTTTGCTGTGTGCTTTGGGTCATTGTCATGTTGGAAGGTAAACCTTCTTCCCATTGACAACTTTTTGGCAGAGGGCAGCAGATTTTCCTCAGGAATTTGATGATATTTTGCCCCATCCATTTTCCTTCTATCCTGACAAGTGCTCCAGTCCCTGCTGCAGAGAAACACCCCCATAACAGGATATTACCACCTTCATGCTTTACTGTAGGAATGGTGTTATTTGGATGGTGAGCTGTATTGGATTTCCGCCATATTCCGACATATTGTTTGGTGTTGAGGCCAAATAATTCAATTTTAATCTCATCTGGCCATAACACCTTTTTCCATGTGGCCTCAGAATCTTCAAGGTGCATTTTGACAAAGCTCAGTTGTGGGTGGCTTTTTTCTTGCAGCCCTCCCACACAAGTCACATTTGTGGAAAATTTGTGATATTGTTATCACATGCACACAATGACCATTCTTTGTCATAAATTCCTGCAACTGCTTCAGAGTTGCTGTAGGCCTCTTGGTAGCCTCTCTGACCAGTTTCCTCCTGGCTCTTTCATCCGGTTTGGAGCGACGTCCTGATCCAGGGAGGGTCTGTGTTGTACCAAATACCTTCCACTTCTTAATAATAGACTTCACTGTGCTTCTAGGCATTGATAAAGCCTTTGAATTTTTTTTGTATCCATCTCCTGACTTGTGCCTGTCCATAACTTTATCCCGGGGATCTTTTGACAGCGCCTTGCCACCCATAGTTGATTGTTTGCTTCAGCTGCATTACAAAATGCTCCAGGAAAGCTCTTTTCATGCTGAGCTAATCAAAATGACCACAGCTGATCACATTTGAAAGTCAGATGGCTTTGTGTGCCATTGAGAAGGTGATTAGCTACACCTGATTGAGTTTACAAGTCATTTTTAGGAGGGGGGGTGATCCTTTTTCCAACTCAGTGATTCTGGTTTTTTATTTATTTTTATTTAAAAAAAATTTTCTGACATGTTGTTGTTATATCTTTCACTTGGATGTTATAAGTTGCACTAAGTAAATGCAGCTGGATAAAACAAAAACTGTGTCCGTCTTCATTTCAGGCTGAAAAGCAACAAAATGTGATTATTTTAAAGGGGGTGATTCTTTTCTATACCCACTGTATATACCTGCTGTATATCAGGTGAAACATAGTTAATTTTTGTTGGCCAACAAAGATTTTGTCACTTTTGCTTTTTGGTTTTGCCTCTGGAAACTGTTGCTGTTGTCTCACAAAATGCATTAGTGAAGTTAGAATGCCACTAACACAGGCCATAATAATAATAATGAGAATAAAACAATAAAAGACAGAACATTGGGTGTGCAAACTAAACTATTTGGTACAATGGATATGAAAACTTTTCACAGTCTTATTGACATTGCAGGTTTTTGTTATGCAAAGCCAGAAATCAAGATAAATCATGTCAGACATTTTCACCTTCAAAAACATAATTGAAGTGTAACTTTAAGAGTGAACTTTAGGGTTATCTTGAACTTGGCAAACGTCAATGTTTACTCCACTTATTGATATACATCTCCTGATCAGTACCTTTGGACAATAATATTCCACTGAGGTTCTGTCAGCTCCTTGCAAACCATGGTTATACAGTACCAGTATGATAGTTTCAAGGAAATCCTACAAGAAATTATTTTTATTTAGGGTAAATCACTTTTATTGATGGCAACTTTATGCTACTTACCTTTGAACATAATTTTTAATGAATGGTTAACTCTGAACGCAGTTATAGTGCCCATTATCAAAGGGTGTGCATACTTATGCACCCAGAGTGTTTTTTAATTTCAATAATTTTCCGTAATAATTATCTATTTGTTTTTCTCTTCAATTTTGTTGGTTTCAAGGTCACATTAAAGATGTGTGTGTACACTTTTTCACGTTTCACAGGCGAGGATTCTGCGACTCCGCAGTCGTATCCTCTCTCAGCGTGGCTCGCTGGGGAAAACTTTGCTGCGGGTGGTGGCCAGGGAAAAAGAGAACCAGGGTAATGGCAGTGTACTGCAAACTTTGACACTGCGGTGAGTCACACCCTATACTGTTCTAGGTGGAATTAGCTAATGATTAGCCAGATACAAGTAAATACTGTTCTGGAGGAAAACATGCTGTTTGAACAGCTTAATGTTGGACGATTAAGGGAATGATGCATGCAAATAGTACGATTCAGTAACAATAGCAGCCGGAATTAAATAGTACTTGTTAGTCCTCTCATTTTAAATGATTAAATATGTGTTTATTATATTTAATCATTAATTATGAAGCTATGATAACTCTATAATTGTCTGTGGATGAGGAGCTTAGGAATGAGGGAGCACTGCCAGATCTGGTAATGGTCTTTCCTGTGTGCAGTGTATACAGTGGAGCCACCACAGTCAGATATGTGTGTCTGTATGTGTGTGCAGTCTGCCAGGTGGAGTCACCATAGCCAGATTCATGGGATTGTGTGATAAGTCATGCCTGGCCTGTGGGAAAGCTGTGAAGGTCGAAAACAGCTCTGATGTGTACACCTGCTCTACTCAAAACTGCACAGGTCATCTTAGTATTCATGTTAAAGGAAATGTTGCCCTTAATATCACAGTCCGAGTATCCCCGACCTCAATCATATGGAGTTTAAGACATTTTGCTTTAGTATTCAGAGGATCGGGAAGGCCTTGATTTGATTAGCTTGATGTTTTAGTTTATGCTTGGAAATAAAGAACAGGAGATGGTAGATAGATACAATCAGCTTGAGTATACTGTATGTAGTAAAGCTCTCAAAACTCTTTGTGTGTGTGTATACACATTTGTTTTCAGGGTGTTTCTGCATGCAGTGCTTCAGGGTAATGGGGAACATCTGTGCTGTCTGTATGGGCCCCCTGACATTCCAGGAAGACTCTGAGTATGAGCTGTGAGTCAACTGTTATTGGACTTAACACAAGCAAACACGTAGCTAAAGCTGAAGTAACCAGAAGGAAAAGAAATCAGAATGTTGAAACCACATTTCAACATTACATTTCAAAGGTCCTTGACCATATTTTAATTTAATCAGTTATGGACAAACTGACACTGTTTCAGTACAATATATTCTTATGATGATTTTATCTTATTGTGGTGATGCCATTCACAAATTCAATGGGCATATAAAACAAGTGAATAGCTCTCATGCACACACAGTGTACGTTGTTGGTTTTTGTATGACTGTATTATTATAGGTTATACTACAATAATGCTGCTTCATTCCTCAGTATTATAAGTAATAAAATTATTATTTGATATACAGTATCTCACAAAAGTGAGTACACCCCTCACATTTTTGTAAATATTTTATTATATCTTTTCATGGGACAACACTGACGAAATGTCACTTTGCTACAATGTAAAGTAGTGAGTGTACAGCTTGTATAACAGTGTAAATTTACTGTCCCCTCGAAATAACTCAACACACAGCCATTAATGTCTAAACCGCTGGCAACAAAAGTGAGTACACCCCTAAGTGAAAAAGTCCAAATTGGGCCCAATTAGCCATTTTCCCTCCCCGGTGTCATGTGACTCGTTAGTGTTACAAGGTCTCAGGGGTGAATGGGGAGCAGGTGTGTTAAGTTTGGTGTTATCGCTCTCATACTCTCTCATACTGGTCACTGGAAGCTCAACATGGCACCTCATGGCAAAGAACTCTCTGAAGATCTGAAAAAAAGAATTGTTGCTCTACATAAAGATGGCCTAGGCTACAAAAAGATTGCCAACACCCTGAAACTGAGCTGCAGCACGGTGGCCAAGACCATACAGCGGTTTAACAGGACAGGCTCCACTCAGAACAGGCCTCGCCATGGTCGACCAAAGAAGTTGAGTGCACGTGCTCAGCATCATATCCAGAGGTTGGCTTTGCAGAATAGACATATGAGTGCTGCCAGCATTGCTGCAGAGGTTGAAGGGGTGGGGGGTCAGCCTGTCAGTGCTCAGACCATACGCCGCACACTGCATCAAATTGGTCTGCATGGCTGTCGTCCCAGAAGGAAGCCTCTTCTAAAGATGATGTACAAGAAAGCCCGCAAACAGTTTGCTGAAGACAAGCAGACTAAGGACATGGATTACTGGAACCATGTCCTGTGGTCTGATGCGACCAAGATAAACTTATTTGGTTCAGATGGTGTCAACCGTGTGTGGCAGCAACCAGGTGAGGAGTACAAAGACAAGTGTGTCTTGCCTACAGTCAAGCATGGTGGTGGATGTGTCATGTTCTGGGGCTGCAGGAGTGCTGCCGGCACTGGGGAGCTACAGTTCATTGAGGGAACCATGAATGCCAACATGTACTGTGACATACTGAAGCAGAGCATGATCCCCTCCCTTCGGAAACTGGGCCGCAGGGCAGTATTCCAACATGATAACGACCCCAAACACACCTCCAAGACGACCACTGCCTTGCTAAAGAAGCTGAGAGTAAAGCTGATGGACTGGCCAAGCATGTCTCCAGACCTAAACCCTATTGCGCATCTGTGGGGCATCCTCAAATGGAAGGTGGAGGAGCGCAAGCTCTCTAACATCTACCAGCTTTGTGATGTCGTCATGAAGGAGTGGAAGAGGACTCCAGTGGCAACCTGTGAAGCTCTGGTGAACTCCATGCCCAACAGGGTTAAGGCAGTGCTGGAAAATAATGGTGGCCACACAAAATATAGGCACTTTGGGCCCAATTTGGACATTTTCACTTAGGGGTGTACTCACTTTTGTTGCCAGCAGTTTAGACATTAATGGCTGCGTGTTGAGTTATTTTGAGGGGACAGCAAATTTACAATGTTATACAAGCTGTACACTCACTACTTTACATTGTAGCAAAGTGTCATTTCGTCAGTGTTGTCCCATGAAAAGATATAATAAAATATTTACAAAAATGTGAGGGGTGTACTCACAGAGGTGTACTCACAGTGAGATACTGTATATAGATAATTATGCTATTTGAGTTCAATCAAGAAGACAAGGTGACACAGCTCCAGGGTCCTTGGTTCAATCCTTAGCCCGGCTTTCTGTCTGTGTGGGGTTTCTGTGAATGCTCTCCCCGTGTCCATGTGGGTTTCCCAAGGTTTGTTTCATCCCACCTTCCAAAAACATTGGACTGGTTATGCTAAATTGCCTCTAAATGATTGTGTGTATGTGCAAGCAGGGGCATATTTTTTATAATTATCAATGCTAAATAATGTATGCTGAAAATTTAAACATTGATGATAAATCACTGAAATGATTCATATCTGTTATTTCAGCAGCATCAATGCAAGCCCACTCCCCCAACTGAATAGGGCCCCATTCCTATATTTTGCCTAGGGCCCCCAGCTCACTAAATCCACCCTTGTGTGCGAGTGCACTATGCCATGCAATTGACTGGCATCACATTTACAGTAAGGTATGTCCCCACCTTCTGTCCAATGCCTGGGATGGGTTCTAGATCCTTGACCCTGATCAGGATAAAGTCCTTACTAAAGATGAATGAATGAATGAATGAATGAATGAGTTAAATAACTGTGTTAGAAGTGGACTCATGTTACTATTTAAATGAAACACATGGTATCACAGAGACTCCAGTGATGAGGAGCAAGTAAATCTGTGGGAGGCGCCTATGACATCACCACAGATCAATCAAAATGCTGACAGGATGAGGCTGATGAGGAGGCATGTGTTTGTGGCAGTGGGGAACCCTGTAAATAGTGTGGACCTGAGTGATTCACAAACCAGCAACTCTGAGCTCAGGTAATGAAGCACTCTACACAGAAGGTACACCATATCATATATCATATCATATCATATCATGGGACCTTTATATTTTCTTGTGTGTGTGTGTGTATTTCATTGACAGGGCCAATGAAGACCAGTGCTATAATTTATATGCACCGAAGCTTGAAAACATAGTTTGAGACAGAGTCCATTCAATCATCTTCCAGTACAAATCCAGCATCTATAGGAACAGCATTTATTGCCTTAATCCAGTAATTGTATAAAAGCATGCTCCTCACTGTAAGGTTTGTTTTCATTGCAAAACTTAAAAAATGCCATTGTTTTTCAGATGTACTATGAGAATGTGGTCGGGCTGGTTGGGTGTTGAGTTATTGCTCTACTTTATCATGGCCCGCGGCTTTGTGGAATTCTCGGTATGGGCGCTTCTGCACTCAAAGAATAGCTCAGGATTTCCAAATCCATCTTAGGATCTTCTGCTCGTGCTCGGAAATGGCAGAAAACATCACAAACAATTCCTGCTAACACACAAAACGTATCATTGACCATTTTACCACGAAAGACGATTCGTTGCCTCCTTCGTTTGAACTATTTGACTGCTGTCGTTTTGTTGTTGTTGTTTTTCCGAATTTTTTTGGGAAGCCAATCAACTAAATTGTAAATTGTGAACTTAAGCCTCCTGTTATCAACGGGACTAACAAAAAAAAAAAAATCTTAATTCACACAGATAAAATAATAGTTTAAATCAATGAATCTGGGTACCTATACAACATTTCTCTGACGCGCTTGGCTTTGAATGAAAGGAATCGGAACTCGGACACACGGTACTCAACATTATTCTAATAGGATGGTTCAAAAGAATCGACTCGGCTAAGTGACTCGCGAAGCCCGTCATTATGGACTGACGTGGAAAGGGAGGAAGATAAGGGGACTCTCCACACGCAGGGCGGTGAGAAAACACCGTCACTGAACTTTACTCACGTAGTTCCCTTCGACATCAGGAGACTAAACGGACGGAATGGCACCAAAGGTAAGTGACTGTACTTTTTTTTTTTGTTTGTTTTTCCTGCGCTAACATATTTGCAGTTGCATGCTTAAAGTGATTTATAAACTAGCTTCCCAAGTCAGTGTGCTCAGCACTAACTATAGTCTTTGATCAGAGTGAATTTCCATAATTGTGTATACGTAGCTATGTACAGTTTGAAACTTGTAACCCATGCTAACTTTTAGAATTATGTTCACCTGTAATGCATGCTTGTTTAAAGCAATCACTTCATAATAATCCCCAAGGTAGCTATACCTATAGTCTTTTTTTTTTGTTTTTTTTTGTTAATAACTAGTTTAAAAGAATTATTTCTATAATATGATATTGTCCTCAGAAAGCTTGCTTTCCATGCAATAGTAAATCACATATAATGTTCTAGCAAAACCTGAGATCTAAATCACCTTAGGGCAGATTTCTACTACTATGGCCATACCAGAATTCAGATTGGTCAACAGCTGGCCAACGCCCATAAAGCAAATAGTACCACTTTGTTGCGAACACCCTAGCCCAACCTGGTGTAACTGCTTCCTGAGTTTCTTTGTCTAGGCTCAGTTACCTGGTTAGGTAAAGATGATCTTCCCCCTGATCGTGCTGCGAGTAACAAGAGTAAGAAGGAATGAATCCTGTTTTACATCAGTGCATAAGAACCCAGTTTCGACTATTAGGAAAAGGCCAGGATCACCTCAAAATCAAGTTTGAACATTGTTTTCAGCATTACTGCTGGAACATTTTTGTCTTTTAAAAACTCAGTAGTTCAGGTTCAGGACTGTTTTGAAGCACACATTAAAAGATTATAGCACAGAGAGCTTATCCAACTACAAAAGAATTTGGGGTATGACCCGAGAACAGCTGTTAATCTTTTAGGCATTCTTCTGAGCAAGCTACAAAAGTTACTGTGGTAAGATTTAAAGTAGCATCACAGTGCTTTAAGATATGCAATCTCACAGAATCAGACAGCACCCTAAACCAGTTACTGATCTAGAGAGGTTTTCATTCGAGTTTAAATGCAGAATGTAGAATCAACAGTGTGTGTGTGTGTGTGTGTGTGTGTGTGTGGAGTATGTGGAGTATGTGGAATCCCTATAGTGCTAAATTCCGTCTATCGCTTCATAATACTGAAAATGTATGTATACACATTACATGATGCTTTTGTTTTGTTATGTTGTACTAAAGCAATTTGAAATCGTCCTGTTATTTCTTTTTATTTGTTAGTACTATAAAGTCTAATAATACTGTGATGCTTATCCACTATATTAGTGATATCTTAGCAAGTGAAGATATCTTGAATGAAGGAAAAGTTATCTAATATTTTTAATTATGAGATTATTATATAACAAAAAGTAGAACATAAGTTTATTCCTAGACATATTTACTCATTTCAAGCTTAAATTGACTTATTCTATTGGCAGATCATTTCGCTTATTTCTAGAAATAAATGCTCGAATAAGCTCATTTCAGGCTTGAAATTAGTAAAAAGAAATATCTAGAACTAAGCTTAACAACCTTATATTTGTTTCAAGACAATCTAATATAGAGAAATATTTGTTGAATTTGCCTATATTCAAGATATTTTTATTTGCTAAGATATCATTTTTGGCAGTGTATTATAGCTGTTCTAAATTTAAATTAAAACCATGCTAACTCTAAATACTGCTTCACAAGTTATAAATGTGGAAACTGTAGTGGCACTAACTATAGTGTGACATTTTAAAATACTCCTTCTTTTCTTTAGTACACAGATCTAGAGCTGGCCATCAACACCATAGTAACCCAGTTCCATGCAGCCTCTGCTAATGATGGTGCCACTCTGACAGTAGAGGAGTTCCAGGGCATGCTTTCCAAAGAACTGCCTACAGTGGTAGGTAACATTTACCATTTAGCTCTCATTCTCCTAAAGGAAGATCTGATTGCAAACTTTACTATACTTTATTCAAAATCCCCACTACTTCCGGCAAAAGATTTTGATCCATGTAAGACACTCAAAATGGACTTGCTGTAGTGTCTGGTTCATGAATATGACCAGAGTAAAGTTTTAGTTGCTTCTTTAACAGACTCCCAAGGACCAGGAAGACCTTACCAAGATCCTGAACGAGATGGATGTGACAGAGGGGCAAGGTGTCACCTTTGAGAACTTTTGGAAGCTGGTGAATTCCCTTGCCAGCACTCAGTTTGGGCTGCTTCAGAAAGACAAAAGTGTTAAATGTGCATGCCTGTTACTCTGAAATCCAGACAAGTGAATAACCTAACTTCCTCTGCCTTATCAGTAACATGTTATCAGATTCTCTAGACAAAATCTCAGCCACACCTGTAACTGAATGGTGAAACACTGCCAACATTGTAAGAGTCACATACACATGACTTTGTGAAAAAGATGTGAAGAAGCAGCTTTTATATTTACTAATATGCTTTGGTGCTGCAGGTTTGTTGGTTAAACGTTTCTGATTTAACCTTCTCATCATAATATTTTTGTACAATGATGATATCTGCAATAATGACTGTGTTGTGTGACACTTCGCTGGGTTTTTTTTTTTTTTTTTGACAAGTGTCTCTTTTATACATACTAATACACTTTTGTACCATGGTAAAATATAAATAGGTATGTAAAGTAATACAAAAACAAATATACGTTGGCATCCAGTAAAATGACAAGAAAATATTTTGAAATAAATACAGAAACATTCAGTGAGTGAGTAAAATCTACTTGCATGCAGTTCTGGGTTAACCTCATTAAGATCATTGATTACAATCTTTTTCGTAGTAGCATCCTACCGGCCTACTAGGGTGTGTTTCTCTGTTTAAAAAAGTACCAGTACTCTGTTTAGAAAGTACCATGATCATGATACCACAATAGTTAAGCTAGACCAAAAAGTAGAAAATAAAGTAGACCATTTGTTTTTGCTCTCAGAATATCTTCAGAGGTTTGACTGTGCCACAGCTGCAGTAAGCCTGCGCTTACAGCAGGGGTCGGTGTAGCCCTTATGTAGCCTCCAACATCTATCTAACAGTGCAAAAGCTTTCCTACTGTACACATAAATATAAATGTACTCGTACACACTTACTCAGTAAAACAGCAGAGGACTTGGCTTCAGCAAATTAGTGCATCCAGAAAGATTATAAGTCATTTAATTTATGCACAATAGTTAGTGATTCTTCTTCTTTCCTTCTTGATTCTTTGTGGCCTGACATAATTAATACAATCTGCATACATAATACATCATTGGCAAATAAATAAATAAATAAATAAATAATCAAGACACTTTATAGGTATCCTGTGAGGCTGTCATGTTCATTTTCCTTAAGGCAGTCAGTCATCTTCAGAGAGCTGCCTCACAGAGCTACATAAGTTGTCCTTCATATTCCAGTAAGCCTTGTGTTATCATTTCCTGCTGTTCATTCTTACAATGGCCCCTTTGTCTTTGGGAATTCAGTGCATATTCTCATTCAGCACATTGACTTCTCTCTTTAAAATGTCTTATTAGGGACATTAGTGTAGGAGTCTCTTTCTCAATCTGAATCTCAACAAGCATGATGGACTAATACAAAACAGCGTGAAGTGTTCATTCCAAACAAGGCTATCACTTGACTGTATGTTTTCATCATAATGAGCCAATTTAAATATGATCGTGTACAAAAAGACAAGAATGCAAAAGGGCATTCGAAGATCCTGAAATATTCCATTTTCAAAACATCTTTCCCTTGTGTCTGTCACCTCATGCCCTTAACCACAACATTCAAATGCCTTAATGAAAGACCCTTTAACAGCCATATGAGAGCAATCCAGTACAGTATAACTGCTTCTCTTATAGTTATTAGACAGCTTTACTGGCCAATTAGCTTTTCACTTTACTGGCCTGACACAATTAATACAGTCTGCAAACATAACACATATTTGGTAAAATCTTCTCAGTAACAAGAATAATACAAAATAAAGGAACAGAAAGAACTCTATTACTAAAATAAAAAAAGACAAAATATTATTGCACACATTTAAATAATGATTCCAATATTTGATTACATTTGTTCATAAAATAAAACTGTCCATAAAATTTATTTCACACCAAACATGTTTACCTTAACGTCTATAGTGACAATCCCTACATCACTGCTTCTCAAATCGTGTTCTGGGACCTCCAGGAATTCATGAAGCATAGCCAAATGGGGCCATGATTTTCAGATTTTGTTACAGCAGTTTTAGGCCTATTAATTAATTTAAGTCTGTTTGACTGCTCCCTTGAATTGAATGGCTTTAGTCCAAACCTCAATAACTAAAAAACAAGTAGGCCTATAAATAATGTCTAATGTGGTGGCTCAACAGTGAAAGGTGACAGATAGTGGTGGCTCAATGATTAAAAGTGCTGGGTTACTGATCAGATCACTGCCAAGCTGCCACTGATGAACACGGCCCTTACCCTCCTGCTCCAGGGCTGCTGTATCATAGCTGACCCTGCGATCTAACCCCAGCTACCTAACAAGCTGGGAAATGAGAAGAAAATAATTTCACTGTAGTTTATGCTCATGGAGCACTTTATTAGGAACACCTGTACACCCTCTCAATCATGCAATTATCTAATCCACCAATCATGTGGTAGCAGTGCAAAGCATAAAATCATGCAGATACAGGCCAGCAGCGTTCAGTGTTCTTCAGTGGCCTTCCCAGTCACCGGGTCTGAATCCAATAGAACGCCTTTGGGATGTGGTAGAGCGGGAGATTCGAAGCATGAAAGTGCACCTGAAACATCTGCATGATGCAATCATATCAACATGGACTGGAATCTCAAAGGAATGTTTCCAACATCTTGTGAAATCCATGCCACAAAGAACTGGGGCTATTTTCAGAGCAAAGGGAGGCCCTACCCAGTATTAGTATAGTGTTCCTAATACAGTGCTCAGTGAGTGTACATGTGACAAATAAAGGCTTTCATTTCATTTTCATAATGTGTTTTGTTAGAAGGTTCAGGAGTAAAAAGCTGTATGACTCCAAAAATAACCAAAAAATAATTTTACACATTTACAGTTATATATATATATATATATATATATATATATATATATATATATATATATATATATATATATATATATATATATATATATATATATATATGATAATATTTAAATATTTGATTATGTTCATAAATCTGTACTGAGGGTTCCATGAAATTAATTTTATAGTCAGTGGGGTCCTGACCTGCAAAAAGTTTGAGAATTCTTGCCCTAAAAAATTGGAGGTAGAGTCCCCGTCTTGGCTTATTAAGCTAATTAAGCATTCATATCAGCATACAATTTCACTTCTCTGGTGCAATTTTCTGGTGCAGTTTCTACCAGTCAAATGCATTTTAATTAGTAAACTTTACATACCCCAACTAACAATCATAACCTTTATGAATTTGGATATTCCCATAATATCCACTGAAAGGTGGAAAATGTCAATATGAAACAATGTTTTCTTAATTTTTAGTCCACTGTAGATTTTTATTTTTATTTTTTTTACTATGGTTATGTGCTGATGCGGCAGTTTATTGAATAACCACCAAAATAACCCAAACACTCAGTTTGTATAAAAATTCAATGAGCATAAAGCCTTATGCTGGATTTTCACACTGGAGTATAGTCGGCTCAGCATATGATATTCACCAGACTTCTATGAAGAAAATTTTAACTTTATGCTGCTTACTATAAAAATAAATAACTTAATCAAAGGCTTAATTAAACCACCTGAGTTTGTTTTGTGAATGACCCTGGCACGTGCTAACATGTACCTGATTTTTAATTCGCATACCAAAGCCGAACAAAGCAATGCAGCTCAAGACCACTCTCTCGGTCACTTGACAGGGTTGCGATGGATCCAGAGCCTATCCCGGGAACACTGGGTGTGAGGTGGGAATACAACCTGGACGGGAGACCAAGTCGATTGCCAGGCATCTTCCACACACACACACACACACACACACACACACATTGACACCTACAGGCAATTTATCTTAGTCCTCTTACAGGCATGTTTTGGGAGGTGGGAGGAAACTGTAGATCCCAGAGGAAACCATACGAACATGGGGAGAACATACAAAACACAGACAAACACCTGAGCTCCAGATCGATCCCAGGACCCTGGAGCTGTGAGGTGGCAATGCTCACAAGAAATGTATTTAACATGCATATAAATTGATTGTACTTTCATTAAGATGACACAAATAGGGACTGTAGAGATGCACAGGCAGAGACACTGTCAATCATTAGATTCTTTATGTAATATCAGGTTTTGACTGTCACTCAAACTTTGCATTGGCAAATCAAAAAATGTGAAGTACTTGTCCAACATTTTGTGCATCAGCTTATGGTATTTGGGGATACTCAGTTATTGGGTAGTGACAAGCTAAATTTGAGGTCGACTGATGAAAAGAAAAAAAAAAAAGATGGACAGCTAATGTTAACATTAGGAAGCCCTAAGCTGCCATGCTTTATTATTATTATTTTTTCCTTTGTTGTTTTCTCGTGATCTCGACTTAATTTTCCCATGATCTTGACAAAAGCTGTTTTCTCACGACGTAATTTTATCCCGAGAAAATCTCGCGCCTTGTGAATGGGACTGGTGTTACATGCACGTTGGCATCTCCGCCATCATAAATTTAATAACTGCCCGCTGTAGAAATGGACTTCATCTCCGCATTAAGAGAGAGGGGTATCCCCTTCTCAAGTGTCGGACACTAATGTGGAAGTCGTCAGGGATGACGTATTTCTGTAGGCCAACCCGGAAGTTAGCATTACCCTGGTTCCCTCGACAAAATTCCAATAGGATTTTCCCACTGGCTTTTGGATTATTGCAGAAAATAAGCTCTGTGACCAACAAAGGTTTATGATTCGTACGTGTTTTGTTCATCAAGACAATCTTCACAAATGAACACAGCTTTTATTAATTTAGAAGCCTAAATACAATCGCCAGAAGTAAAAAGCTAACGTTAGACTATAAACGAACTACACCACGGTCGCATGACTTCAACGTCACCGCCACCAAGCTTCCGACAACTCTTTCGGTCTTTACAATTGAAAAATACTATAAATCGATAAATCTATAAATTGGGAAGTTTGAGTTGGAATAGTGTGCAAGAGCGCGAGTATAAACACAACGAGGCTGAAGTAGTTTTCCTGTTCGGCGTGATGACGTTTAATGTCCCCGACAACCTCTGTAGTCCCATTTAACCACTTGATAGCAACCGCCCTTTTCAAGACACGGAAAAGCTTAACAAAATCACGAGTGGGGTACTAATGATGTATCTTATGTCGTAGTATAAAACGTGAACATATATTGAGATTGTGTTAACCACAGACCTTATTTATCACATGTAATAGGGTAGCGCGACTCGATAGACTCTGCTATCGACTCGCGCTACGGTAGCAAAATCTGACAAGGGAGCACAGCATCTCGGGGGCGAGTTTTTTTTTTGTGCACGCGCGCTTTTTTCGCCGACGGGAAAACGGAGTTCGACACGACACCGGCCCACACAAGACACAAGAACTCTGCCAGAAAAAAAAAACAAAAAAAAACTCGGCCTCGAGATGCTGTGCTCGTACCTCTGAGGTACTATGGCAAGCCGTAAGGATCAAAACTAACGTATTTTTATCTGTAGAATGTTGCATTCCAGAATTGAAAGGCATATTTCATGACTGTCTAGTAATATTTTGAAAATGGGGTAACAGAACTTGTTGCGTTTTTCATGTCTTAATTAACACAAACACCTTCTGTTATTTATTTCAATAAATAAAGTTATATTTGTGAGAGTTTTCATTTTGAATATTGTAGACTTCTGGAAGAAATGTGTGCTCACTCGCATAACTATGATTTTCTAGGCTAAATATGTGACCGTTCTCAAAAGGCACAACACCTGGACATATTGGTCATATTTCGCTTTTTTTCCCCATAACAGTTTTTTTTGTTTGTTTGTTTTTTTGTTTTTTGTTTTGTTTTTTTTTGTTTTTTTGGAAATGCAATTATGTGATTTGGCCACAAGAGAGCTCCATCGTCCACTTTAGTTCAGCTGTTTGGAGTAAACTAAGTCTGATGTTTTTCTGTCCCAACAAGTACACTTTCACTGCAATTTACTGACAAAAGGTCAAAAGAAATTGAAGATAAAAAAAAAACAAAACAGCATACAAATTTTAGCTTTTATCTTTGTCTTAACACCACCTCCATCATAGCAAATTTGTCCGTCATAATGGGGAATGCATCCCGACAGCTGAGAAGGTTACTGTCAATTACCGTTCCCCCTGTGTTCAATAAGAAAGAAAGCTCATACATGTGTCAAATTCATACTGCTGACTTGTTTATCCACAACAGGTAAGTCCCATGATTTTCAGACTGCTAATCCTAAATTTGATCCCTGACATCCACAGCTGTCAGGATGCATTCCCCCTGCTATGATAGACACATATAGGGATAGGCTGAAAACCACGGGACTTTCCTGTTGTGGATAGACAAGTCAGCAGTATGAATTTGACACATGTATGAGCTTTCTTTCTTATTGAACACAGGGGGAACAGTAACTGACAGTAACATTCTCAGCTGTCAGGATGCATTCCCCCTGCTATGATGGACAAATTTGCTATGATGGAGGTGGTGTTAAGACAAAGATGAAACCTAAAAACTTGTGTGTATATCCAAAAATTCGCTAGTGGCTTGTCTCTGAACCTCTGTGTACAAGCATTTAAAATAATGATTAAAATAATGATACCGCTTTGCGACCCCCAGGTTAAGAACTGCTGCTCTAAACAGCTAAACTAAAGTGGACAACGGAGCTCTCTTGTGGCCAAATCACACAATTGCACTTCTAAAAAACAAACAAACAAACAAACAAAAAATGTACAAAGGGGCAAAAAGAGAAATACGATCAATATGTCCAGGTGTTGTGCCTTTTGAGAACGGTCACATATTTAGCCTAGAAAATCATAGTCATGTGAGTACACATTTCTTCCAGAAGTCTACAATATTCAAAATGAAAACTCTCTCACATATGACATTATTTATTGATAGAAATAACAGTAAGTGCTTATGTTAATAAAGACATAAAAAGCACAACAAACATAGGTTCTGTTACCCCATTTTCAAAATATTACTAGACAGTTATGACATATACTTTTCACTTCAAGAATACAACACTCTATAGATAAAACTCGTTAAAAAAAAAAAAAAAAAAAGTTTTGAGCCGTAGGGCTTTCCATTTTTCTTCCTAACCCCTGCGTTATATAGCCGTAATATAGATATTCACTATATAGATATTCAATAGGTCATCTTAGCTGCAGCGACACGGTTTCATCGTTTTACATATTAGCTTAACACAAACGATACAAATTAACAGGTTGTGTTTTTTTAAATTAATGATTTGTTTATCGAGAAACGTGTCAGTTCGAATTTGGTATATCAAATTGAGGCCGCTGTTTGTTGCCAATCCGCCCTGGCTTCCGGGCTTCAGATGAAACGCAGATAAGATGTACGCATGCGCGTAAAAACGTGGAAACGGCTGGAATACACAGGCAGTTCTATTCTCAGTATTAAACTAAACTTTGTAACTAAACAGGTTTATGGATGAATTAAGCATTGGTTTGCACTAGTTTAACCTACCATCAGCACTTTCTGTTGTTACATCGACTTTCCACACGAGGGCAGAAGCATTTTCCGGGGAAAGAGAAACAGGACGTGTGAAGACATGCTTTCGCAGCGGCCAACAATAAAGTGAGCGAAAACGACCGCCCGGTCTATGAAGAACAACGTTTTGGCGGTGGTTTCTTTTAAGGAGGTTTTGTTTTACGATGTCCGAGAAGAAGAAGGAAGAAAGAGAGGACGTCCGTGCTCAGAAAAGGCGCACACACTCGTCCTCCCTCGCTGTAGAGAAAGCCGAGTCATGTGCGGTTTGCACAACAAAACTGAGTTCCAGCGCGGAGCCCAAACTTCTACCGTGTCTTCACATGATGTGTAAAGTGTGCATTGTAAACACCTCTGAGGACAAACATGCCAAAGGTAAACATCATGCTCGTGTTCATAACTCGGATTAGTAATCTTTTCTGTCTAATCTGAACCTGACAGCAGCAGCAACTAGTTTACACTCTGAAAGTAACCAACTCTAAAACTCCCATGATAACTTAGCATTAAATTATAAAACAATGAATAAAAGCCACCACATGGCTCAGGCACGCTTGTATTATTTTAAGTTCATTTAAATGTGTTTTTACTAAAGTATTATTTTAAAATGAATGTTTTTTCTTTCTCTGTCTCTGTCTCTGTCTCTCTCTCTCTCTCTCTCTCTCTCTACATACATACATACATATGCATATACATATATATTTATATATACACACACATACATACACAACCCCCAATTCCATAAAAGTTGGGAGTTTTTCTAGAATGCAGTAAAAACAAAAATCTGTGATTTGTCAAGTCTCTTTAATTATATAATAAGTCTCTTGAAACTTTAATTAACTGACAAAAGTACAAACACACTTAGACACATTTAGAATTTGATGCCTTCAACACACTCAAAAAAAAAAGTTGGGACAGAGGCAAAATAAGGCTGAAAAATTTATAGAATATTCAAGTAACACCATTTTGGAGGATCAGGTTAATTGGTAACAGGGTATCACGATTGGGCATGAAATCGGCCACCAAAAGCTCAGTCTTTGCAAGCAAGGATGGGTCATGGCTCACCACTTTGTGCGAAACTTCATGAGAGAATTGTCAGTCAGTTCAAAAAGAACATTGTTCAACGCAATTTAGGTCTTTCACCATCTACAGTGCATAATATTGTAATCTCATTTGCGTAAAGGGCAAGGCTGGAAACCACTGTTGAATGTTGAACCTTCGAGCCCTTAGGCGACATTGCTTGAGAAATCATCATGCTACTGTGATAAATATAAACACATGAGCTCGGGAGTACTTCGGAAAACTGTTGTTACTTTCAAGATTAAAAAGACCAACAAGACTGTTATAAGAGAAAGGTGCAAAAGCTATCATCTGTGATGACTTGAATATGTGTGAAGGTACCATTGATGCAGAGGTGTATATTGGGATTTTAGAGAGACATATGCTGCCATCAAGGCAACGTCTTTTCCCAGGAAGTCCATGGTTATTTCAGCAGGACAGTGCCAGGCCTCATTCTGCATGTGCTACAACAGCGTGGCTTCGTAGACATAGAGTGCGTGTGCTTGACTGGCCTGCCAGCAGTCCACATCTGTCTCCTGTAGTGCATCATGTAGAGGAGAATCAAACAATGGCAACCAAGGACTGTTGAGCAGCTGAAGTCTTGTATCAAACAAGAATGGGCAAAAATTCCACTTGCAAGACTGTAACAGTTAGTATCCTAAGTTCCCAAAACATTAGAAAACTAATGTTTGGGAATCTAAAATGTTTTTGTACTGACTTGATAATGTAGAAGACATAAAATAAACAATCTATAACAAACTTTGTACTAAAAAAATATGGTGCCTAAAACTTATGCACAGCACTGTGTCTGTATATATGTGTGTGTGTGTGTGTGTGTGTGTGTGTGTGTATATATATATATATATATATATATATATATATATATATATATATATATATATATATATATATATATATATACAGTTGCAATCAAAATTATTCAACCCCCATTGCAGATCAGGTTTATTGTCAGAATTTACAGACTTTCCGCTGTTTGCAATGAACAAATCAAACAAAAGCTATTGAAATAGTTCAACACAACGAATGCTTCAAGTGGTTTCCCCAAATTCAACTGAAAGTGCAACTTATAATGACTTCTCCAGTTTAAAAATTATTCAACCCCTTCATGGCAAGCATCTTTAGTACTTAGTAGAGCACCCATTTGCTGTTATGAGCTGCTGCAAAGAAGATGCATAACCAGACACCAGGTTCTGGCAGCGTTCCTGAGAAAATAGCCTCCAGTTCAGTAATAGTCTTGAGTTTGCATGCTGCAACTGCCTTCTTCAAAACCCACCAGAGATTTTCTATGGGGTTCAAGTCAGGTGACTGTGATGGCCCTGTAGAATCTTCGAGGACTACTTCTGCAACCAAGCCTTGGTGGAATTCGAGGTATGCATGGGATCATTGTCCTGTTGGAAGGTCCAATGACGCCCAAGCTTCAGCTTCCTCACAGATGGCATGAAGTTTTCTCCTAGGATTTCCTGATACTTCAATGAATCCATCTTGCCTTCCACATGCTGCAGGTTTCCAGTGCCAGTAGATGCAAAGCAGCCCCAGAGCATCACCCAGTCACCACCATGCTTGACTGAAAAGTTCCAGTTTTGTTTCATCACTCCACAGAACAGAATTCCAAAACTTCTGTGGCTTATTTATATGATTTTGAGCCGACTTTTCTTGTGCTTTTGGGTCAGTAGTGGTGTACGTCTTCTGGCATGGAAACCTTCTGCGTTTAGTATGCGCCATACTGTGCTCACTGAAACGTCAGTGCCTGTTGCCACCAAGTCTTGCTGCAGGTCTTTTTCAATCACTTTAGGGATTTTCACAACCTGCCTTCTCAGAAATTTGATGGCTTCTTTTTTCTGCCCCTCCCACATATTTCATATATTTTCTGCCCCTAGCCATTTCAGATATTTCATGTGTTCCAGCTCAAGCACACCTGGTGCAACTAATGAAGCCCTTGATTAGTTGTATCAAGTGTACTTGAGACAACTCCTGTTTTGCACATTTGTGCTGTTGTGAGGGATTCTATTCAGGGGGTTGAATAATTTTGAGACTTTAGAAGTCATTATAAGTTGCATTTTCAGTTGAATTTGGGGAAACCACTTGAAGCATTCGTTGTGTTTAACTATTTCAATTGCTTTTGTTTGTTGTTCATTGCAAACAGCTGAAAGTTTATAAATTTTGACAACAAACCTGATTTGCAATGGGGGTTGAATAATTTTGATTGCAACTGTGTGTGTGTGTGTGTGTGTATATATATATATATGTGTGTGTGTATATATACATAAAATCCCACAAAAGTGAGTACACCCCTCACATTTTTGTAAATATTTTATATCTTTTCATGGGACAACACTGACGAAATGACACTTTGCTACAGTGTAAAGTAGTAAGTGTACAGCTTGTATAACAGTGTAAATTTGCTGTCCCCTCAAAATAACTCAACACACAGCCATTAATATCTAAACCGCTGGCAACAAAAGTGAGTACACCCCTAAGTGAAAAAGTCCAAATTGGGCCCAATTAGCCATTTTCCCTCCCCGGTGTCATGTGACTCGTTAGTGTTACAAGGTCTCAGGTGTGAATGGGGAGCAGATGTGTTAAGTTTGGTGTTATCGCTCTCACACTCTCTCTTACTGGTCACTGGATGTTCAACATCTCACCTCATGGCAAAGAACTCTCTGAGGATCTGAAAAAAATTACTTGTTGCTCTACATAAAGATGGCCTAGGCTATAAGAAGATTGCCAACACCCTGAAACTGAACTGCAGCATGGTGGCCAAGACCATACAGCGGTTTAACAGGACAGGTTCCACTCAGAACAGGCCTCACCATGAACAGACGTATGAGTGCTGCCAGCATTGCTGCAGAGGTTGAAGGGGTGGGGGGGTCAGCCTGTCAGTGCTCAGACCATACGCCACGCAGTGCATCAAATTGGTCTGCATGGCTGTCGTCCCAGAAGGAAGCCTCTTCTAAAGATGATGCACAAGAAAGCCCGCAAACAGTTTGCTGAAGACAAGCAGACTAAGGACATGGATTACTGGAACCATGTCCTGTGGTCTGATGCGACCAAGATAAACTTATTTGGTTCAGATGGTGTCAAGCGTGTGTGGCGGCAACCAGGTGAGGGGTACAAAGACAAGTGTGTCTTGCCTACAGTCAAGCATGGTGGAGGTCTGTCATGGTCTGGGGCTGCATGAGTGCTGCCGGCACTGGGGAGCTACAGTTCATTGAGGGAACCATGAATGCCAACATGTACTGTGACATACTGAAGCAGAGCATGATCCCCTCCCTTCGGAAACTGGGCCACAGGGCAGTATTCCAACATGATAACGACCCCAAACACACCTCCAAGACGACCACTGCCTTGCTAAAGAAGCTGAGAGTAAAGCTGATTGACTGGCCAAGCATGTCTCCAGACCTAAACCCTATTGAGCATCTGTGGGGCATCCTCAGACGGAAGGTGGAGGAGTGCAAGGTCCCTAACATCCACCAGGTCTATGATGTCGGAAGAATGGAGGAGTGGAAGAGGACTCCAGTGGCAACCTATGAAGCTCTGGTGAACTCCATGCCCAACAGGGTTAAGGCAGTGCTGGAAAATAATGGTGGCCACACAAAATATTGACACTTTGGGCCCAATTTGGACATTTTCACTTAGGGGTGTACTCACTTTTGTTGCTAGCGGTTTAGACATTAATGGCTGCGTGTTGAGTTGTTTTGAGGGAACAGCAAATTTACACTGTTATACAAGCTGTACACTTACTACTTTACATTGTAGCAAAGTGTCATTTCTTCAGTGTTGTCCCATGAAAAGATATAATAAAATATTTACAAAAATGTGAGGGGTGTACTCACTTTTGTGAGATATTGTGCATATATACACACACACAGTGGTGTTTGAAAGTTTGTGAACCCTTTAGAATTTTTTATATTTCTGCATAAATGTGATCTAAAACGACATCAGATTTTCACACAAGTCCTAAAAGTAGATAAAGAGAACCCAATTAAACAAATGAGACAAAAATATTACACTTGGTCATTTATTTATTGAGGAAAATGATCTAATATTACATATCTGTGAGTGGCAAAAGTATGTGAACCTTTTCTTTCAGTATCTGGTGTGATCCCCTTGTGCAGCAGTAACTGCAGCTAAACGTTTACGGTAACTGTTGATCAGTTCTGCACATCGGCTTGGAGGAATTTTAGCCCATTCCTCAGTACAGAACAGCTTCAACTCTGGGATGTTGGTGGGTTTCCTCACATGAACTGCTTGCTTCAGGTCCTTCCACAACATTTCTATTGGTTTAAGGTCAGCACTTTGACTTGGCCATTCCAAAACATTAACTTTATTCTTCTTTAACCATTGTTTGGTAGAACAACTTGTGTGCTTAGGGTTGTTGTCCTGCTGCATGACCCACTTTCTCTTGAGATTTAGTTCACAGACAGATGTCCTGACATTTTCCTTTAGAATTCACTGGTATAATTCAAAATTCATTGTTCCATCAATGATGGCAAGCCATCCAGTATGCAGCAAAACAGGCCCGAATCTTGATACTACCACCACCATGTTTCACAGATGGGATAAGTTTCTTATGCTGGAACGCTTTGTTGTCCTTTCTCCAAACATAACGCTTCTCATTTAAACCAAAAAATTCTATTTTGGTCTCATCTGACCACAAAACATTTTTCCAATAGCCTTCTGGCTTGTCCACGTGTTTTGTAGCAAACTACAGATGGGCAGCAATGTTCTTTTTGGAGAGCAATGATTTTCTCCTTGCAACCCTGCCATGCACACCGTTGTTGGTCAGTGTTCTCCTTATGGTGGACTCATGAACATTAACATTAGCCAATGTGAGAGAGGCCTTTAGTTGCTTGGAAGTTACCCTGGGTTTCTTTGTAACCTCGTTTTCTTTGTAACCTCGTCTATTACACGTTTTGCTCTTGGAGTGGTCTTTGTTGGCTGACCACTCCTGGGGAGGGTAACAGTGGTTTTGAATTTATTCCATTTGTATACAGTCTGTCTGACTGTGGATTGGTGGAGTCAAAACTCTTTAGAGATGGCTTTATAACCTTTTCCAGCCTGATGAGCATCAACAACTTAATGGTGCTCTCACAGATGTGCAAGTTACACATGCCATGGGCACTGACACACCCCCTTACCATGACAGACGCTGGCTTTTGGACCTGATGCTGATAACAGCTTGGATGGTCCCTTTCCTCTTTGGCCCGGAGAACACGACAGCTGTTTTTTATTCTGCTTTGCATAGTAAAGCCTTAACTTGCATCTGTGGATGCAGTGGCGAATGGTGTTGACTGACAAAGGTTTACCAAAGTATTCCCGAGCCCATGTCAGGATATCCATTACAGACTCATGACTGTTTTTAATTCTGAGGGATCGTAGATCACGCCCATTCAGGAGTGGCTTCGGCCTTGCCCTTTACGCACCGAGATTTGACCGGATTCCTTGAATCTTTTAATTATATTGTGCACTGTAGAAGGTGAAATGCCCAAAATCCTACCGATTTGTCTTTGTGGAATGTTGTTCTCAAAGTGTTGGATTATTTGCTGACGCCTCTGTTGGCAGGTTGGCGAGCCTTGACCCATCCTTGCTCCTGAAGGACTAGGCCTTTTTTAGAGGCTCCTTGTATACTATGATTAGACAATTGCCTCACCTGTTTCACATCACCTTCTTAGTTCAACTTGTCACATCGCTATTAGTCCTAAATTGCCCCTGTCCCAACTTTTTTGGATAGTGTTGCATGCATCAATTTCAAAATAAATGTTTATCTTTTAAATAAATAAATAACTCTGCAGTTTATTAGGTAAAACATCAGCTACTTTGTTTTTATACGTTCTTTGTTTAAATACAAGTCAAAGTACATTTACAAATCACTCCTCTTTGCATTTTATTAGCATTTTCCATACTGTCCCAACTTTTTTGGAATTGGGGTTGTGTGTCTGTGTGTCTCTCTGTGAGTGTGTATACACAGTACTGTGGAAAAGTTTTAGGCACTCTATTTTTTTAGTACAAACTTTGTTAGTACTAAACAAACAAACATGAGTTTTCTAGCACAAAATTGAATGTTACAGAAAAATGTTTGTATGTCATTTAAGAAAGCAGCATATTATGTAAGAGACACTTTTCAGACTAAAAACACAATGAAGGCTGCTGGGTTTTGCTGCAGAAATAAGAAGCAAGTGTGAAAGTCAAATTCTCTAGAAGAACTGTGGCTGGTTCTGCAAGATGCTCAATAAAACTTACCAGCTAATTTCCTTACAAAACTGCACAAATTGTACCAGAGACTACTATAATAATTTTCATTTTTATTTTTTGTTACACCAAATATTGACACTGTTTCATTTACTACTGTTTACTGCTCTTTACGGTATTTTTTTTTAAATGTAGAAACATTTAATTTCATTATTTTGAAGGCATCTTTGCTCTACAGCATGTGCCTAAAACTTTTGCACAGTACTTTAGTATATACATAGTACTATATGTGTCTATTGTATCTCTCTCTCTCTCTATATATATATATATATCAATAATATTCTGAACATCAGAATATCAGAACATTAGAACATCAGAATATACAACATTTGGTAAATACAAAAGTAGTACACTACTGACCTGAAAAGTGTAATTTGGAATTTTATAGCTCGAAAAGTAGCTTGGAACTCTAAATCAGATGAGTTTTAGGTGACTAAAATTTAGGAGACTTTAGGTTTTACACTCTAAAAAACGCTGGGTTAAAAACAACCCAAATTGGGTTATTTTTAGCCCAACGGCTGGCTAAACATGTCTGACTAGTTTAAGTGAGGCTATTTAAATGTGGTTGCTTTGTGGAATAGTGTTATTTATCAGATTCTCTCTTACTTTAGAATGTCCAACGTGTAGCCAGTCTTTCAACCTGTCTGAAGTTACAGATTGCTTCATTTTTGAGGACTCTGTCCCTAAGGTAAGCTCATTCATCTTATTAAAGGGTCTTCAGTGTGCATCCATATCCATGTTGTTTTCTGGAAGTATTTCATGACCTTAATATTATAGGGCTCTATGTGGCATTTTTGTCAGAAATGAGTTAACCACTGTAGCGAATCAGCTTTAAAAATGAAAGAAAAGCGCACGCTTGGATTCAAAGCACCGTTTTAAAGGAGACAAGAGTTTTAAAGCGTGCCCGCATTATCTACCAGAATATGTAGTGAAAATTAGCTGTTTGGGTTAATTTGATATATTCTCCACCATTTTACGTAAGTAAAAATTAGTTGTTAAATCGAGCTATCTTTATTCTCCTCCAAAGATGTCAGAGAGATTAACAGATCAGCTCGTAAAGGGAAATTTGACTAATTTAGTATTACTGATCAACTATTAGTCCAGCGATAAGTTGAAACTAGTGTATTCATCAATTATGCATTAGATATTACCTCCGTGGCCACCGGCAATAATATCCTAAACATAGTGACACATTATTCTAAGAGCATGTAGCAGAATCGCAATTCAAGGCAATAGACACTTGTAAGCAAAAAGAACACGTATTTAAGAACAGACGAGACTTTATTGAACTATTCTATGACACAGAAACTAATCTAATATATAAAACACAAGCACACACACACGCATACATAAACGGGTGATGATGAAGGGTGAATGAAGTTCCGAGTCTCTAGCGTTATGCTACTTCACAGACCATGATCTGAACGAACCATCAACTTATTAATTTATCTTCACTTCCTTTAGAAGGGCTCAACTTATTATAGACACCAGATTAGCTAGATTCTGGGGTATTGCGCTTGCCTTAGCTGTGTTGAAGGGATTTCCTTGTTACGTCGTGGTGTCATCAGCGGTCTGGTCGGTGAGAGGCGTCTCGGAAGACCAATCGGAATGCTGAGTGGAATGAAGGCGGGAGGTTTGAAAAGCAGGCGGCGGCTCTCGCTGGGTCCCCAGGCCGAGGTAAACGTGATCTGATCTCTCCAACGTTGATTGGCTCTGGAGACCCTCCACCGACCCCGTCCTTCGAAACGTGCCAAGAAGCAAGAGACACGAGAGAGAGCGAAGCAAGTGACGACCTTCAGAACTTGTGTTCTTAGGATTTTAACACTTCCTGGGCTAGTCCAGCCCAGAGTGCTTCCTCCAATCAATATTGTCTTTGGGCAGGGTGTTAGCTAGATTCTCCACGTATTATGCTAATCAGCCCCTTGTCCATGTGGATGAGTGGTTCCGCACTCTTCAATGATGAGTGGATTATTAAACTTTGTCCTGAAACTTGCATGTACATATCAGAACAATCTACACAAATTTCCTTACTCTTATGATTTAGGAAATCACTCAGTGAACACATACATACCAAACAAGACATGTTTGACTATACTTATAGTACATTACTAATATTTAAAACACAATGATCCTCCTAGGGCTACTACACTAATACATGATTAAATGAAATAATTAGTGGCAACTTAAAGGTGATACACATGACGAAAATAGAACAACACATGGTAGGACATAGGTGATTGCAGTTGTTCAAAGATGTATTAATTCCCACAGTCGTTGCTCCTGGTAGGCACCGATTGTGGAATGTGCGAGTCCTTGTGTGGACTTGTGGAATGTGTAATCTTTGTGACTGAGCGAAAAGGTCTCTCCTTTCTTCCACAATTTATTGGCCTTACTGGTCTGGCCCAAAAAGGCCTAAATCACTGCATTTGAGAGCAGTTTCTGTGGTCGAGAGGGTTCAGCCCTGGGTCAAGGAGGCCTTTAACGCTTGCCGAGTTGGTTGAGATAAGGCAGATGCACATGCTGGATTTAAGTGGCTCCTGGGTGTCTGGGGTGGATTCCTTGTTTTATGGCTCCCTGAGTGGAGACATTTTGGTCCAGAGTTTCTTGTGGGTTCTCTGGCTGAGAAGGCCCATTGTTTTATTTCTTCTGGTTATAATTGTGTGAATTATATGATGCTGCTTGTGCTGAGGCATTACACCACATAAGCTTCACCACTGGGAGATACTTTATTCTCCTGTGGTGTTATTTTTGTTTTGTTTTTTTGCAAAGCTTTTGGTATAATGCTTTAAAATGTATAAAGTTCTATCTCCAAACTCACAGATAAACTTTTGTTTTATAAGGTTCTGTCTGCCAGTCATTCATCATCCAGGATGAATGCAACATAGGTGGCAATCAATATCCATGTTCTGTTTATACACTCACAGAAAGACACTTAACAGACTTAAAGCCTCAGTACGGCAAGCCAAAGGAGAAAGTAACTATTAGCTATAAATGTTCTACATATACAGTCCCCTCCGGAACTATTAGAATGGCAAGGCTGATTAATTGTGTTTTTTTGTAGACTAAAGACATTTGGGATTTAGATCCAAAGATGAATATGAGAAGAGAGTTTAGAATTTCAGCTTTTATTTCATGATATTTACACAACCCCAATTCCAAAAGTGTAAAATGTAAATAAAAACAGAATGCAATGATTTGCAAATCTCATGAACCCATATTTATTCACATAGAAAACATATATCAAATGTTTAAACTTAGGAAATGTACCATTTTAAGGAAAAAATAAGGTAATTTTTAATTTGATGGCAGCAAAAAAGTTCTCAAAAAAGTTGGGACAGGGCCATGTGTTACCACTGTGTAGCATCCCCTCTTCTTTTAACAACAGTCTGTATACCTTTGGGAACCAGTTGCTGGAGTTTTGGGAGAGGGATGTTGTCCCATTCGTGTCTGATACAGGTTTCTAGCTGGTCAACAGTCCTGGGTCTTCTTTGTCGTATTTTTCGTTTCATGATGCGCCAAATGTTTTCAGTTGGTGAAAGGTCAGCACCTGGACGCTTCTACCACGAAGCCATGCTGTTGTAATAGATGCAGTATGTGGTTTAGCACTGTCTTGTTGAAATATGCAAGGCCTTCCCTGAAAATGATGTCATCTGGATGGAAGCATATTTTGCTCTAAAACCTGTATATACCTTTCAGCATTGATGGTGCCTTTCCAGATGTGCAAGCTGCCCATTCCATAGGCACTAATGCACCCCCATACCATCAGAGATGCTTTTGAACTGAGCGCTGGTAACAAGCCGGATGGTCCCACAGAACAGTTTTCCACTTTGCCTCAGTCCATTTTAAATGAGCTTTGGCCCAGAGAAGTTCACATATGGCTTCTTCTTTGCATGATAGATCTTTAACCTGCATTTGTGGATGGCATGGTGAACTGTGTTCACAGACAATGAGTTCACAAACAACGAGGTGTTTCTGAGCCCATGCAGTGATTTCCATTACAGAATCAATATTCAATATTGATTTTCGTCCTTGTCCCTTGCGCACAGGGATTTCTCCAGATTCTCTGAATCTTTTGATGATATTGTGTACTGTAGATTATGAGATATTCAAAGTCTTTGCAATTTTACATTGAGGAACATTATTCTGAAATTATATAATATTGGAAATAATGCAAAAAATTACATAACTGGAATACGTGTGGAAGATTGTGACTGGATGTACAAAAAGGGAAATGTGTGATTGGTTAGAGGTGGATAAGGGAAACTTGCATGAAATGTATATAAGGATACTATGACCAGCAGGACCTCGGTGCAGTCTGCTTGTTTATGGCAGTTTGTGCTCCTGGTACCAGCTGGTTTTTTTGCTCTCTTGCTTGACTGCTAATAAACCAAACTCCTCTGAATCCAGTCTCTGTGAGTTCAGCCTTTTATTCATTTTAAGTTTGATGAAGACCTATTTGACTAATTTTATGCTTTGAATCAGTGATCTAGCTGGGTCAATGTGGAGAAGTAGAATATCCTGAAAGACCACCCAATTTGTAGGCAAGCAAAAATATTGGAACATGATGTAGACTGAAGTACAGAGATGAGCCACAAAAGTTCTGGAACAAAGATTTATGGACTGATGAGGCCAAGGTTAACCTCTTCCAAAGTGATGGAAAGGCCAAAGTGTGGAGAAAGAAAAGATCTACTCATGGTCCTATACATACAAGCTTCTCTGTGAACCATGGTGGTGGTAGTGACATGGCTTGCGCTTGCATGGCTGCTTCTGGAACAGGCTCACTTATCTTTATTGATGATGTCACTCATGATGGTCTCAGAGCCCCTCTCTGAGCCAGACATCCAGGGTGGTCTCAGGGTCCCTCCTTGTAGTACTATTTACACTAAGTCTAACTTTGTCAAAACTACTAAAAATAAATCAAGACTCTTCAAACTTAGATGAGAAAGAGCAAACGTTGTTTTATTGCAGTCCAAAAACACAAAAATCCATTGAGCTCAAGGAGACACTCACAATACAAGACACCTCTCAGTGTGGTTGCAAGCAAGTGCGAAAATCCCCAAAAAATCCCCTCTATTTAACCTGGGCGTTGTGAGGCACCTCCTCTTTTTAATTTGCATATGCCCCGACGATTTCCCATTATTTCTTACTTTTGGCTTTTCGCTCCTCCTATCTTAATTTGCATGTCCTTCCCCATTTCCCCTTATTTCTTACTCTTTCTGGGGAATTCCTCCTTGTGACTCATTTTCCTGTTCTCAGAATTCCCCTTATTTTCCAGTTAGTGGCCTCCGCCTATTTCCCCTATAAAACCTCTATTTGGGTTTTCCTGCCCTTTGGAGTTCCCCTTATTTTCGGTCTTTGTCATCATTAGTTATTAAAAAACTGTTTATCACTGTCATATTTACTTGCACTTCCTAGTTTTCTTCACATTTGTTCACGGGCTTACTTGCTGACACAAGTCTCACCGCTATTCCTTACAAGATGTCTAAGATGTGCAAGTTCTATGTCATTCTTTCTCATTTCTTTATTGTTTGGTAACTTAAACATGAGCTTTGCCTGTAAGTCTAAGTAACAGATGACTGCCAGTAAAACATGAGCTTTGCCTGTAAGCTGTAAGTCTGAATAATAGATGACTGCTAGCAGCTTAGCATGAATAATATATGGCTTCTAGCATGAATAATATGTCTTCTCGCCTGTAAGTCTACATAATAGCCAATTCCTGGTAGCTTAGCATGTGTAATGTCTAAATAATAGATCATTTCTGGCAAGCTTTCTTTTCACTTATTACTGGCAGGCGGTGTCCCACGGGCCAATCTCTGACTTATGCATGTTCTGCCTGTGTGTTTTCTTCAAGCCGCCCTTGTGGCACTGCTCCAAGGTCCCGTCCCTATGGACGGCTCTTTCATGATGAAGTCACTCTCTACCATCGTTATCAATTGACACACCTGGCCACTGGCATCTCCGAATTCCTGGAACAACTCTGCAGTTTCTCCCTTCCTGCTCATCCCGTCCGTGTGACCTACTCAGTTCTGACTCGCTCTGTGTCTACTCAGACGCCTTCTGTTATCACCTATTCCTGGTCCACTCAGACCCCTATGTTCCTAATGTCCGTTTTTCCCGAAAACAAGCTGAAACGTGGACTCCTCTGACCACAGCACACGTTTCCACTGCCTTTCTGTCCATCTGAGATGAGCTTGGGCCCAGAGAACTTGGTGGCGTTTCTGCATAGAGTTGATGTGTGGCTTCCGCCTTGCGTAATAGAGTTTCGGGTTGCATTTCTGGATGCAGTGGCGGACTGTGTTAAGTGACAACCGTTTTCCGAAGTACTCTCGAGCCGATGTGGTTATATTTATCACAGTAGCATGACTATTTCTCAGACAGTGCCGCCTGAGGGCTCGAAGTTCATGCACATTCAACAGTGGTTTCCGGCCTTGCCCTTTACGCAAAGAGATTTTTCTAGATTCCCTGAATCTTTTCACAATATTATGCACTGTAGATGGTGAAATACCTAAATTCTTTTCAATTTTGCATTGAGCAATGTTCTTTTTGAACTGACTGACAATTCTCTCACGAAGTTTGGCACAAAGTGGTGAGCCTGTAGGAAATTTTGGATAATAAAATATAGAAAACTAGAATGCTGTGGAAAGACATCACCTAAAAACAACTAAGTGTATGAGATGTAATGGTTGTGCAGGAGAGCGAGAGTAAAGGGGCCCCACAACAGCTAAGGCACTGATAATGGGCAGAAGAAGAACAACACACACACACACACACACACACACACACACACACACACACACACACACACACACACACACACACACACACACACACAGAGACAGAGAGTAGAGGAGGCCGTTTAATGACTGGGCTTATGCAAAGTAAATATTACAAAGTAATATTACATTTTCATAGTGTAAGGTTTTATAGTATGTCGAACAGGGCACAAAGTTTTCTTGTTAACTCACCAGGGGCATTGTGTGCTTTTGTATAAGGTCAGGTATAGAGGCGTTAGAGTCCCCTGGGATGAACAAACAGGAACAAACCATCTTGATCGGCCCTTTCGTGACGGAGTCTAATCAGAGAAACACACAGAGTAAAGACCAGTCAATAAGTAACTATAGCATATGGCCATAGGAGCACATAATGCATTTAGGCAGTCAGTGAATAACTATAGCCTGGGGGCCCAGAGGTCTAAATAAGATAAAAAAGCAAACAGGGGGGCCCACAGGTACAAAGTACAGGACAGTTAATGAATAAAATTTCCACTTATCCAGAGTTGGCAGAGGCCTCATGGGTAAATGAGAAAACCAGGAACAAGGGCAAATTATAAATGCCTCAGTAGATTGATGCAAATAGTGACATAAGAAGTGAACCAAGCTGAAGATTATGGGAAAATTTCGAGCAGTTCTAAATGCAAAAAACCTAAGGCCTCCTGGAGATAATGGAATATTACGTAACTGGAATACGTGAGGAAGATTGGGATTGGGTTTGCACATGAGGAACCATGTATGATTGGTTAGAAGAGAACTTGCATGAAATGGATACTGTAACCAGCAGGACCTCGGTGCAATCTGCTCACTCATGACACTTTGTGCTCCTGGTACCAGCTCGTTTGTTTGCTGTCTTGCTTGACTGCTAATAAATCTACCTCATGTGGAGTCTTCGTGCGTTTGGCCTTTTACTTGTTTTAAGTTTGATGCAGATTTTTCTTGATTCATTTTTATGTGAGCTAGCTGGGTCAATGTCGGTGGAGAAGTAGAGAATATCCTGCAAGCCATGACCCATACTTGCTTGCAAAGACTGAGCTTTTTGTTCGATGCTCCTTTTATGCCCATTCCTGATACCCTCCCCCTGTTACCAATTAACCTGATCCTCCAAAAATGGTGTTAATTGAATATTCTATAAACTTTTCAGTCTTATTTTGCCTCTGTCCCAACTTTGAGTGTGTTGAAGGCATCAAATTCTAAATTTGTTTATATTTACAAAATACAATTAAGTTGGTCAGTGAAAACATTGTATATCTTTTCTTTGTACTTCTGTCAGTTAATTAAAATTTCAAGAGACTTGACAAATCACAGATAATTGTTTTTATTGCATTTTATAAAAAATCCCAACTTTTATGGAAATGGGGTATATACCAGGAAATAAAAGCTGACATCCTAAACTCTCATCTCATATCCATCTTTTCTTCAAATTCTTATTCTGGTGTCTAATTTAATTGATCAGTTGAATATCTGGTTGTAACTCTATGCTGAATGTATTCTATCTGTCTGCAGTGTGGAGGATGTGATGAATCTGCCCTTAGTGGATGGTGCAAGGAGTGTGAGGAAGCTCTGTGTTCAGATTGTGTATCAGCCCATCAGCGAGTGAAGGTGACACGTAACCATACAGTCATACCACAGGAACCCCGATCAGGTCTGTAGATTCAAACAGTGCTCATGTAGAGTTCATTGTTTATTGAAAAAAGAAAAGTAAAAAACAAGCTCTGAATGTTCTATGAGGTGTGGATAAGGTGAACCGGGTACTGTGACATTGGCCTTGGTGTGCCATCTCACGAAATGTTTTGCAAAGCAGCTTGTAAAACATTTTATTATGTCTAGAATTATAAGGGTCTAGGAGGGTCTAAAATCCAGAAGTAGTTTATACACTTGCCATTTCAAACCACTGTAGGAGTGAGTGATTAATCACTTAGACTGTACTATGATCAGAGCTGCACCATGGGACTCCAGACAGTGGCATAGATTTTGCTGTTTTGACTTTGTACTTCAGAACATTTCGATTAGAAATGAAGCAGTAATTATGAGGTTAACAAAATATCAGACTTTATTTGCATCCATATTGTTTGGACCCTGCAACACTTTAATTCTATTCTTTCATAAAAGAAACTTGACACAATATATAATAGCTTAGAATTCAGCTCTTTGTCCTACACACATTGGGAAGGGCATCCAAGACCTGAATTACTTAGTATTCTGATGCACTTAAAAGGTAATGAGATAATATATAGGTGTAATGCTGTATATTATTCAATCCTGTTATATGTATGAACTAGGGCCCAACCAATACACAGTCCCTCCAGGATTTCGTGATCGGAGAAATTAATGCAAAATCAAGGAAACTCCGCAATATTCGGAGGAACTTGCATTTTTTTCAGAATTAACGCAGGTTTGGGCCATTTGGGCCCAAGACATGTCGTGTGACGTTATCACAACGTGCCATATGACGTCATCACAACACGCATGTAGCCAAAGCCGTCTTCGATTCACGTGCGTCGCACATGAGTACAGCTAAAAGGTCTCATTTACCAACAAAGATCGCGCAAAACAATTTCGTGCAATTGCGATTTTGCCAAATTCAAGTAGTTTTTAGCAAAAAAAAAAAAAAAAACCCACAAAAACAAATTGTATTGCAAATTTTGAAAAAAGCTGCAGCAAGATCAAGCTTTTTGGCCGCAGCAATCACAAAAAAAACTCCCCGAAATCCTGTGTGGACTGAATACAGATTTTAAGGTGAAGAAATCTCAGAAAACAGAGCAGTAAACAGTAGTAAAGGAAACAAAGTCGATATTTGGTGTGACAAAAAGATAAAAATAAAAATAATAGTCTCTGGTACAATTTGTGCAGTTTTATAAGGAAATTAGCTGTTAAGTTTTATTGAGCGTCTTGCAGAATCAGCCACAGTTCTTCTGGAGACTTTGACTTTCACACTTGCTTCTTATTTTTGCAGCAAAACCCAGCAGCCTTCATTGTGTTTTTAGCCTGAAAAGTGTCTCTTACGTAATATGCTGCTTTCTTTAATGACATACAAACATTTTTCTGTAACATTTAATTTTGTGCTAGAAAACTAATGTTTGGGAATCTAAAATGTTTTTTGTACTGACTTGATGATGTAGAAGTCATTAAATAAAAAATCTATAACAAAGTTTGTACTAAAAAAAAAAAGGGTGCCTAAAACTTTTGCACAGTACTGTATATAGTATAATATAGGTTGTTTGTGCCTCATGTAAAACACAGGCACATGGCATGGCCTCATTTCCTTTCCACTCTTCCTTCCACTAGGGGGTGTTATACACACATTTACAGTGCTAGGATTATGCAGACTCAAGCTGTGTTCACTGGTGCCTGATAAGAATGGGTCCTCTTTGAGGGGAGGCTCCAGTTATAAGATTGAGCCTCAATGTTTATGGAGGATTCTTTGCTTCTATGGTTCCATGAAAGTGTGTCTTTTGTTTGCTCTGTCAGAGCAAGTAAAGCTCATAAAAAGCTACTTTAATGCCACTTTTATAGTTACTGGACTGTTTCAGGAGTGGCCACTGGTACTGTTCTACTAAAGTGAACTTAAAACATTAGCAACAAGCTAGCCGACTAACATTAGTGATAAGTCTAATGTTTATGATTACCTTCTCAAAACAGCGATTAGTATGATAAGTGTTATATATTTAGCCAAGTACTGTGTCTGTATATTAACTGATTTAAAGGAGAAGACTACCCCAAGTAGATGGGTTGAAAATTGAAAGAGTATATACAATTATATAAAATGATCATAGTTTAATTAAACTCATGTTTGTTTGAATAACATATTTTTCTTCTTTAGGCTTGAGTACAAGCTTACGCTGCACTTCACACAAACAGGAGCCACTCAAGTTCTTCTGTGTCACCTGCAATCAGCTCACCTGTAGAGACTGTCAGCTGATTGACCACAGAAACCACAGGTACTCTAGGCACTGGATCCAAACTTCTTTAGAGCAATATGCATGAAATGGTCTACCTAATATAGTCTGCTGTATTAAAATGCCTCAGTTTTGGTGAAACAGTTTGCTTATAAAAATGTTCTTAAACTACATGCAGCAAAAAGGTTATAGATGTCTTTTAACAGTAGCATAAACAATGGATGTTTCTTTTTTGATATCCCATTAAGAAATTTTACATTTTCATTTTATGTAGAATACGTCATAAAACAATTGTTACCACGTTGTTACCTATATCAAGGACAACAACAACAACAGCTATCTTCTGAGCTTACCACATGCAAGATAAAGAGTGAGGGTGAGCTGCAATGCCAGTCAGGTGTGCAGGTATGCAGTGTCCTTGCAACAGAAACTGGCTTTGGGAATATGGTGGGGAACAAGCACAAGTTACTGGGTGAGATGTAAATGTACAGACTATGTATAGTTGGCCTTTTGTCCACATATAGTATGGCTCCAGAACGTCTAGATTGGCTGGTGTAATAACTTTTCCAGCGATATAACCCCTAAAGAATGCCCTTTCCTTTCCAGCCATAAACCATACCAAGAAAGGTCAACAAAGGGTTAGAAAAGACACTTGTTATTGTTAATGTAAACTCCATTTTCTGCCTGCCTGGGATGGTCATAAACCACCCTTTGAAGCTTACTTGAGCAAGTAAATCAAAGTAAATCTCCCTCTGCAAGATGCCCATCAACCCCTATGGCCCAACAATCTACTAACCCCATTTCCATAAAAGTTGGGATTTTTCTAAAATGCAATAAAAAACAAAAATCTAAAAATCAAAAATCAAGTCTCTTGAAACTTTAATTAACTGACAAAAGTACAAAAAAAGATATTCGATGTTTTCACTGACCAACTTAATTGTATTTTGTAAATATAAACTAATTTAGAATTTGATGCCTTTAACACACTCAAAAAAATTTGGAACAGAGGCAAAATAAGACTGAAAAGTTTATAGAATATTCAAGTAACACCATTTTGGAGGATCAGGTTAACTGGTAACAGGGGGAGGGTATCAGGATTGGGCATGAAAGGAGCATCCACCAAAAGCTCAGACTTTGCAAGCAAGGATGGGTCGTGGCTCACCAGTTTGTGCCAAACTTCGTAAGAGAATTGTTAATCAGTTCAAAAAGAACATTGCTCAACGCAAGATTAAAAAGTATTTAGGTCTTTCACCATCTACAGTGCATAATATTGTGAAAAAAATCAGGGAATCCGGAGAAATCTCATTGCGTAAAGGGCAAGGCCGGAAACCACTGTTGAATGTGCGTGACCTTCGAGCCCTCAGGCGGCATTGCCTGAGAAATTGTCAGGCTACTGTGATAAATATAACCACATGGGCTCGGGAGTACTTCAGAAAAGCGTTGTCACTTAAAACAGTTCACCACTACATCCATAAATGCAACCCGAAACTCTTATTATGCAAGGAGGAAGCCACACATCAACTCTATTCAGAAACGCTGCAGAGTTCTCTGGGCCTGGGCTCATCTCAGATGAATTGTGCGCAGTGAGTCACAATGGCCTTGTCCACAAACTCGGGACAAGCTTACTCAGTTGAGACTATGGCTGTAGTCCCTTTTGCTGAAATAAGTGAATGATTTGTGTCGTACAGCTTTTAAGTTTTTCAGGCTACCAGCTACAGTTGTGCTCATAAATTTGCATACCCCTTGCAGAATCTGCAAAATGTTAATCATTTAAAAAAAAATAAGAGGGATCATTTAAAAAGTTGCATTTTGTTTTTTATTTAGTACTGCCCTGAATAAGCTATTTCACATAACAGATGTTTACATATAGTTCACAAGACACAGTAATCACTAAATTTACAACAACAACATTTTTATGTTTTAGAATAGTTGTTCACGAGTCCCTTGTTTGTTCTGAGCAGTTAAACTGCCCACTGTTGTTCTTGGTTTTCCAGCATCTTCTGCATATTTCACCTCTTTCCAACAGTGGCTATATGATTGTGAGAGCCATCTTTTCACATTTAGGACAACTGAGGGACTCATGCACAACTATTACAAAAGGTGCAAACATTCACTGATGGTCAAGAAAGCAACAGGATACATAAAGAGCTAGGGGGGTGTAAACTTTTGAATGGGATGATTGGTGTGATTTATTATTTAGTTTAAAGATCTTTTTTTTTCATTTAGTTCTACACTTCATAAGCTACATAAGATGTAGCTTAACATGTTTACCACAAGGCGAAATAATAACAATTTACACAGATAATCCTGTTCGAAAGTTTACATCCCCTGGCTCTTAATGTATTGTGTTGCTTTCTTGAGCATCAGTGAATGTTTGCACTTTTTGTAATAGTTTTGTACGATTCCCTCAGTTGCCCTCAGTGTGAAAAGATGGATCTCAAAATCATATAGTCACTGTTGGAAAGGGGTCAAATATGCAGAGGTCAAATATGCAGGTCAAATATGCAGCAAAGAATGTGCAGGACCTGGAGGATTTTTCTGAAGAACAGTGGGCAGTTTAACTGCTCAGGACAAACAAGGGACTCATGAACAACTATCACAAAAAATAAAAACAGTTGTTGATCATCCAGGTAACAACACAGTATTAAGAACCAAGGGTATGTAAACTTTTGAACTGGTTAATTTGTGTAAATTCAGTTATTATGATGTCTTGTAAAGTATATGTAAATATCTGTTATATGAAATAGTTTATTCAGGGCAGTACTAAATAAAAAAAATGCACTTTTTAGAATCCCTGGTTTTTTTCTTTTTTAAATTAACATTTTGCAGATTCTGCAAGGGGTATGTAAATTTATGAGCACAACTGTATGTGGGTTTTGAGTGATTCAAGATTACATGGTGAAAAAAGTTCTTCAGCAGTTCTCTCTGTTTTCAATGATTACCAATGTCATTTGGACATTTATAAACAGGTTGGTTCTTTCTTGTTGAGGTCTGCTGATGCTTTTGTAGTGTAAGTTGTAAAAGATATGGAGCCTCTTTCAGAGTTTGTGGTATGCCACCCCAGTTATCTAAAATATCCACTGCTGCTACTTCTCAAAACAAACAAAAACATTTTTTGTTTACCGTCAGTTTTTTGTTGCTGGAGGAAGCGGTGGTGTCTCAGAAAGACCAGCTCATGAAGCTGTTGGACAGCATCAGAGAGCAGAAAAACAGTGTGAGGGCCAGGCTGCAGGATCTGGATGGAAGGTAATACTCCAAATTATGTTATCCTGAATGATATTCGGGTAATCAAAGGTAATCTTTATTCAACTGAAAAAATTTATTAATATTTCATATTAATATTTGCTTTGCCTCAAGATGCTTAAATCTTTGGAACAACAATGCCATCTGAAAGGGGAAACAAAAAAAAAACAACTTGTTACATTATAACATAAATGCTGCATCATTGTGTTTATGTGCTTATAATGTAATAGACACATTCTTTCAGGTTTCTGACTGAATGCTGAATTATTAACAGGTGGTAAAAATGTGCCTTCAAGCAAAACCATCTGAGATAAATACAAGAGAGATATGAATATAAAACACTTTGTGAAAGCAGTATTGCTATGATATAATACTGCATTGTATCAATTTGTGAAATGTTAAACATTGTGAATAACAAAAATGATTCCCAGTCAGCTAATGTATGTGTTTCTCTGAGGTAGATTGAATGGCATAAAGGAATTAAAGGCATTTTCAGAGAAGCAACTGCATAATACGCTACGCTCCCTGTACATCTCTTTGGTGTTACGATGTCGTCAACTGTCTAAGGAATTAAAGGTAATGGCATGGCTTTAATTCCATCTGTTTTCCTTTTTTTAACCATGGGCTATAATTGGTTATGAATTATATGAATTTTGCTATGATCCTGTATAAATTTGTTTGGAAGAGCATGCATTTCAATATTGCTTATTCCAGAAGGTCACTTTGGTCATATCTAAAGGAACATTTGTTCAGGAAGGCAGGATTCTCTTGCTGCATTGTGATGCACCAACCTGGAGTGCTAAAGTAACATAAGCCCACAATAATAGTAACAAGCAAGAGACAATAATGTAGGTTTCATCATTTGTTGTAATCAGACTCTTTTAAAGTCTTGACTCTCCTCATCAAAATTGTTTTTAGAAAAGCCCTTAAGAAGCTCAGTCAATCAGTCAGGTACTCAGTCGGTTGGGCAGTCAGTCACTCTTCCATATTATCGTATTAATCAGTGTGGTCTTTTACAGCAGACTTATATACGACGGACAAAATATAGCCTGATTGTGTTGTGGCATGCATTATTTCTGAAAAAGAACTAGAAAAACAGTATAATACTATATATTAATGCTCTATCGTGCCGTGAATGCATATCATTTAAACAGCACAAGGCTATATTTAAGCCATGTGTCATACCGCAGCTTGGTGGGTGCTTGCTTCAATTAAAATTTTATAACACTTTGTGTTGGTGCTACTGAGAACTTTTTTGATCATATACAGTTTTAACATGTTCATAATAATCAGACTGTCATTACAGACATTAGCATATTACATTTACTAACTTAGTTCATAAAAAAGCACAGAAATAAATGCTCCTTCTGCTGTCTACAGTGTACTTGCCAAATGGCAATTGTTTAAGGACACTGTGTCCTTGTTTTTGTAATAAAGAAAATATGTACTTAGGCGTAAGAAGATTCATATGATTCATATGATTCATTTGGTACTTTTGGTTCTTTGAAGGGTTTGTGTGATGAGGAGGAGAAGAGCCTGGAGGTGATGAAGACCAGTCTGAAAAAGCTGGAGGATAGCCAAGAGTACATCACTGCCTTCATTCATAAAATACTGAGCACTGAAGGGCAGTGTATCCTGCAGCACAAGATGCAAGTAAGGTGTTTTTTTGTTTTTTTTTTCCTGCCAGGAATTAGAGTATACTCCTGAATTTGTTATTACACTTTGTTAATTTGTTAACAAAGTGTTAATTTGTGTTAAATTGTTAATACACTGCCTGGCCAAAAAAAAGGTTGCTGTTTGGATTTAAATAAGCAAATACTTAAGAGCCTATGATTGGATTATTATTGCAGTGATTATGGTTCAGCTGGCAACAATTCTTTTAACCCTAACTGATGCGGTGTGTAGCCTCTCATTTCTTAAACAACCATGTCGGAAGATGTATCCCATGGTCGTGGGAAAGGATTGCATGTTCTAGTGAAACAAAAATGGCTGGTGGGGCTCTTAGATAAAGGAAAATACATTAGTGAATTGTTACTGTCTTTTTTGTATCTCTGCTTTCCTCATTAGATTCAGAAAAGGGCACAGAAGGTTCTGTCCCAGAAGAAATTTCTGCCTGACACTGTGATTCAGCTTTCACTCTCACTTAATGAAAACATCTGCCATAATATTAAGAATTTTGGTAAGCAGTTACATTAAAAAAAAAAAGAAAAGGTTTTTCATCTCTGCTATAACAAAACATCATTGTAATTGTGATTCTTGTCTGTCAACCTGCCTGTTTTGTTAAAATTAGCATTCGTGTATAACTTATGATTCACAGCCTTACCAGTGCTTGGATTAGAGATTGTGTTGAAGTCAACATTTTAGTTATTTATTTATTCTTTTTTTTTTCTCCAGCCTCTTTTAAGGTGACCCGAGTTCCTCTTACTGCCAAAGGAAAATACAACAATGGCAATAAACCTAAAAATACACCCAAACAAGCAGACAAATGCCCCTCAGGATTAAATTCAGAATCTGGTGCAACTCTGTCAGTGTCTGACACTACATCCTTTCAGGCTACAGCACATTCAATGTCCCAGGCTGTCTCTGATCTTCCTAAGCGTGGACATTCTGAATCAGCCTCATCAAAACCACTGCAACCCACCCAAGGCTTAACAAACATTACGAGCCATGCTAGTTCTTTCTCTGTCTCCCCTAACTTTGCTCCTCCCCAAACCACGAAGAGCAACCCGGCTCAGTATGTAGTTGCTCAGGTGGGCTGGCATTTGCCTCAGTCCGTCTTACCTCAATCCTCAAAGTCAGAGCAGGTCCTCAGAGGTCTGTCTCACCCTCTTCAGTCTACATCTCTCCTTCAGTCCAGCTCTTCTCTTCCTGGCCAGACTGTTTTAAATATTATCCCTTCAAATCTTCCTCAGCATGGCACTATAATGCCTCAGGCTGTGTTACCACAGTCTCAGTCTGATGTTGTCCTTGCTGTAGCAGCTCCTCCAGGCCTTTCTTCCTGTCCCTCTGTGGCCCATCCCTCTGTCTCAGTCCACACAGCCACATTCCAGTCTTCTCATTCGAATAGCTTAACCAACACCCAGTCTCACGCTCTCGCCAGTAACCAATCTGTTCCCTCTCTTCTCACCTTATCTCCTTTTGCTCAGTCTAGTCAGGCCATGTCTAACCCTCACCCATCTACTCTAAATTCTTCATCTAACCATGAACAGCAAAGCTTTCCTCGATCTCAGGCAGTTTCAGTTCAGTCTTTTCCATCTCAAATTGCTCCCACTAATAAATCCCTGTCTTACTCTCAGGCCGTCTCTAAGACTCAGTCTGTCAATCTGCAGCCTTCTCAGTCTCCTGGCACTCAGTCCAATCATTTACAGTTCACTCTACTCAACGTACCAAACAACATGGCTTCTCTCAAGTCTGGAACAGGTTGGCAATTCTACCGATACACTCCTGTCTTGACTGTAAATAATGGCACCACTCCCACCTGTGTACCACAGCCAACAAACCACATCTGGATGAGAGATGGTAAATCATCACACCTCATGTCGGGTAATGTGTCTTGCCCCCAGGCTCCCAGCCTCACAGCTCTACCAGTCAGCAGTAATAAAGAGCTGGATCCCCCAGTGTCCAGCATGCCTTCACTCCCTGCTGCTCCAATTCCCAGTGCGTATAGTAACGCAGGTCAAATAGAGTGTGCTACTCAGACAATCAAAATGCCAACCTGTGAGCTCCCAGTGAAGGCTCCAGCTGATTCTGTTTGTGAGGGAGATATGAGTGTTTGCAGCAGGGCTTCTCCAGTTGCTGAGGAAGCAGACAGTAACCTGCCCACTTCCACTGTGCCAGAAAAACACACAAAGGCCGAAGAACTCCCAGCAGTGCATCAGCCACAAGATCCTCGTTCCACTACCTCAATCAAGGACTGCCCTCCTAACCAGAGCTTCCTTACTCGATCTGAATCACCATTGAAGAGCATATCAACTCAGTCCTCCACAGGAAGACCCTCAATTAAGCACTGGCTTATAGGCCTGCCGTCGTCTTTCAAAGAGCTTCTTTCCAGTGAAATAAAAGTGCCTGCTGAGGATGCTTACTCCAGATCTACCTTAGAACATGCTCCCCCTAATGCAAAGGTTATAAATATCATGAAACTACCCAACATCTTTTATAGCAGCATATAACATTGAGTCATGTAATTGTAATAGTCTTTTTAATTGACTTAAGTCATTTTCTTCTATGCTTCTAGGTGGACGATGATGAGAAGACTGATGATAGTGATTCTGAAGTGGTGGAAGGGATGGATGAGTCAGAGGGTGAGACAATCAGTGGAAACAATTTGTCTTTGAACACATCACTTTCATCAGTATATGTTTTTGCTGCACTTACCATTATTTCTTTTTCCTTCAGAGGAACCCATATTAAGAGAGGACAGCAATAAGTATGTCTGCTTATGTTTTGCACTTGTGTACCAGAATCATTTTTCACAAAGCACAAGTATTGTCCAGCTTGCAACTAATTGCTATCTTCTTTTAGCAGGACTCTGCTTGTATCGCTGCTCCGCTTGCCCATCTCAGGATCTTCTCAGTCTCAATTTCGAATTGTTCCTGGCAGCCAAAAGGCTGAAATGTTGCTTCAAGAGATTGATGAAAACCAGGTATGCCCTGCACTCAGCTGTGTGTTTGTAAAGGTGTATTTGAACATAACGTATACACACACTTTCCTCCTGAAGGGATAAACTTCAAATGTGAGTGTAATCACTGCAGTTTGTGAATTGTTTTCACATGTCAGATGCAGCCACCAAGATGTACTTCCACATTATTCCTAAACAAAATTTCAGTAAAAATGTAGCTTATGTTGCTCTTATAGTTAATCCAGAGATGTCTCAGGATCACTGCACCGCCAGCTGCTGCTTCACCCTCACGGTCCTGCAGTTCTGAGTGTTCCCTGCAGGCTGATGTACTGGACTGTGCTGTGTGTCTCTCCGCTGGAGCCTCACTGCAGTGTGCAGAATGTGGTAGAAGCTTTCATACCAGCTGCCATGTACCACCAATCCTTTTCAATCCCATGTAAGATGAAAATCTTGCTCTACGTCCATACTGTCATATTTCACTCTAATACTCTTCTAACTTTAACAGTACACTGGGGGGAAAAAGTATTTGATCCCCTGCTGATTTGTCTGTTTGCCCACTGACAAAGAAATGATCAGTCTGTAATTTAATGGTAGGTGTATTTTAACAGTGAGAGACAGAATAACAACAAAAAAATCCAGAAAAACGCATTTCAAAAAAGTTATAAATTGATTTGCATTTTAATGAGGGAAATAAGTATTTGACCCCTTTGACTTAGTACTTGGTGGCAAAACCCTTGTTGGCAATCACAGAGGTCAGACGTTTCTTGTAGTTGGCCACCAGGTTTGCACACATCTCGGGAGGGATTTTGTCCCACTCCTCTTTGCAGATCCTCTCCAAGTCATTAAGGTCATTTTCAATGCCCTGGCTGAGGGAAGGAGGTTCTCACCCAAGATTTGACGTTACATGGCCCCGTCCATCGTCCCTTTGATGCGGTGCAGTTGTCCTGTCCCCCCAGAAAAACACCCCCAAAGCATAATGTTCCCACCTCCATGTTTGAGGGTGGGGATGGTATTATGACTTGGGGTCATAGGCAGCATTCCTCCTCCTCCAAACACGGCGAGTTGAGTTGATGCCAAAGAGACCTGACCACACCTGACCACAACACTTTCACCCAGTTCTCCTCTGAATCATTCAGACAAACTTCAGACGGGCCTGTACATGTGCTTTCTCAAGCAGGGGGACCTTGCGGGCGCTGCAGGATTTCAGTCCTTCATGGCATAGTGTGTTACCAATTGTTTTCTTGGTGACTATGGTCCCAGCTGCCTTGAGATCATTAACAAGATCCTCCCATGTAGTTCTGGGCTGATTCCTCACCGTTCTCATGATCATTGAAACTCCACGAGGTGAGATCTTGCATGGAGCCCCAGACCGAAGGAGACTGACAGTTTCTTCCATTTGCGAATAATCGCACAAACTGTTGTCACCTTCTCACCAAGCTGCTTGGCGATGGTCTTGTAGCCCATTCCAGCCTTGTGTAGGTCTACAATCTTGTCCCTGACATCCTTGGACAGCTCTTTGGGCATGGCCATGGTGGAGAGTTTTGAATCTGATTGATTGATTACCTGTGTAAAAGACACCCGGGAGCCAGAAATCTTGCTGATTGATAGGGGATCAAATACTTATTTCCCTCATTAAAATGCAAATCAATTTATAACTTTTTTGAAATGCATTTTTCTGGATTTTTTTTGTTGTTATTCTGTCTCTCACCTACCATTGAATTTATAGACCGATCATTTCTTTGTCAGTGGGCAAACGTACAAAATCATCAGGGGATCAAATACTTTTTTCCCCCACTGTATATCCATATAAGTATCTAGTAATGGTGTCTTCTTGTGAATGCTAATTACAGCAACCTCAGGAGATGCTTCAGGTCCAAAGCAGAGTGGCATTTGACTGATTTATACCACTGCACGCTCTGCAGATTCTAAACAGTTAGTTATTTAGTTAAAAAAAAAAAACTGTGTGTGTTCTGTACAGTGCGACGTGGGTGTGCTCCCTGTGCCAGGATGTGTTGGATGATACTGACCCATTCAGTTGCAACAGAATTAAGGAACCGTACCTAAGTCTGTCGGACCAGAGGGTAAAACACAATACACTTACATGCTCAAGTACAAACACTCAAACTCCAACTGCCAGAAATAAAAGGCTTGTGTTTGAGTCATGAAAATGAGGCATTCATGGGGCTGTCCAATCTTATCCGGAAAGGGCTAGTGTGGGTGCAGGTTTTCATTCCAACCAAGCAGAAACCACACCTATTGAAAGTCAAGCTCAACTGATTATACAGGTGGAATCAGATGTGGCTCCTGCTTGGTTGGAATGAAAACCTGCACCCACACCGGCCCTTTCCGGATAAGATTGGACACCCCTGCATTAATATATTTCAAAAGGCTAAAAAAATTATCCAAAAAAATACTGCAGAATGAGTGCACATCTTCAATTTTGCTAAAGCCTTTTTTTTTTTTTTTTTTTGTCGCCTTTGTTTTCCAGAGGTGTGAACAACTTTTGCTCACTCTAATGTGTGAAAATCATAGCTACCTGCTCTACAGAACTATTAAGGTATGAACTTCAGTTATTTAAGCTCACAATTGTCACATAGTTTGTGCCACACAAGTAGAGATAAGCTTGTTTGGCTGTATGTCATTTACATATTTTCCTGCAAATTGTTAATATAATTTGTTTGTCTACCCATAAAGCAAAATGCAGGATATGTGGAATTTAACTTAATTGTTGCACGGCTGTTGGGGAAACGCAGCCCTCCATACCGCTCAGCAGCTGAAATGGTGTCGGACCTCTGGGCTCTTTTTGACAACTTGTCATCAAACTCCAAGGTAAGAAAATATGTTTATGAGAACATAAGGAATTAAAAAAAAAAAAGTGTTATAGGAAAATAATCAGCAGCGTGGTGGTGTCATATGGCCTTATGTGAAGCATTTGATTATTTTCCAATATCAACACGTCTTGAAATATTTTATTCCTCTTATACCACAGCAGTTTGCTAATTACAATTTATATAAATTAAAGAACGACATGTCATAGTTTAATGTTGTGAAACGTTTGCAGAACAAATTAGATACTGTTATCACTATAAACAGTCATTTCATCACCAGCCTCTTTATTCTGCCTCTTGAAATTAATGACAAAGAAAATACAGTGTTGTTTCAGAAAAGCTGCAAAGCCCTCCATCCTGACAACTTTTCTGCAAACAGTTTTAGAGAATCAATTGGAGACAACTGGAGAATCCTTCCAAAAAATGCTAAATAATGCTAAGTTTTTTCACAGAAAACGTAGTCATATTGGTGATTACACATACATTTAAAAAAATGTTCTTTTATGTGGAACATCCACCTTAATAGTCTCTAAGATGTTACTATAGATCTGATAATGTATCAGAAACTAGTGTCAGAGCCATGTTAATATAGAAAACTGATCAACGCCAATTGAAAACGAACATTCAACAACGCTGTGGTATAAGCTTTATTAACCAGTCCGTACACGAGTGTTTTTGTGATTTTTTTTTTTTTTTTTTATTTTTTTTTTTTTTGCGATTGCAAAAATGCTTGATTTTGCTGTGGCTGTTTTCAAAAATTTTTCAAGTTGGAGTTTTTTATTGGGTTTTTTTCCCCCGGAAAACTACTTGCATTGGCGAAATTGCAAATGCATGAAATTGTCTTTCGCAGTGACGTTTGTTGGTAAATGACACCTTTTAGCTGTACTCGTGTTCGACTCACGTGAATCAAAGAGGGCTTTGGCTTGTGATGACATCACGTGATGCGTCTTTCCGCAGTCTTTGGAAAATCTGTTGTAATGCTGAAAAACTGCAAACTCCTCTGAATATTGCGGAGTTTGCTTGATTTTGCGTTAATTTCTGCGATCTCAAAATCGCAAAATCCTGGAGGGACTGATTAATAACTATACGGTCATGTGAAAACATAGGTACACCCCATGGAAATTGTTGCCTTTTTTGACATATTTGGACAAGCAAACATTTGATCATCTTTGAAACAGTGTGTATTAATAAAGTTGATGTACTTGAACAAAACCACAAGGGAAATTAGCTTTTTCATTTATTTATTCAACAGAGATATCAATAGATGTGATATTCTTCTGTGGAATCTGATCTGTTTTTTTTTGTTCATTTAAATTGTGAAAATTATTACAATTTTTTTTTTGTCATTTCATGGTGTATCAACTTTATTAATAGGCACTGTTTCAAAGAGGATCAAATGTTTGCTTTTCCAAATGTCAAAAAAAAAAAAAAAAAAAAGCAACAATTTCCATGGGTTGAACTTATTTTTTCACATCACTGTATATGCTGTTAGGATGAATCATGCTGCTAAATACTAATTTGAATTTGTTTCATTTAAATGTATACTGACAAATTTCACAACATTGAAATATTCAAAATATTTATGTGCAGAGGAAAGACTTGGTTGTCAAGCTCCAAAGCTCATTCCAGCAGCGACTGAATGCATCATTTGGGAACAGCCTCCATGCTTCTCTGCTGAGACCCCTGAGCAGGGCAGACCAGAAGGGGGCACCAGAGACTGAGCCTGATCGAGAAAAGGCCAAAAATACTCTCAAGAGGATGAGGGAGTTTTTAGCTGCAAACTGTACTGTAGTGGCAAAGAAAGCCCACACTGAGTAAAGGACCTGCAGCATTTTGCAAGGATAAGACGATTAGTTGCTTACAGAGACATCTGTACATTTCCGTATTAATATTTTTCTATTGTATTTATTATTTCTCTGTAGTTATTTTCTATAAACAAATGCAAGAATGTACTTTATTACATATAATGGCTTTATGGGTAATAAAGGTTTTGGTTCTACATTTTGTTTACTTGCTGCAGAAGAATCTGCTTTGGTTTTTTTTTTTTTTTTTTTTTTTTTTTTTTTTTTTTTTTTTTTTAGTTTCAAAGCAAATCATGTACCACTTGACAAACTGAATGTAGACCATGTATACTGGTGTATTTATTTAAGGCTTTAGTTGCAGAATAATGTTCAATAATGAAATAAAAAAGGTTCCTTTGCTAAATCTGTCTTTTGTCAACATTGTTTATGTGGTCTCCTGTAATAGCTGCTCTACATTAGTAGTCATTGTAAGGTGTGTCATTAACAAGAACGTGGTTCCATTATTTCCATTCATAATTCAATAAATCGCCTTAACATTGCATTTGTATTTTGGATAAATTCAGTTGTCTGAGAGGCTCTTTGTTTTGCCTGTTAAGTTTGAATTATGGTAGTTATAAACATACATCATTTTAAACGTTTAAAGTAAACAAAATGGCATAATGTTATGTTACTTTGACCGTACGGTTTTGTCCGAGTTTTCTTTTCTAGCCATCTGTCTGCCGCAACTGAAACAAACACAAGCAAAACGATGGGAGCGATTTTCTCTATTCTCGGGACACCGTGTTGCTTGGTTGGTTGGAAGCCACGCCCGTCGCTAAGCCCCGCCCATCCGCAGTATTTACTGGCGGTGCGCTGTGTACAGAGCTCATTCCGCGTTGTACTTGAACCTGTTGTGATCTTGTTACGCTTCAATAACAACATGGTTGTCCAAATTAAATCGAATTTACCCCAGTGCAGCAAAGCAATGGATGGAAACCAGAATAAAGTGGAAGCAAACATCCTGCTACTTGGAGCCGAAAATGTCGGGAAATCAGGTAAGCAATGACCAATATAAACGTATGTCAAGTATATAAAGTATATACAAATGTATAAAGTTTGTGTATATGAAATTAACTATATTTGTTCATCTGATCCTGCAGCTCTAACTGTGCGGTTTCTTACCAAAAGATTTATTGGTGAATATGGTGATATTGGTAAGTTTGATAATGCTGTAGAAGCCTGTATAATTTTTACTAAATATATATATTTCTGTTAGCATATATTTACTTTTATTTCCATATATTTCCTTTCTAGAGTCAATATACAGTCACATTGACAAAATTGATGGCCGGGATATCTCCTTCAACATCTGGGACTCCCTGTATCCACAGGTGAGGCACTAACATCTATAACATTATTATAGACATTACTTCATTGCCTTCTGAAATATGGGAGTGACTTATCTGACCTCTTTCTGAATACCTCTTTAGAGCTGTGAGAGCTCTGAGTCAGTGAGTGAAGAACAGCTCCGCTGGGCAGATGGCATTGTGCTTGTCTACAGCATCTGTGACCGCTCCAGCTTCGAGGTGGTGCAGCAGCAGGTAGCACTTATCCAGAAGCTGTCCTCTTCCTCCAGCTCCTCGGTGCCCATGGTGGTGGTGGGCAACAAGAGGGACCTGCAGCATCGCCGCATTGTCTCAAGTGAGGAAGGGCGACTGCTTGCCCAGTCAGCAGACTGTGGTTTCTTCGAGGTCTCAGCAGCCGAGGCGTACCATGGCGTACTGCTTGTCTTCCATGGCCTGCATGAACTCATAAAGGAGGCCAGGGGTGTCAAGAAAGGAACGGCTGGTATTATGGGCATTGTGCGGACTGTGTCCGCTGTCTTCAGCAAGAAACGGGAGTAGGGGGTCTTTTTTTTTATGAAAGATGATGTTATGACCAATATGTCAAGTCCCCATGCACAGACAGCATGATTAATAGCCAGAGAGGGCAAGGACAACCATGGATCCTATTAAAGAGGAGTAATTGTAGGAACCAGGTTGGCTTTTTGTAAGTTGAAGGCTGAAATGAAGATCCTAGAAGGTTTACTGAGGTGGATAGATGGTTTCTTCATGTATCTGAGCAGGTATCAGTCGCTGGATAGCCAGTGAGTTTCTGATCATGGAGTGATACAAGCCAAATAAAGTGGGCTCAGAGCTGTTCTAAGAGTTTCAGGAGAATCTGTGAGATGTGCAAATGCATTTGAGGGTTAAATGAAAGTGTGACCTTCTGAAGGCAATCTATTCATACAACCCGTGTGTATAGCCTACTGAAGAGCTTTGTAAATAAAACTAGGTTTCTTATGTACCAATGCTGAAGAACCTGTGTGCACTGACTGCTATGTACTACAGTTTTATGGATTATAAAAAATAAAAATGCTTTAAAAATCAACTTTGTTTGTTTTATTTTAATGTAGTGGCTGGGGAGGCAGTAATAATTTAGCTTTATTCACATCTTTATTCCAAAGCATAATACATCTTGAGCTAAAGGTTATTAATCTAGCTGTGGCTGTTATAGAGCAACTCCGGTTTGGATTACAACAAACAACACATTATCTAAAATACTAGACTAAGTAAGAGTAGAAGAAATTATACAAAACTGTTAATTACAGCAATAAACTAAGGATAAGGAGTGTATATGCACTCACTGTCCACTTTAATAGGAATACCTGCTCATTTATGCAGCTATCCAATCAGTCAATCATGTGGCAACAGCACAGTGCATAAAATCATGCAGATATACAAGTCAAGAGCTTGAGTTAATGTTCACATCAAACATCAGAATGAAGAAAAAGTGTTATCTCTATGATGTTAACCATGGCATGGTTGTTGGTGCCAGATGGGCTGGTTTGAGTATTTCAGAAACTACTGATCTCCTGGGATTTTCACACAAAACATCTCAAAATGCACAACACATCAAAACCTGAGGTGGATGGGCTATGACAGCAGAAGGCCACATCAGGTTCCCATCCTGTTAGCCAAGAACAAGAATCTGAGGCTATCGTGGGCACAGACTCACCCAAACTGGATAGTTAAAGACAATTATTTGCAAACCTCATAAACCCATATTTTATTCACAGTAGAACATAGAAAACGTATCAAATGTTTAAACTGAGGAAATGTACCATATTAAGAAAAAATAAGGTAATTTTGAATGTGATGGAAGCAACTCGTCTCAAAAAAGTTGGGACAGGGCCATGTTTACCAGTGTGTAGCATCCCCTCTACTTTTAACAGTTCGTATACGTCTGGGAACTGAGGAGACCAGTTGCTGGACTTTTGGAAGAGGAATATTGTCCCATACGTGTCTGATACAGGATGCTACCTGCTCAATAGTCCTGGGTCTTCTTTGTCGTATTTTTTGTTTAATGATGCGCCAAATGTTTTCAGTTGGTGAAAGGTCTTGATTGCATGCAGGCCAGTTCAGCACCCGGACTCTTCTACTACGAAGCCATGCTGTTGTAATAGATGCAGTATGTGGTTTAGCATTGTCTTGCTGAAATATGAAAGGCCTTCCCTGAAAAAGACATTGTCTGGGTGGAAGCATATGTTGCTCTAAAACCTGTATATACCTTTCAGCATTGATGTTGCCTTTCTAGATGTGCAAGCTTCCCATTCCATAGGCACTAATGCACCCCCATACCATCAGAGATGCAGGCTTTTGAACTGAGTGCTGATAACAAGCTGGATGGTCCCTCTCCTCTTTAGTTTAGAGGACGCTGCGTCCATGGTTTCCAAAAAGAATTTCAAATTTTGATTCGTCTGACCACAGAACAGTTTTCCACTTTGCCTCAGTCCAGTTTAAATGAGCTTTGGCCCAGAGAAGACGGTGGCGTTTCTGGATCATGTATACATATTGCTTCTTCTTTGCATGATAGAGCTTTAACCAGCATTTGTGGATGGCACGGCGAACTGTGTTCACAGACAATGAGTTCTGGAGGTGTTTCTTAGCCCATGCAGTGATTTCCATTACAGAATCATGCCTGTTTCTAATGCAGTGCTCCCTGAGGGCCCGAAGATCACGGGCATGCAATATTGATTTTCGCCCTTGTCCCTTGCGCACAGAGATTTCTTCAGATTCTTGGAATCTTTTGATGATATTGTGTACTGTAGATGATGGAGATATTCAAAGTCTTCACAATTTTACATTGAGGAACATTATTCTGAAATTGTTCCATGATTTGTAGATGCAGTTTTTCGCAGACTGGTAAATGTCTGCCCATCTTTACTTCTGAGAGACCCTGCCTCTCTAAGATACTCTTTTTATACTCAATCATGTTACTGACCTGTTGCCAATTAACCTAATTAGTTGTAAAATATTTCTCCAGCTATTTCTTTTTAGTAACACTTACTTTTCCAGCCTTTTGTTTCCCGTCACAACTTTTTTGAGATGTGTTGCATGAAATTCAAAATTACCTTATTTTTTTCTTAAAATGGTACATTTCCTCAGTTTAAACATTTGATATGTTTTCTATGTTCTATTGTGAATAACATATGGGTTTATGAGATTTGCAAATCATTGCAGTCTGTTTTTATTTACATTCTACACAGCGTCCCAACTGTTTTTGCAATTGGGGATGTACATGAAAAGTGGACAGTGAGTGTATGTTTAAGTGATGTTAGTCAGCATATATTACTTCAGGAAGAGAGTTGGCTCATGAAGCTTTCTCCTTCTGTGTCTCAGCTCAACAAAACCCACAACACACTACCCACACGTCCACTCTCACCGTCATCCTCCATTGGTGTGAGATCTTACGTCTGTAGCTGTTACTAAGTGCCATGTCAGCCCACCCATGTTGACTTGGTGAACTTCCATCTGTTTGTATTCTCCAAATTCAGTGCATACATTATATTCTCATATTAAGTAATGCTTCAGTCTCATAGTGGTATTAACTAATTGGAAACTTACTCCAAAAATAATTAATTAAATAAGTTTCTAAATATTAAAATAATGTAATAATATTATATAATAAACAGCAAACAGTGGGATGCTCAGTAAAATCATATCATGACTTGCCTTAAAATTGAAACTGCATAAATTCTTTTAGGTACACTGTTCAAGTGAGAAGAAGTTGTTGTTGTCATCTGAAAAACACCCCCCCCCCCCCCCAAAAAAAAAAAAGCAAGTAATGCTAGCAAGCTAGACAGACTGGTTGGTTGGTTGGTTGATTGGTTGGTTGATTGAGACACTGTTAAAATTTATATATATGTCCACTTGTCTTTTCAGCACTGTGAGCATTGCCTTTTATGGAGTTTTGTGGGCATTGCCAAATGCAAATCAGCTGTTGTAATTTACTGGTGATTAGCATTTATCAACATATGCAAGCAGGTATGAAAAAAAATCAGCTTTTCCTAAACATTTGTAATGCTGCCAGAAATGGTTAGCTTAAGCGAATATTTGCACACATTTGCAGGCAAAAAATTGCTAAATGATGCCCAGTTTTTTTTTTTAAACCTTCTGGAGCATCTACCAAAACTTGTGCCACATTACTTGAATTTACTGTATATACTGAGGCTTATGCATTTTGCATTGTGTTTTGTAGAACCTGCTTGGTGCCATTGCCTTTTATGTGCTAGCATGCACTGGTTTTCAGGAAATAAACACAAATTACTCCTCCATTAATCATCACACTCATCTACTACCCTTCATTGTTGATAGCCTATGTTACCGTTCTGCATACTTGCTTGTTGTGTGAGTATATGTTCATAATTGGGTCATACACTGATGTAGTGTTGATGAGTTGGATAAGAATCTATTCCACCATCAGCGAGTCACCCCAGACATTGCTTCACTGAACAGTGCCAAGAGATGGACTACATGCCCCTCAAGTGCAGAACTGAGCCTCAACCAGTGTGAGCAGTGTCTCTACCTGCTGCACCTAAGAAGAGTACAGGGAGAGAAGTGGCCTGAATCTGGTTTTATATTATATATGCATGAAGGGAGTTAGTGTATGTTGCAGGGGATTTTAAGAGGACAATAAATTAGATGAGGACTATTCTATTTGGCTGCATTGTTATCATTGTTCTGTTTTAATAGCATACACCAAAGTTAAACTGCTGCATTCATGGGTGTGCTGCCCCAAATACAATCATTCTCTCTTCTCTCTCTCTACTTTCCCTCATTGCCCTTTTTGTTATTGTAGATCCTTCTTGTCCTAATCTAATCAAAAAAGTTCATACTGTACCTTGTGCTTCTTTCTTCACGTGGCCCATAACCAGACCAACACGTCCATTAATGAGACTTATCTCAGAGCCTAGATCTCACTCAGACACATTATTGTGAACATACTATAATGAGTACTGACAGTTACTGTAATTGACCCATTGAAAGCATCATCAGGGTTTGCAGGGAAACAATGTGAAAGACTCTGTACTGATTTTCCTAAATCCCAGATTGAGAAGTTTGGGGCATATTCCATTAACAATCTTTATATACAAGAGCCAACAGAGATTGCCATGAACACTTAAATGGTGAGTTGTGACATTTTTAAAGCCTATTTTATTTTAACATGTCTTCCACTGTAAATCGCATGAAGCATGCACTAATTATTTTGACAAAAGAGCTAAATGTGATACCTGTTACCTGTGATACCTGTGAAACTTAATCAGTCATATATACACTGGACACATAATGTATAATAAAGCCAGACAAAGGTTCAACTCAGTTCAAAACCCAACAACCAGCCAAGTCATCACGTGGTCTTGGAAGGAGACAGTTCGGCCTGGAGCCATCAATGTGAGTCTGCCCCGAGGAACTCAAAGACAGGCTGGCAAACTCACAGCCTCACTGCTAATGCAGACCAATCCTCCCATCTAATTCTTGTTTTTTTGGAGCGGAAAGCGGGTTGGCCAAATGCAGGGGTAAGGGAGCGGATCCAGCTAGATCTTTCTCTTTAGCAGAGCCAGTAAGCTCCTCATGGGGAGCTGTATCTTAATTAATTAAACACAATTAAGTTGATGAATGCATGTAACCCCACTGCCATTTGGTTTACGTATCTCAAGATTTTTTCCTACCATTCTACTTTCTGGGGTGTCTGCTGTATTTGCTAATGAGCTCAACAGTGGGGGAAAAACAACAGCAGCAGTGATCACCAGTTCCTGCAATTATTGACCAAGCCAATGCTGAGAAAATTGCAACTTCTCTGCAAGGAACAATTTACTGACATGAGCTGACAAGGTCTTTCAACGCCAATCTATATCGTTAATGTGGTCATACAAACCAGGTTGTGATCTTCCAGTCCAAATGAAAACCTGCAAGGTTGGAATAGTTTACTTTACCCCAAACCCAAAATGTTGGAACTTTTTTCTCAACCCAAATGCAGACCAATGTGTGCTCCTGTACTGTAGTTTTGTACTCAAGGTAGGAATGTTGCTAACAACATTAGGGAATTAATGGATGCATATATAGATAATAGCTTACCAAACTACATGCCTAAATCATCATCCCAAAGTACATTATTTTGCTACAGATAATCTGTACTGGCCAACATTTCCTGGGATTTTAAGGAGTTACAACAGCAGAAGGTGTCCATAATAAATAAATATACAAATCAAATTTGATGTATATTATCATTTGAATCCCTTCTAACCTATAATTCCCCTTCAAACTTTGGGCCCACTTTCCAACTAGGTCTGATGCTTATGTAGGGTGATACTAAACTATGAAGAATGTGATTTTTTTTTTTTAAATGTATAGTTAACATACAGTGTCAGAATCCACCTTAGCAAATCTATTTGAGAAAAGTGTGTGATAATATAATGTACATATTCCTTACCAACATTAGCCAGTGGCTTCTGAAGATACAAACTTATCACCAAGCAAGTACCAAAATACAGCCAGTAATACCAAACAGCAGCTGACCAGGAAAGATTATTGTGACACTCATGCTAGAGTTGGTAAAGAGTCCAAGTAAACAGATGTTCTAGTCGTCAAGTGCCAATGGTCACCTGATATATCAACCTGTTACCACCCACTGCTCTTTTAAATCTGGTAATCAAAAATAGAGGTATCACTGAAAAGTGTAATCAAGCATCCTATTGTGTACTTACTAACAGCCTGTTTTGTGATACAATGAGCGTGGATGATGTTATTGTTACAGCCAATAACCTCATATTCACAGAAAAAAAACATTACGGCACTTCAAGCTTTATATTAACTATTAGTTTTCCATTAATATAAGTTTCAGTAGAAGGTTGTGCAGGGACATAATAACCTTTAGCCAGCTTTTTGATCTTCTATCAGACCCTTCGATGCATTGCACATACAATCTACAGTTTGGGTTGCTTTCTCTTGGAGACAACCAAGTGTTTACTTTTCCATGTGCTATCTCAATATCTTGGTGTTTGTGTGTCTGAGAGGGTGAGGGCAGAAAGCTCAGAGCTGCACGTAGCACCATGTCCCATGGGTGCCCTATTCAATCACAGCCATTTTTAGCCCAAACAGTCCTCTCAAACACATGGCACAGTCTGATTTGTGTGTATGTGTGTGTGTGTGTGTGTGTGTGTGTGTGTGTGTGTGTGTGTGTGTGTGTGTGTGTGTGTGTGGGTGTGTGTGTGTGTGTGTGTGTGTGTGTGTGTATGTGAGAGATTCATGTGTACGTGTGTACGTGTGTATATGTGTCTACGTGTATGTACGTGTGTTAGGTTGTGCTTTTATTTGCACTAGGTTGCATAAAACATTAACTTATATCAAATGTGGTTCATTTATACAGGGTGTATATTCATTCTAGGTTTGTCACTTTGTCATTTTGCCACCTGAATGTCCACACATGGGAATACAAGATGCTGCATCTAAACCAAATTAAACTTCTGTACAAATAATTAGTAAAATGGTGTAGGGGTGTCTGTAAGTGGGTGATGTCTCTAAAATGTTGAGTATTCATGTGGGCTTGCAGAATATAATAATAAATTATGGTGCAAATTGATGCAAAAGGGATGTTTTAATAAGACAGGAAAAGGACCAATGCACCAACCACAAATACAAAGTAGTAGCGGGTTTAAAGTTGGATGAAAAACTGGCTTCCCTCTACATCCCAGATACTGCCAGTGGCCACTGAAATGGCTTAGTTGATACATACTTTGAGTGGGGATGGAATGTCGATGAGTCTGTTGGTAAAAGAGAATTGAAACTGTGACTTGCCTTCTGTTTTGAAAGGTACCTCCAAAATGGAACTGTTTTGACATTGGTGGAAACAGACTATAATTTCATTGTTATAATTCCAAAGCTTGAAAATGGGATTTGAATGTGTTGTGTCTCTCTGCCCACGATGATGAGTTGTAATGCTTTCTTCTGAGCATGAGTCAGACTGAGAAGCGTGAATAAATTTGTAGGTTCTCTGTCACTGATGGAAGAAGAAGCATGGAAGAATAGAGCATGTTCAATAGAGCAAGCCTCACTTGTGACAGCTGGTAACATGACCCAGGAGATGGGAAATCTCTCTGCCAATCTGGATTATGCTGAATACCAGGCATATAAATGAACCTGAAAGGTCTTTGTTGCATATCTGGGCTACCCTTTGGGCCTACAGCCAAAGAAACCTGAGAGAGTAGAGAGCAGAGTTCAGGCTTCAGAACTGCAAAGCCAGCAGAACAAAATAGACTGGCTACACTGCACCAACACTTTTCCAAGGGCGAAATCAACACTCTGATGTCCTATGATGGCCTACAGGCCTCATCAGTGCTGTAAGATATGAAATCATGCATCTAAGGCCCTAACAAATGCCAAGGTGACCATTCTCCACCCCATTGGTCAGGCATCCAAACATTCCAGTTAACCAGAACTCTCTAAGCCCATTTACCTTCCAGATCTGAAGACCAGTTGCAGCTCAGCTGGTGGAATCTTTTTCTTTCTGGATCTTTTCCTTATATGCCCCCTTTGTTTAATTTGCTTTGTTTAAGAATAAAGGGCCTACACAGAGAGTGGTACCAGGCTTGTCCTAACAGGGTGAGATGTAATCACTGACTCTATCCAATTTACTATGTGTATGGACTTACACTGCATCATTTTCTCTTCCTGAGAGAGTCTCAGGAGGCCTGTACAAGAACACGTAATTACAGGGAGTCGTGCTTAGCTAGCATGAGCTCTTAATGCTGTCTACACAGATAGGAAGACAAACGGATGCCTGGGAGCGGTTTGAGCAGCTGGAGAATGGTGGAGGGCACGTAGCTCTTTCTATTTTTATTCCCAAACTCAAATGATGAGGTTATAAAAATTGCATTACAGGGTGGTACACAACGAGTCTCTAGAAAATCAAACACAGTCAAGAATGGTATGAAATGGATGTGCTGAAGGGGTCTGATGTCGGTAGCCTCCCTTAAAGCGTATAAGACACTATCCATCATCTCTTCTTTAACTAAATATGAATTAATCAAACAAACTCTAATTTCTTTTATATGGATTGTGATAACCTCAAGTTCAGACATGATTTGTTAGTCATAGAAAACAATTTCTCTGTATCTGTGTACTGAATAAGTAACCCATGTTTGAGGGGTTGAACACTTTATTTTGTTAATTCCTAGATTTATGTTTCGTTTATTTTAGAGCACTTTCTGTTCATATCAACACTTTTGATATTTGATCATTATTGCTTCTCGTTAGATTTGTCAAAGTCTGGGATTATTTTTCTTAATTATTTATTATGTAAATTATTATCTCCAATGTATTCATAATGTATATAATGTTCATAATATATATATATATATATATGTGTGTGTGTGTGTGTGTGTGTTTCCTCTGGTGGTTGAGTTTTATTTTTTGTTTTATTTTTCCCCTGGACTTTTGAGGTTCTAACAAGATGCAAAAGATGGTAGAAGCATGTTTTAGAAAGCAAATGCAAATTGTGAAATTTCATGAAAGTATGTATTTTTCACTCTTTCACCTCCTTACTTTCACTCCCCCCCCACACACACCCACACACACAGATTCATTCACACTGTCAGTTTTCATAATCCGTGCAGTTCACACTACTTGCGTCTTTAACAGTTTTATTCCTTTCTGTTCAATTCTATTCCATTACGATACCAAATGTTTTTTATTTCCTTATTATTATGTGGGGATCCTGTGTATTTATTTACTCATTAGTGTTCAACAATTTATTATGCTCATAATATACACCAAATGACCAGAAGTATGTGTCATACACCTGAGTAAGTATATACACCTGAGTACATCCCATTCCAAAACCATGGACGGTAATATTGATTTGTTACTCCTTTGCTATAACAGCCTTCACTGTTCTGGAAGGCTTTCCACTATGTTATGTGGGGATTTCTGCCCATTAGCCACAAAAGCATTAGTGAGGTCAGGCACTGATGTTGGTCAAGGAGGCCTGGTGAGCAGCCGTCATTCCAGTTCATCCCAAAGGTGTTCAGTGGGGTTGATGTCAGGGCTCTGTGCAGGTCACAAGTTCTTCCACTCCAACCTTGACAAACCACCTCTTCTTGGACCTTGCTTTGTGCATGGGGCATTGTTATGCTGGAACAGGTTTGGGACACTTGTAATGCTACAGCATACAAATACATCCTATACAATTGTGTGCTTCTTTGTGGCAATAGTTTTGGGAAGAACCACATACTTCTGGCCATATGGCGTATGAAGACTGGCCAAATGTGAGAAAAAGTCTTGAGAAATATGTTAAAGCAGGAGTTCTCAAACTTGTAGTTGTCAGTGACCCATTTTCAGTGTTTAGACAGTGTAGAATAGATTGCAAACCCCTATAGTCATATGTCACAGGACCCGCTTGTTGAAAGCAGAGACACTGTTCCTTCACATTTGTAGGCAATTAAGAAAAGCTCTAATCCAGTGTGGTTTTAAAAACGAGAGAGAAATGTCAAAAACTTATTTCCTGCTGAGAGCAGCTGAGCAAAGAACATTTGCTCCCTCTTGTGGTTGAGGAGCAAAGAATACCAAAGACACTCTGTCTATATACAGTATAGTATGAGATTATCATGAGCAAGGGTTAGCGCATTAGCAAATACATTATTTCATTGCAATATGAATCTAATCTGACTCTGTTATTCAGATGTATCTAAAGATCTTATTTGGACTGAATAATGGTTGTCAGATTAAGATGTAACTAATCTTTGTATATTATTTGTCCAGTAGGAGGACATAAATTTGACACCACAATATGAACAAATGACACTAAATATGTGCCATTTTCCCAGCTCATCCTGTGCAATAGTGTAATTCCCATTCTGTGATAAAAGATTAATTTAGAATTTTCATGGCAATAAACTGGCAATAAGCCAACATTAAAATATTTAGATTTTTTAAAAACCTGTTTTCCTCCCTTATTTATTTTTTTCAATACATATTTGTTAAGCTTAATATAATGTGTTGTATTGAAATGTATAGACAGGTGAAGTAAATAACATAACATAATATCTCGTTACAATGGCACCTGTCAAGGGCTGGGATATATTAGGCAGCAAGTGAACAGTCAATTCTTGAAGTTGATGTGATGGAAGCAGGAAAAATGGGCAAGCGTAAGGATCTGAGCAACTTTGACAAGGGCCAAACTGTGATGGCTAGATGACTGGATCAGAGCATCTCCAAAACAGCAGGTCTTGTGGGGTGTTCCTGGGATGCAGTGGTTAGTTCATACCAAAAGGGGTCCAAGGAAGGGCTAATGGTGAACAGGCGACAGGGTCATGGGTGCTCAAGGCTCACTGATGTGCATGGGGAGCAAAGGCTGACCTGTCTGGTCTGATCCCACAGAAGAGCTACTGTATCACAAATTGCTAAAAAAGTTAATGCTGGCTTTGATAGAAAGGTGTCAGAACAAACGGTGCATCACAGCTTGCTGCATATGGGGCTGTGTAGCCACAGACTGGTCAGAATGCCCATGCTGACCCCATTCCAAGTGCCTACAATGGGCATGTGAGCATCAGAACTGGACCATGGAGCAATGGAAGAAGATGGCCTGGTCTGATGAGTCACGTTTTCTTTTACATCATGTGGATGGCCGGGTGTGTTTGCTTACCTGGGAAGAGATGGCACCAGGATACACTATGGGAATAAGGCAAGCCAGCAGAGGCATTATGATGCTCTGGGCAGTGTTTTTCTGGAAAACCTTGGGTCCTGGACCAAGTCCACCCCTTCATGGCAATGGTATTCCATAATGGCAGTGGCCTCTTTCAGCAGGATAATGCGCCCTGCCACACTAAAATTGTTCAGGAATGGTTTGACAAAGAGTTCAAGGTGTTGACTTTGCCTCCAAACTCCTCAGACCTCAATCTGATCGTGTATCAGTGGGATGTGCTGGACAAACAAGTCTGATCCATGGGGGCCTCACAACTTACAGAACTAACCTTCAGAGGTCTTGTGGAGTCCATGCCTCGACGAGTCAGAGTTGCACAAGGGGGACCTACACAATATTAGGTAGGTGGTTTTAATGTAATGGCTGATCGGTGTATGTAGTTTGCAGCACTTCTTCACCTCTCAATTTGCTTGTTGCAGTCATTTTTGTGAAACTTATAGTGAATAAACCAGCTAAAAGGCCTGATTTGAGAAATTAATCCTTCCAAAGAGAGGAAGCAAAATGACGTCCTCACAGAGCCACACCACGGCTATGAATAACGGCTTCCATTTATCATTGTTATTGCTATTACATTTCTATAAAATCACTTATATTGATCAATTTTACATTGGGATTGTGATAACCCAAAATATTGAATCATTAATAATATTTTGTAAATTAGTAAATTTGTTTAATGGCATGAAAATAGCACAAGACTGTGCTTAGAATACGTGTTCTAGAGACGAATCCAATATGAGAATAAAAGTTTTCTGAAGATGAATGAATGATGTGCTGTAGTGCAGGTAAATTGCTGTACAATACCCTGTCAGTAAAATGGGAAATGTCGAGGCACAGACAGTGCAGTGATACAGTAGACCTCTTCCACTCTGGATATAATATCTAGGATCTGAAAGCTAGCTCATATGGGGTGGGCTTTAAACACATGAGGCAAATGTAATTTTTGTACCACATTTAATTTGCACATTCAGTGTGTTTAAGAACACCAACATACATGTTAATGTGTTATATGTGTTATATTAAATGTCACTGAACATTCAGCAATGTAAGTCAAGTTATTAATTATTTTTTATTTCAACACAAATGTCCCTCCAATTAACATTTTTTGACTAACATAATTATAATCATTACACCTTCTAGGTTACCTTCTAGTATTTTGATTTTTGTTTCCCCATCTGACTCGGTAATACTTCTTAAAAAAAAAAAAAAAAAACACTTTTTTTCACTTACTGTTGAACTGGACTGTTACTCAGACTACAGCAGAGGAAGTGTTTAATTTGTGTAATGAGAACCTTTAAATCATGTACAATCAAAAGCCCTTTTCCTTTCAGTATTCTACCGGTGCTATCACATCCATTATGTCCCCATAAAAATGTCAGCTAAGGTAGCCAATGCAAGAGATGTATGTGAATGTACTGTAATTGTGAGCTTTGAGGGAGAGTAGAGGAGGGACTGTGTACGGTGTATGGTTGACAGGTGTGTGCAGCGTATGTACCACATCCAGACAGGTATCAATCGAGTCTGCTGTGATAAGCAATACACACCGGCCTGCCAGGTCAGAGATCAAAAAAGGCAAAATATAATGTTCAGTACCTTGCACAATTCACTGTAGGAAGGCAGACTTCATCTTTACAGTGTACTAAACCAGTACAATTAGATCTAACAGACCTGTTACAGACTCCAGGCTTTTTAGGAAACACACCACACCATATCAAAAACGATCATGCCATTGGCATTCAGTGCATATAGTACAATACCTATTAAATACACACCAGTGCCCCTTTACATATTGTACAATATATACAGTGACATTAAAGAGACAGTATAGAAAGACTGAGAGAAAATTATAAAAGTGGCTACATGGAGCATGTGTGATCTTACAGATGTAGTGACATTCAAAGTGAGCTTGAGTACATGTGGACTGGCGTCATTTTTTTTTTAATGTAGCCTCACACTGAATGGTGTATATGGTGCATGGATGGTGTTTAACCCAAGTTACTCCCCAAATTGTTTATTACAGTGACAAAAATTGATCAACCTTTTCAAAAGAATAAGTTGCACAGAAGTGCAACCAGAATTATATATATATATATATATATATATATAAATGTCACTTGAAAGTCATTATACATCTTGTCACTTCTCAGCACTGACTGCTTGGTTTCTTGCATTTTAACAATAAATCTTGTGTTATTCAGACATGCGGTACAGTGAACTACAGCAGTGTAGTGAGGTCTGTGGAGGCAGACATGTTACACCTTAATTTAAACATACATACAATCAATGCTAAGTTCAGAAGAGTGTACTTGTAACAGTCTCAAAATTGTGTACATAGCAATATTTTGGTCTCTTAAGTTACTATTGGTCAGTGTGTTTGTGTATGTGTATGTACATTTATGCAAGTGTGTGTGTGTGTGTGTGTGTGTGTGTGTGTGTGTCACTGATGGCTAAAATGGCACTGTTTAGAAAGAACTATTTGAGAACTATCACTATGTAGCTGTTGCAAAAGTTCATTGTGTTTTTCAAAAGTCCAAGTGAAGTGCTCTAATTCATTGTCTCTCTTAGGGCCTTGAGGTCTCCCTCATGTGTTTGTGTATATAATTATTGTGTACTGTGCAAACGTTTTAGGCACATGCAAAGAAATGCTGTAGAGCAAAGATGCCTTCAAAACAATGAAAATAAATGTTTCTACATTTAAAAAAAAAAAAATACTGTAAAGAGCAGTAAACAGTAGTAAATGAAACAAAGTCAATATTTGGTGTGACAAAAAAAAAAAAAAAAAATTAATAAAAATAGTAGCATCCGGTACAATGTGTGCAGATTTATAAGGAAATGAGCTGCTAAGTTTTATTGAGCATCTTGCAGAACCAGCCACAGTTCTTCTGGAGACTTTGACTTTCGCACTTGATTTTTATTTTTGCAGCAACAATGTCTGAAAAGTGGTCTCTTACGTAATATGCTGCTTTCAAACATTTTTCTGTAACATTTAATTTTGTGCTAGAAAAGTAATGTTTGGGAATCTAAAATGTTTTTTGTACTGACTTGATAATGTAGAAGTCATAAAAAAAATCTATAATAAAGTTTGTACTAAAAAAAAAAATAGGGTTCCTAAAACATTTGCACAGTACTGTATATGTCTGTGTATCTGTGTGTGTGTGTGTGTGTGTGTATTTGTTTATGTGTGCAGAGCAGACAGGAGAAACCTCAATACTCCACAAGGCTGTGCCACTTGGAGATTTGTCGGCGTGGGTTTTGACAGACCTCCTGCCAGTGGGTGGCACCAGAGGGGCAGGGACTGTGTGTTCCCAGCACCAGACGCCCCACAGCCTGGTTCTTAGTAGTGCGGTCAAAGTCCATAACCAGAAATTCGATAGAGATGTCGGGCAGCAGGTCAGCGGGCACATCGTAGATGAAGGACTCATTGAAAACAGGATTCAGCGTGCACTTCTTCACATGAGTCTTCTTCTTGGCAATGCGCTTGCGGTTGTAGAACACGTTCACTTTCACATATGGGTCTGAAAAAAAGGGACATGTTTATTCACTACATTAGTTATTAGTTTATTACACATATTCTTTTTTTTTTTTTTTTTTTACCATAAATTTAAATATTCAGTTTATATTTATAATATAATTAAAATCCAATAAAAAAAAACACATATTGAAGCAGTGTTCACAAAAAATTCATAAAAAACATATAGCAACATTTTACAATATGTAGAAAATGCATAGAATTATAATGTAGAGAAAATATAACCTAAAATCTGTGAGTGTGTTTGCACATGTGTACTCACTTCCAGCCAGGCCAGTGATGTCCAGTTTGGGAAGGTGTCTAGCTTTCAGGACTACCACACTGAGTCTATGAGAGACAGGCTGATATGATAGAGACACCAGCAGCTCCCCACGGCTCACGCACTGCAAAAACCCACACATCACAACCTTCTTCAGTGACCTTTCAATCATTCATTCATTCTCTCATCTACTCTATTTACTCATAGATTCTGTATCATGGATCTGTAATGGTAGGTACAGCACATGCCATTGTCTAATGCGAATAACATAGCTGTGCTTTTCTTCTGAGGGCCTATCCACAAAATCCTCCTTTGTAAACGTGCTGTGTACACTGGACCCTTCTTATACAGCCTACACCCCTCCTACAGACACCTGCTATTCATGCTTACATGCTGCTAACAAAGCTACGCTCCTCCTATTCTGGTCTTTTAACTCTCCCTCAGACTCGTTTACGTATTATGGGTGATACGGCATTTCCTTCTTATGCTTAAAAACGGTGGAACACACTACCATCTGATCTTAGAGAAGCCCAGTCTTTTAGTGCATTTAAATCTTCTCTCAAAACATATTCTTTAGGACAGCTTTTACTTGATGAATTAGTTTTGTTTTTTATCTAATTATTATTATTGCTATTATTGTTAATATGATTTAGAATTATATTTTATTATTAACTGTTTTTGATGCATGCTTATATACTTTGTTTTATACTATGTACTTCTGTTTCTATTTTCTTTTCCTATGTAAAGTGCCTCAAGAGGCCTTTTCTAAAGGCACTATATTATTATTATTATTATTATTATTATTATTATTATTATAAAAACACCTCAGACATGTCACAGGAGTCCACACTGCACTTTAGCCTGCAATTAGAGACAGCACAGCATTTCTGCTAAAATGATAATCAAGGTTTCTTTTCCATAATCTGAGTGACAATTGTGTCATAGCTTACAGGATATGAATGTGAACTTAAAAAATTATAAATCTGCACACTAAAAGCAAAAATTAAAATGAAACCATCAGAAAGCAAAATCTATGAAAATTACAAGGAACAGAAAACCTTCATCCCTGTATTATGTTTTTAGTTCTAAAATAACACCATCTAACCTGGGATAAGAAAATGAAACTCCTAGTCTGAGAAGGCTTGCCCTGTTCAAACTAACCTCAACGGTTAAGGCTCTGGGTTACTGATCAGAAGGTCGGGGGTTCAAGCCCCAGCACCGCCAAGCTGCCACTGTTGGGCCCTTGAGTAAGGCCCTTAACCCTCTCTGCTTCAGGGGTGCCGTATCATGGCTGACCCTGTGCTCTGACCCCAACTTCCTAACAAGCTGGGATATGCGAAGAAAAGAATTTCACTGTGCTGTAATGTATATGTGACAAATAAAGGCTTCCTCTTATTCTATCGTACAGAAGGAGCCTTTATTTCTTTGTTATCCTCTCTGTTCATATATTTAAGAACTAAAATTTGAGAACAGTCATAGTCTCCTTCCCTTCCACTAATATAATAATAATATAATAACCACATATTTATACACACAGTCATCACTGCTGGTTTCCATGTTTTAATAACACCCACTATTCTGTTTTCTGATTATTTTTAGCTTGCAGTGCAGAAAGTGCCATGAGTTCTCAAAAATAAAATACTTCCACTTTCTACAGTACATTCCCTTCCATTTTTAGCATCTATGCATTAACTGAATGCATCCTCAAAGCCATTGTTTGTTACAATGTCAATTGCTTGTTAATTTAAAAAAAATCCCACTTTAAAGTACAGTACATTAGGAATTACCTACATCTAAATCTATATGTGAATTCTGTCCTTTTAAGAACCTTGAGTGCTGAAATGTTTCCCTGAGCACTAGGATAAACAACTTCAGCAGTGACTACTGTTTCAACGACACAGTTCTTTATGTCTATCTGATGCAGTATCAGTACTAATGATTTCTATCCTTTGATGCTTGAATATTAATAGATGTTTGAGTGTGACTCCAAATCTAACAAATAACACAGACACTGATTTAATTACGTTAAACTTGAACTGGGTGTTAATCCAGAGTTGACCTAATCCTCTTAATTATTGGACATTTAATAGACGGCGGAGTTTAAAAATAAATACTTGGATTGTAAAAGTGTTTTAGTACTTTCCCAAGGAATAAATGAACTAGTATTATAGGGCAGAAAAATTCTATTCTCAGTTATGCATGAGGAAAAGTGTGGATACTGCTCTCACCTGCATGCTTCTCTTGTTGATTGGCTGTGTGATTTGCACTTTGCCTGTGCTGAGCTCCACACCAGCCAGTGGCACCAACGCCTCGCCGATCACATCATCGCGAGCAAAGCGGTCGAAGCTCAGCACGAGGAAGTGCAGCGTGAGCTCCGACAGCGAGCTGTATGGCACACCATAAAACGTGAACGTCTCGTCAAAGGCGGGCTCAAGTGTCTTGCGCAGGACCCGGGTCTTCACTCTGTGCTTCTTTTCAGGCAAGATGGTCATCTTGATGTAAGGGTCAGCACTGCCTGCTTGGCTATCCACAGCACGTAACCCTCGAGCCTCCAGTACAGTCACCACCAGCGCCTTCTTGGGGAAATTGTAGTCGATGGTGAGGCTGAGGGTCCCACGATCGGCCTCATCCGTGAAGGGCGTGGCGCTGCTGGATGCCGTGGTGCTTGAGCTTTGGCTGCCGCTGCTTGAGCTGTTCTCCAGGCAGCAGTAGTCTGCGTGAACAGGAAGCTCCGTCTCTAGTCGTGGAGTTGGGTGAGTGCTCTCATCTAAACCACCTACCTCAAACTGAGGTGTCACCATTGGACTCTTCTCGGCACCCACGTCCACTAGCACAACTGGACACCCTTTGCCTTCTCGCTCAACATCAGCGCTATTGCCGCCTGCTCGACGCACGAGTCGCACAATTCTCTTGCTGCTGGTCAGTGCCTCTGGGTAGATGCTCATGCCCTTCAGCATGTGGATGAATTTGTAAGGCGGGTCTGTCAACGGGTCACCACACTCTGTCTGGACACCATGGAGCTTGTGGCTCATCCTGTGGTAGCGTTTTTGGCAGCATGTCCACACAAAGATTAAGGCCACCACTGCAACCACCAGTACGCCGGCGCCGATGAAGCCCGCAAGCACGGGGGACATATCTGAAAAAGAAGTACATAGGGCTTTTAAGCACTAAATTATTGTCTACATTTATCGTAAAACCGAGACACACCTAGAGTGATGAAACACAATATATATCTCTCCCCCCCCCCTTTTTTTTTTTTAAATCAAAACCGGCTGTATGTTGTGTGTTCATAATACATTTATGTGCATATGCTCAAGTACACCTGGTGAAAAGAGAACCACTAGACAAAATAAGTTAAATATTTTAGTATTTTACTACACACACATATATATATATATATATATATATATATATATATATATATATATATATATATATATATATATATATATATATATATATATTATTTATTTGTGTTAGAGCTAAAAAGCTTCACATCATAGTAGTACAATCTGTTCATTTAATAATTTACAGAATTTATTTCCTTAAAGAAGTGTTTTAATGGAAGCTGAGAGGCTCTGACGCCATGGACATGGCAAAGTGGGACAGAAATAAATCGCACAGACAGTGAGAAACAGAGTGTGTGTGGGAGGATGAGATGATTCAGAGAGACATAGCAACCAAAACACACACACACACACACACACACACACACACACACACACACAAATCTAGACATAAACTGAGTGTAGTCATAAAAAAGGTACATCTGCGTCAGAAGGTATCATGGTGTGTTAGAATGCTGGGCATTACATAATGTCCAAGCATGAAATAAACATATAATGGGATTCAAAATTGAGCAGGAAGCTGTGAGAGGCTGGGTAGGAAGATGGCGGAGGAGGATTGAAGTGAGGTGTTTTGGAGATGTAGGTGTAGTGACGGGGGAAGAAGAGGGAGGGGAGGAGGCCCACCGGCTTGTTTATGTCTCTCTCCAGTGTCCTGGGTTTTGTGCCAAAGCTTTGCCAATGTGGCATCAGGCTGACTTGTCTGACAGAACAAAAATACAATAATTTAGCTTGGCTATGCACAGTATATTCAGTCAGTCTGTTGGGTATTAATGTGGGGACGCAGGAGGGTAGAATGCCATGGAGCGTGACAGAAAAACAGCAGGAACCCGCACACAGCAATGATTTGGCAAAGGGCTCTGACACACAGAAATAATAATGAAAAAGACAACAAATTTCATCCAAAATAAACCAGCAGCTGAGTCATGTATTACTGGTGGATAGGTCTGGCATTGCCGTCCACGTCTGTGTGATGCATTTTCACAATATTACGAGCTATTAAAAACAATACCAGAATATTGGCTGGTATACAATATATACTAGTGCACATTAATTATCTGACTTCATCCTTCTGACAAAAAAACAAATGTCAAACAAAAGCTACTGGTGATTTTTATAACAACAGTATACTGGCTCTATTTGCATAGATTACAGAGCTTACCAATTGGCCATGTAAATGTTGTGGTAATTATCTATTATTATAACTTTGTTACTCATCCAGTTATATAACTCTTGAATATTTTTTACTTCGGATGGGAATTTGTATTGATATATGCCATCCATACAGGGTGACAAAAATACCAATAACTGTTCACTACTAATACTCCATCTGATGCTTTCATTTATTTGATGACCAGAACCATTTTTGCCAAGGCAGGACAAAAAAAAAAAAAAAAATCGAAATCAATATAGCGAGTATCCATCTTTTAGTGCTTGGTCCCTTAAAGAGAAACAATGAAATAAACAGAGCAAAGAAACAAAATGGTGATGGGGGATGAATTGTCAGGTGGTGTGTAATGAGTGTAAAATACAGACACTCCCCAGAGGCACTGAGCTTCCCTCTGTGCTGATGGCCTTTGAGCTTGAGGAGCTGCAGTGCTTTGTTACAGAGCTGCCAGAGAGCTAGTCTGGGGTGTGTGTGTGTGTGTGTGTGTGTGTGTGTGTGTGTGTGTGTGTGTGTGTGTGCGTGTCCTAATGAGACCTCTGAGACAAGACGAGAAAGACGCTGAAGAGAATGAGTAGGTGTGTACCTGTTTGTGGTTTTAAATGGCACCTGAAGAAGTACATTCTGTTCATAATGTTACACAATGTGACTGCATATTTATGGCACAGTGTGGAAGTAACATTAGCATACTGAGCGGTATGCAAGCTGCAAAGGCATGCATTTCTATATTCAGAGATATGGCTCACGATTAGGACTAAACATTACAATGCAAAGCATCTAGGTTCACTGAGACTAAACATATCTATTTACTGCAGATTGGGTAGTAGTTAAAGTCCCCAAGTGCCTTGAAACGCGCAGCGTTATTTGATGTGTTGACATAATTTCCACTGAAACAGGAAGTCAGGGCGGGACATATTGAGTGGCCCCTCTCCCTTTTCAAATAGCCAGTAGTGTTTAGCTTACCTCACAGCCCGGGCTAAGCAGTACTTATTAGTTAGTATCGTGGACGTGAGCCTGAGCAATAAAGTAAAGGAATTCAAGTCATTTCCTTCTTAACCTACTTACAGTTAGAAAACTGTATAAAACGTGCGTGTCCGAATAGCCAAAGACACCTTTATGACGTATGTTTGCTGATACGATTTCTCTCGCTCAAAAACAGCAACTTCGGCAAGGTGATGTTTATAATGTTGGGGCGGGACACTGCAGATTCTAGACAGCATTTGATTGAACAGAAAATCTGATGAGAAGCTGAAGTGCAGAATGATGTCATCACAACTGTTGATCTATATTGGTGAATTTTGAATGCATATCTCTTCTAAATGCGAATATTGTCATTGTTTTGGAGCACACTAGCTTATAGATAACCTTAAGGCTATCATATTCATAAAAACTCCCATTTTGATTTCATGGGGACTTTAATAATTATGGACATAATAAGTCCAACAATTTATACCCTATTGCACACCTGAACACTGCAAGTCATCTTATCTCTGGTGTGATACCTTCCAATTAGTGTAGTGTATCCCACACATGCTCTCACTAATCTATAGCCCTCCAGAGAAAAATGTAAAGATTGACATATTTCTAAGATTAGGCTCAGAAACACTAATGCTAACACAACCAGTGAGAGAAAGGTCAAAGAGGAGAAAGTCTGTCTAAATTAGAGTCTCACACACACACACACACACACACACACACACAAAAGGCATGATTAAATGTAACTTCCTGTGTTCCCCTCTCCCTCTCCATTTGCTCTTTACTAGTGCATCTATAGACAAAGCCGGGCTGCTCCCTGCCATTGGGCACTGCAGGGATCCCAGCACGATGATGTCAGATTTTGGAACACTGTCAAAACCAGCTGCTCCAGTCGCCTGGAAACAACCCCAGGGGACAGCGCACACACACACACACACACACACACACACACACACACACACACACACACACACACACACACACAATGTTGCAATCAAAATTTGACACAAACCATTGTCTGAGCCAACGCTCACAACCTATGAATACACTGCCCTGATTTGAACTCTACAGTTCTGTACGATTGTTAGCAGTTTTCTCAAGGACTCAGAAAAAAAAAAAGATGCAAGGACAACCTGGCAAGAGATTTACAATTAGAAAAGGATATTCTTTCAAAAAAACAAATAACAACAATCATACAGAACAGAGACATTCATCACTCAACCAGCAGCTCCAATGCACAATTCTTCATGTGGAACCAACATGACTCATCAGACACCATACTGTTAACAGTGCGAGAAAAAGGACAAAATGTTCTTTAATATCATATCAGAACTGAGCAGCACAGGATGTGACCCAGTATAATGACAGTGTGCCTCAACTTACATCCACAAGTCCCTAAAAAGAAATATTGATTCAAAAAACTCTGATGGATATTAACGCTATCGTCTATTTTCTGTGGATCACAAGGCACAGTGACACAGATGGAAGAGAGCGGCCTCGAGCTAAATACTGAACCATGTTTGAAACATCAAAAGCCTACATCAGCATCACTGAGGCTCATCTATGCCACCACTCCACCCTTTTAGCGCAGATAATTACTCACCTAACAAACGCGTATTGTGTTCATTTCTATCTCTTTCATTTTTTAATTTTTTTTTATCTTTAAAGGTCTAGCATAGCAGAGTAAACAAATTAATCTCATCAAGGCAGACATTAGTTGGTTGAGGCGTGTTACTGCTGGCTCTGAACGGAGCATTGGCCGTAAGCAGATAAAACAGCCAGGAAGCGAGCGAGCAGTAGGATGATGCAGCAAAAGGCGGAGCAGCTGCTGTTATCTGGACCGCTCTGTAAAACCTGTAACTGGAGACATGATGTGAGTGAGACTAAATGCCTCTGTGTGCTCATGCTTAATCTCACTTTTTTTTTTTTTTTAAATTTTTTTTTTTTAACAGATGACTCCACCGATTATGTAGAGGTCATAACATGAGGAGCATGCTTCTAAAAGGCCCCGATACAGGTTTCCCCTATGGTTCAATTTCATTCATTTGAGCGTCTTTAGTAACTGAATTGTCCTGCTGACAGTCCAAATATGTATCTTACACATACAATACAATTACATTCTATACAATTATATTCTTCTAATTAAAGGTACAAAGGTTTTCTTGATGGTACCCCCAGTAACACACATGTAACATAAAAGCCCAGTTTAATGACTTTTTCTAGAGTATAGTCTGAGTTCAGGTATTTTTCAGAATGACATGGCACAGCAGTGTGTAGAAACACTGCCACATGGCTATAACAGTGCTTACATCACTTTAGGTTTGGTGGTTGGCAGAAAGCTGAACATCTATTTGTATTCTATATACTTGATATTTTACAGATTAGATGACTGAGTCTATATTTATAAAGGTGTGGAAATATATATCCCAGAAATACATTAAGGATTTCTGTTAGAATGCTGGTTTAGTGGGATTTACTGTGCTGCTAGCACAATATGTCCTCAAATAGTTGTAAATAACTTTAAAGTCTTACAGCATACTGGAGATGCTCTGTATTAGACAGGCACACAGATCTTTCCCAGACCATCCATCTATCTCTGACCCACACTGTGTGATCAGACACTGTTTTTTTGTTTCCCTCTTCCTCTTCAGTAGCATGACTCAGGAAGACATATTATGATACTCCCACGGCCAGCACCAACTGGCACCGCATACGGTAGCCTACGATACACGTCACACAGTCCCTCAAAAGAGCCCACACTAATAATGTAGCGACATCATCAGTATCGTCACGACATGACCATAATGAGTTATTTTTTGTGTGGGGGCGGGGGTACAAATCCTGTCAGGGAAGAATGGCTGACAAAATAAGCTTGCTTTTTTGGCTGCTGGAATTTACTGGTATTTAAGTTGGTAAACAATGAAAGGTTCTGTCAGAAGACTGCATTAATTTAAAAAAAAACATATATATAAATAGTGATAGCTCACCAACGACTTTCAGAAATCAAACCTGCTCCAGAGGAGAAAGCTCATTCGAATGACTCTAATCTTCCGCTAAAGTGCTTTCTATATGTTTACCTGAAATAGTTAGTGCTGGAGACTGACTCACAAACTCCTTCCACTCATCTCGCTGCACATCTGTCTGGTAACATCTGGACATGTCGCTTAATCACTTAATGAACGATTTTATGATATAATAAGGGGGACAATAATAGCCCCATCTTAAGCTGCATCAAGTTTTATTCACCAGCCTGATGCAAACATAGCAAGACCAGTGCAGCGTGACATCATGCCACATGGATGATCAGACGTTCTCTAATGTTAGAGAATGCATGTTACTCACATCAATTCAAAGAACTGTAAACCATCAATAATACCAATAACTCAAAAATACATAAATACCAGTATGTATAAACAAGAAAATCACAGGTCTGTATCAAAATGCTTGAGTCAGACAAGGCTACAGCAGTCTGAGACATCTCTGTTGCCAGCCACTTAACACATGTAGTGATGGAAAACAATGTTTAATTACGATAATGGACAGTATAATATAAAATAAGCAGATGGTTTAGTCATAAACTGGTATTTGGGCAGCTAGTGGCTCCATAATTACAAAATGACCCATCATGCAAAGGTTCTAATTAATAATACACCTTGTCACAAAGGCAACCCGGCTCAGTCTAGATATATATTCTGGTTTAGGTTCTAGAGCACCTATAAGATATTTTCTTTAAAAAAAAAAAGAGGAAAGATTTAAAATAATATATAAATGAAGAACTGTCGTTAAGGCTAAGACAGGGGAAAGGCGGGTTTTGAGTTTAAAAAACCCCATTGACAATAATAAACGACTTATAACACTTAACTATCATATCTGAAAGACCTTTATCAGTCTATGATTGTACTTCAGACAGATATGACAAGCGCATGTTTACACCCTTCTCTAGCTCACACATACAGGCCTACTGAATAAAAAAAAACAAAAAAAAACAACGCAATTATTATATTAGCACATTTGAATGTGAACTGAAAGTTATTTCATGAAATATATAACATCATGAAAGACATTTTTGTATTCAAACCCCGACATGAGGCTACTCACCGTACGCTGCTCGTATTTCGGTGATCTCGGCCATTTTGAAGGCTTGGGGCGCGTCGTGTGCGGTCCGGGGGGAAAAAAACAAGTACCAATCGACAGAGCAGTAGACGACGAGTCGTTTAATTAATTCTCACGACTTCGATCGTTCATTATTAAGATGTCTACGAATTTGAATTCATGCTGTGTTGAGGCTGGGTGAGGTTGCTGGTGCTTGGTCGCCCGTGATGCTGCGCAGTGGTGGGAGATGCTGCTGAGCTTTAAGATGCTGCTCCTACGGCTGCGCTGCTCTGTGATAAAGCCCCGCCCACCTGCGCCGCCATCACCACCAACACCTAGCGTCAGAAAGAAACACCTACAACATCCCACTGAATTGACGTTTAGCTTTGATTTAACTGTCACAGTGTCGAATAAACACCCACACCCGCTTCCTATTTTCCTACAGCGGAGTAAGAACACCTACCTACTACTGAACAGTAGTGATGAATCAGCTATGGTTATGTGGAGGACAAAACCTTTTGTAGATTTTGCTTGTATTGTACAGTGATTAGACAGGCCGTTTATTTATATGGAATAAAGTATTTTATTAAAATATACGTTTGCCTCGCACCTCCGGGGTTGGGGGTTCAAATCCAGCCTCCGCCCTCTGTGCGCCGAGTTTGCATGTTCTCCCTGTGCTCCGGGGGTTTCCTCCGGGTACTCTGGTTTCCTCCCCAAGTCCAAAGACGTGCATTGTAGGCTGATTGGCATTTCCAAATTGTCCGTATTGTGTGAATGTGTGTGCGATTGTGCCCTGTAATGCGTTGGCGCCCCATCCAGGGTTGTGCCCCGAGTTCCCTGGGATAGGCTCCAGGCTCCCCTGCGACCCTGTGTAGTATAAGCAGTATGGAAAATGGATGGATGGATGTATTGCCACACTCACTACTGAAAAACCCAGATCAGTTTCTCTCTCACCCAGCTTCCAGGTGACAAAACACATTCTGAGATGGTCGAGCTGATAGCCAAGCTTTGCCAGTAAGTGTTGCTAGAAAGGAAACAGTTTCTGAATGCTACAACTTTAAGGCAGTTAGAAAATGTATTTTTATTTATTGATCAATTTTGTCAAGTAAGGAAGCTGGAAATGAACTTGGCAGCTGGCAAGCATATTCTACCTGATCGAACAGCATGGCTGGTAGCTGGTCATTTTTCAACAGGGTTTTCTGCTGTACACTATACATAAATGTGGCTGGCTGTCTTGCATTTTTATTTATTTTTTCATTAACATCTACTATAAATCTCAGTAAATTGCTCTGGGAATGCCCTAACATCCAGCTTACAAAGAAAAGAAAGTTAATCTTATACTAAATGTATGTGAAAAACACCAATTAGCAAGCTAGTCAGCCTGTTTTGAGGTTGTAGTGGTTCAACTGTTAAAGCTACTAATCAAAAAGTTGAGAGTTCAAATCACCTGCTGCCACTGCTTTATCTTGAGCCATGCATTTATAAGCCTCTCCACTTCATGGGCACCGTTGTACCATGGCAACCCTGTGCACTGGCACTGCTTTCTAGCAAATTTTGAAGAAAAAAAAATAGAAAAAGCACAAAATGAAGAAAAAGTACAACGTTTTGTTGTACTAGACACATGTGTACATACGTAAATCATAACAATAAAAGCGTTCATTCAACACTTACAGAATTAAAAGAACAGTGTAGAAGAAACAGCTACAGTGCTAGATCAACAGAATTAAATTCAGGTATAATTAAACACAGGGTTGTGTCCACAGCTGCTTTTGTAATTTATTTACTCTCATTGCAGACTGTGGAGGCAAATCAATACAAATACTTTTTTGTCGTAGCTTTCTTTCTTTAATTATTTCTTCGAGAAAGACTGTACAATACTAAACTATAAGAATACTAATTACTGAGTTAAAACAAGGTTTTGGGTTCAATCTATGTCTATAATAATGTTTACAAAGATGAAGGGAAACCTTGTGAGGTTTACCTTATAATAGCTTCCAGTAATATTATACAAAGTAATAGTATGCAATGCTTAACAGTTACAGTAGCATACACTACTATATAACTCGTCATACCTCAGGAGTAAAGTTTGTGTGGGGCATTTGGTGCTTAGTTTATAACTAAGCATTATAACTATTAAATATTTGTAGTATATTTTTGCATAGTTAACGATTGTTCAGACAAAATTTGTTTATACTTTAAAGAATTACAGTAATTCTATGAAGCTGGTCTAAAGTAATACCAAGAACAACCACAAGGCTACAAAAATGTTTAAATAAGTGAAGAATGTTCATCAAGGAACATTTAATGCATTTGGGAGACACCTGAATGACATGTAGAAAGAGAAATCAAAGCAGTTAACAGTACAAGTGGCAAAAAAAAAAAAAGAACTAATCTCTACTAAACCTCTTCAAATGCTTTGAAACTTCTAAAACTGACGTCACTGACTAGTTTAGTCTAGACGTGAAAAACAAATGGGCTCAGAAATAAACTTAAAAAATGATTTTGCATAGATTTATATAAAAAGGGTACAGCGTGTATTCATTGGTAATAAGACACAAAAAGTTGGAGGAGAGGGTGGAACAAAAAGAAACACCTAAAAGTTCTTGTAAAACAGACAGTCTTCATGATGAGAAAAGGTTGCAGCATGAAACAAGGTGCTGCATACTCTACTCTCAGAAGTAATCAAAGATCTCACACCTAATGAGTAAGACAAGCGGTATTAAACATGAGGAAATCCTTGTGCTTTGCTTACTCAGGGTTGCCATTTTCTATTCACTCTAAAGTAGCTACCTTTTTGGTATTGCAGCATATAAAATGCTAAAAATCCATCACTGGTATTATAAACAATGAAATAATTTGTTCTAATTATTTAGGATTTGGTGCTTTGGTTTGGTTGTACAAAAACCTTTTGCTAAAATACTATCCCACAGTTACAAAAACACATTGTAACAAAAGGTAAAAATGATTGTCTGTCCATTACCTATATTTAGCCGAGTTTGGCGTTTGTGGTATCACTGCTCTTACAGAATAACTCAGGATTTCAAATCATATCCTGGGCCAGGAATACCATGACTCATTAGTTCTTGTTAGGATGACACATGGATTTCTCTTGAAGCGAGCGCTGCTCAACTCTTCACCAATTCCAGGGCCTCCTGTTCACCTGTGCCTTAAGGACATCTTTCTCTGGTCTTTATTTCCATGTGAGTCAATAGTCTTATGATTGGACTATACACTGGTCAGCTCAGAGGTCCACTCAGTCTGCTGGCCATGGCAATGGAAAGCTTGCATAAATGTCTGCCTCCTTCCATGAGTCACTGTCTGTTCACGTGGGCATGCTGTGTATGTGGGAGAAGTTATGGAGCATATCATCATCTCTTCATCTCTCCTCCACCGTTCCCTGTTGTGGATTCTTGTGAGATGCTGTGTTTGATTAAGCTCTGTTACCAGGTCAGTTGGCAGGGCTGGGCTCAGCGAGGGGCATGGTGTGTAGCACCTCATCCAGCAGCTGCAGTGCCCGGTGGAGATGCACCTCTATCCAGCATGGGGTTTGTTTGATGCTCTGGCGTGGGTAATCCGGCCCCCAACCCTTCACAAAGCTCAGACGCAATATACACAGTCGACGCAAATCATCAACTCCTATGCCCGCTGCAGCAGAGAAACCTAAGTAGAGACAGAACAATGCAGACAAATACTCCTGAATAAATATATTATATCAGAAAATATAAGTGTGCCCATTAGTCATTATGGCAAATTAATGTATGTGATTAGTAGAAAAGTGATTTATGTGTTACATGGCAATTAATATATGCCAAATTAAACACAAAGGCATAGACTCACTGATGGCAGGGGCGATGCCCCCCACACTGCCGGGTCCTGGAATATTTCCGGCCACTGCTGCAGCCTGTGCAGCTGCAGCTGCCTGTGCGGTTGCTGCTTGCTGCTGCATCTGCCTATGGCATTGACGCAGGTCAAAGACCTGGACAGAGAGAGAATGAGGGGAAAAAAGATTGGAGGAAAGGAAGAACAGGAATAACATTAAATTTGTGACTTGGTACCTTTGTGGTACAGATACATTTCCTAAACAATTTACTGTAAATTACTCACACCTGACACTATTACCACACTGTACATAGGCACATGCCATACTGGACAAATTGGTGACAAATTAATGGAAAAACCCATGGCTCTGTTTAGGCCAGGCATTTTGCTGGCATGGTTTGGGTGCATTTGTCCTCCTAGAGGGAAGGGTCATTAGAAATCAATAAATCAAAGTTATTTGAACTGATCACATTTTACCCTATGTCGAAACTTTTCTATCCTGATTGAAGTGGTCTCTTCCTGAATTACCCTGCCCCCATCCACTGGGCAAGAGACCACACTGAATAGATTGATGAGTATGAAAACGCATAAATGATACAGCCTTCACAATCACCAGATCTGTGAATACCTATAAGAGATATTGGAACAATGTGTTAGATAGTGCTCTCTACCACCATCTTCAAAACAACAATTGAGGGAATATCTTTTGAACGAATGGTGTTCATTTCTCTAGTACAGTTCCAGAGACTTGTAGCAAGCAAAGTTCTTCTGATGCTGTAGAAGGTGAAACCATTTGATATTCAAACTGGTTGATAATGTAATAATTAATACATTCATTCATCATCAGTAACTTTATCCCATTTAGCGTTATGGGGATCCGGATCCTATCCCAGGAACACTGGGTGTGAGGCAGGAATACACCCTGTTTGGGATGCCAGTCCATCACAAGAACCCCTGCACAAACTCATTAACACCTAGGGGCATCAACAATCCAGCTACAGAAATGTCAGCATCAACAACCCAGCAATCAACAACCCAGCTACAGAAATGTATTTGGGAGATGGTTGGATATCAGAGAACCCACACAAAACCCACATGGACAACATGTGAAACTCCTGACAGACAGTAAACAGAACTCAAACCGTTCAAACTGTTTAACCTTTTACCTGATCAAACCTCAACACCCAAATTCAGCATACTATACTACAAAAGGTTTCAAAGTAAGCTGTATAAGGTGAAATCAGTTGCTATTGAAAGCAGTTTATAGTGTAACAGCTGTTGTCAAAACATGACTTGGCAGTAGGGGTGTGGTCAAGAGTCAGCTGTGGATGGAGAAAGGAGGCAGGTTGAACTGGCAGGTAATGAGTCATTGTTCTCACCTGTGTGTTATTACCAGCAGCCTACTTATGTGATTGTTTTTCTTTTCAGTAGCGACTGTGAACTAAAGAAAAACAGGGCTGGTGGTGCCGGTACAGCTCAAGCACTTAAACTTGAGACAGGCAGTGAACTGTTCGATCTATTGTTTTTTGTTTCATCATTATGATTTTTATCTTGTATACAAAAATTGCACTGGGAAAAGAGAAAAATGAAAATAAACCTGAAGCTCCATCAAAACACACCTGCCTCCCGATTCCTCCTTTACACACACGCACACACACACACACACACAGAATTCTACAATGGCATTCAATGAAAAGTGTAGATGAGCTCCATTTCCTTATACTTCCTCACTTCATTGATCCCATAACAACAACTAGCAATGCAAAGAGATGCATTAATATTATGTCCATTGCTGTTGGCGTGTCTCAGTATTGGAAAGGAGAAATCCAGTGGTACAACGATACTTGACAAATGATCAGACAGTCTGCTTAGGTTTGCCGGATGTACAGCTGATTGCATCTCTTACAGGAGAGACAATGAACAACTACTGCAGCCACTGACTTATTAGACCGATGAAATGTGAGCACCAAAGGATTCTGTTTCAGCAGTGGATTATTTAGAGGTCAGTACATTCTTTCTTAAACAGATGTAAAATGGGCCATGGCATCAACAATAATATACCAATAATACCATGGTTAAAGTCATAATCTAAACCTTGTCCAAGAATGACAGCATTTTTTAGTCAACATTTTGGTTCATATCTGTGTTTGATGCAGTGGTGTTTTTACTTTGACATATGCTCCTGGGTAGATTTTGTGCACAGCATCTCCTGGTGCTCTTCCTGCCTCCCTGTCCAGGTAGTAGCTCTGCACAAAGACAGCATGGTCACTGAGACATCGCATCCACACGTCTCCCTCTCCACGACACTCTAGCTGCACACCTTTACCAATGTGGAGCCTGGGACAGGACAGAGACCCAGCATGGGCAGAAAAAGAAGAAAATAATTCCATCAGCTATGTATAGAAATACTTAATGGCATAGTGCAAGTGTGAAGTTCAGCAAACAATTCAAGAAAATGAAACAGAAACATAATGAAGATTTGAAAATGTGTGCACATGCAGTTCCATTTAATGACACAGTGTTTTTTAACTACACGCTCTCACCGTGCTCTCTCACTGGCATCTGTGCGATGCACATTGCTCAGTTGCCCCAGACAGAAGCGGTCTCCTCCAGATGGATCCACATAGCCGTCTATAGTTACCAGCGGGCAGTTAGCCAGGACCTTAAACATCTCCCCCACCTGAATATCCATCTCAAAGTATGAGATTGAGCACCAGAACTCTGGACCTTGAGGTACACATGAGGAAAAAACATTCTTACTAAAACACATTAGACATAAGAATGACAGAAAATTTGAAGTATGTGTGTATGCGCAGTTTAATGTACCTGGATGGTTGGAGACTGGCTGAGGGTAGGAGGTGGGAGTGTGATGTTGAGACCCTGGTGAGAATGACAAATAGCAAATTAGATTATAACTAAATAAAGATTGCTTCTACATAAACATTTTTAGATTACAGAAAGATTAATGAAACAAGAGACTGACATACAGAAATGACCAGTGTGGTGGGGAGGACCCGGCTGGTGACTCCGCCCATTCTGCTGGGACCCCATAGGTGTGTAGGAGGCAGTGCTCGTGCCTGTCCAAGTTGTTGCTGTGATGTTGGAGAATTTACACTAGTATTTTAAGATATTATTATGTAGAACAGGCCTGATGTGAGCGAAGATCTAATCTGATCTCTGTCAATATGCTAAAATTCATAAACAGAGTTTACAGTTAATTTATTTCCAAAATGAAGACTCCATTGCCATTACTCACTGTGGTAGGAGGTCTGTGCCTGGGTCTGTTTGGAGGTGCTGTAATCACCCTGACTGCAGCGATCTGCATCAGGTTGCTGGCCTGAGGTCTGGCTGTGTGTTGTTGTTTTTGTTGGTGTGTGTGTAGGGGTGGTGGGGGGGGAACAGGATGCCAAAGCCCTGCTTTGAGCAGAGGCGATCTGCAGTAGGCCCTCTGAATGGCTACCCTGCAGGGACATTCTGGAGCTGCTCGCTACACAGAGACAGAGAATAAGCATTAAAATTAGTGACCTTCTTACACAATGGCAAATATCTGAAATAATATATCTATGATATAGGGACATTATATAGCATCTCAGTATATATACTCAGCTTTAGGGCACCTTATTTCAATATTTCAATGACCTCCTGCATAACTAAATTACAATGATGAGATAGGTCCCATTAAACAAACCTGTTCAGCTGTATAAATGGCTCAGAAAAGCTGACCAAGGGCACACTAATGCAGATGGTTTTGATAGTATGATCAACATCTGTTTCTTAATATTACTGGTGATATATTAAAATGTTACAAAAAAAGATAAGGAGGGCTCTTTAATGAAATGTGAATGAAAAGGACAGATTTGAATAGTGTTGTCTTCATGGAAAAAAAAAAATCAATGTGAAAATTAAAAAAAAAAACTGTAAAGAATTCCACAACTTTATTTTTCCCACTTTAAAAATACACCGTCCAAGATAAGTCATTTCTAACGTTCATTTACTATGCCCAACTGTATTTAAACTAATAATGTTGTCATGATTGCAAGGTCATATGATTTATTAGTGGCACTTACAAGGTGGTGAAAGGGGCAGGCTGGGGTAGAGGGTTACTGATGGAGGGGCGTGACGATGGGGCTCTGGGGGCAGCTGGAGTGGGGGCAGCTGTTGGCTGTAGTGCTCTGGGGCATGATGGTCCTGCTGGGAGGGCATTCTGGGTTGACCGTCCATCTGGATACAGTCATGGATATACTCTTCCTTTATCGGCCTGACTGTGGAGGGCAAGAAGCGGCAGTATGTAAACATTATAGGAATCTTTATTTTCGTATGGCCTGGGGTCAGGAGGGTATTCCACTAAGTGAACTAACTAAATAAGCCAGGCTTATTTCAACAAGCCCAACTCAGATACGATAGCAGCATATGCATTTGGAGAAACCTGCACCATGTCAGCTTAATGTGATCAGCTCTATTAGAATAGCCACAGGATGTCTTGGTTCCACCAGCCTAAAATATATCTACAGATATAGAAAATCATACATATACTCAACAACATTCTGCCACACCACTGGGTAAAAAATAACTGCCAACCTCACACATATATTACCATGCTATGCATTGCATATCCTAGCAAGCTTTAATATTAGAATGTAATTATGTTTTGAACAAGTACTCTACATATTATAAGAACATAATCCAGTTTTTAATACTTAAATATAGATAGAATAACTAAGCCAACCCCAATTCCAAAAAAGTTGGGACGCTGTGTAAAATGTAAATAAAAACAGAATGCAATGATTTGCAAATCTCATAAACCCATATGTTATTCACAATAGAACATAGAAAACATATCAAATGTTTAAACTGAGGAAATGTACCATTTTAAGGAAAAAATAAGGTCATTTTGAATTTGATGGCTGCAACACGTCTCAAAAAAGTTGTGACGGGGCAACAAAAGGCTGGAAAAGTAAATGTTACTAAAAAGAAACAGCTGGAGGAACATTTTGCAAATAATTAGGTTAATTGGCAACAGGTCAGTAACATGATTGGTTATAAAAAGGCAGAATCTCTCAGAAGTAAAGATGGGATGGAATCTGGATGGAACGATATGTTGCTCTAAAACCTGTATATACCTTTCAGCATTGATGCTGCCTGTCCAGATGTGCAAGCTGCTCATTCCACTGGCACTAATGCACCCCCCATACCATCAGAGATGCAGGCTTTTGAACTGAGTGCTGATAAAAAGCCGGATGGTCCCTCTCCTCTTTAGTCCTCTTTAGTTTAGAGGATGCTGCGTCCATGGTTTCCAAAAATAATTTCAAATTTCGATTCGTCTGACCACAGAACAGTTTTCCACTTTGCCTCAGTCCATTTTAAATGAGCTTTGGCCCAGAGAACACGGCAGCGTTTCTGGATCATGTTCACATATGGTTTCTTTGCATGATAGAGCTTTAACCAGCATTTGTGGATGGCACGGCCAACTGTGTTCACAAACAATGAGTTCTGGAGGTGTTTCTGAGCCCATGCAGTGATCTCCATTACAGAATCATGCCTGTTTTTAATGCAGTGCCGCCTGAGGGCCCGAAGATCACAGGCATGCAATATTGATTTTCACCCTTGTCCCTTGCGCACAGAGATTTCTCCAGATTCTCGGAATCTTTTGATGATATTATGTACTGTAGATATTCGTAGTTTTTGCAATTTTACGTTGAGGAACATTATTCTGAAATTGTTCCACAAATTGTAAACGCAGTTTTTTCCCAAGGAGATTGCTGACTGCTACAGATTCAGGAATTACTGGAAACCCATACTGAAACATGGATTTTGTTATTGGAATGCACTGATCCTAGAGTAATAGGCCTGGATTTTATAAGCTCGCTTTGTGGAATACCTCTCAGGTTTATTGTGTGACTACAAACAGCTTCATATCAGTGTCACTTCATATAGAGTTGGTGGAAAATCTACACAAACCTTCTGTGCCTTACCTAGCTGATTAGGAAAAGAATAGTCTCCAAATATGCTCATGCAGCTGTTCCAATAGCTAACTTCTCATATATTGTGCAAATGTTTTCATATTTTAAGTAAAAACAAGCTGAGACTAACAGAACTATGAAGCTTTTTGATAAGGATGCAAACTACCTCCTGTACACACACAAACATTCTGCAACATTCAGATATGTGATAGCAAACAGACAACACAAGTGATTCTTTGTTTGGCTTTCTTACCTGTGGTCTGCAAGCTTAGTCCAACTGCATAGGGAAAAAGCAGAAACAGAAACAGCAAAACACTTTAGCTGTTGAAATGTCATCTGGCCATATTGTTAATATGGTAACACACTAACATGCTGACTGTATTTTGTATACTGAACTATACTATGTATTCTGCTATGAGAATCTGGTGTAATTGTTTTGCCTTTATATTGTTTTTATGTAATTTGCATCATTCTGAGATTTCTTTCTTTACTCGGTCTAGCTTTACACCATGACAGTAACCCTAGGTGAAGAACTGATGAACCATGGTTGGTATATAAAGTGTACAAAATTCTACAAATTCCATTTAGGCCTTGTCATGCATCAGTTTTGCATCTGCAATTCTTCTTAGTGTATTAGTCATATTTTCCTATTGCTATGGTTTTTTTTAATGAGGACCACACACATACCGATACCTGGAGACACCACCCGTTCATAGTGATAGGGGTTGACACATACATTGTCATACTTGAGATCGAAGGCATACTGGCAGAACTTGACATGTTTGAGCTCGTTTTTGTGGAGGTCTGGCCAACGCCACAGTCGAGCGTAGATGACATGAGGAAAGCCTTTTCGCCCTGCTACCTGCAGTGATATACAGACGGGGAGAAGTTGTTACTGTTATGACAAAGTGCATGGGGAAGAAAACCAACAAGAGGAAACCCAACAAGAGGTTTTCAACTACAAGGGTAATGGGGTGGAGTGTATGAAAAGAAGAGCAGCAAAAGGAATGTGCTATAATAAAACATTTCCCATCACATTCGGAACATCCTGATTCTCATAAAGAAAAAGAACTAAGTATGAAAGGCACGAAGGGCTACAAACCAACAAAATATAGCTGTTAAAGTAAAAACAGAGCCTGAATCCTGACAGTGAACATCTACACAGCTCACACTGAGTTCATACACAGCCTCCAGCTTAGACACTGCATGATTCAGCCTGATTCAGCCTTTCCTACAACCTTCTCTTAGCTTGTGAAGGACAAGCTAAGAGAGATAATGTATTGTGTGTATCAGTATCTGTCCCAAATAGACTAAATTAGAGCTAATTTTCTAGTTTAACAATTTGGTCCCCACCAAGTGAGGTTAACTTCCAAACAGAGTTTGATATTTACTTCAAAACTTATGTTTTGTTTGCCTAACTCCCATAAAGAGTAATGCACTCTTCTTAATCCCTCTCTTTTTCTCTCTCTCTCTCTCTCTCTCTCTCTCTCTCTCACACACACACACACACACACACACACACACACACACACACACAAACAGACTCTGAGACAGAGAGACAGACAGGCCTTAACTTAACCCTGCCCCTTTCCTGTGTCTCAGACAAAACAACCCTCTCTCCCTCCACCCCTCCTTCTCCTGCGCTCTCTCATTCCCTCGCTCTGTCTGCAGCTGGGGGAGGGGAAAGGAACTCTCAGTCTCTCTTCTGTAGTTGTTTCTTCATCAGCCAAGAGTACACAACAACCATATACACATCAGGATAACAAAATGGTGAGCTGCTGACAGAAACAGGCCTCAACAGTTATTCTGAACAGAACTGGTGTTGTCTTGTCTGTCATAAAATGCCCCCTTGAGAGTCTCTTGTCTTCTGGAGATCTTGGCATGCATTTAGTCTACTGGCAAGACTCAAGCTAATACGTGTGAAGTTTTTGAAGCTTTATGAGCGCGCCATTAAGTTCACAGCAGTAACTGCTCTGTTATCACTGACACTGCTGACCAGACTGAGTCCAGCCTAAACACAGGGAGAATGGCATATCAGTCACACAGCAAAGGATTACATCACTGTGGCATTTCACAATGTTCTCCACTGGACTAGATCAAAGAGCAATCTGCCCTTGTGTGAATTAGGATCGCGTAACAGTGTTTAAGAAAGTCCTGTCTTTATTCTAAACAACGATATGGGAAAACCATATATAGAAACTTCTTTCAGGCCTGATGGTTCACTCAAAAAGGGCCATTTCCTCATTGTTAGTGCTCAGACCTGCAGCCTGCCGTCCAGCGTCCTCTGGATGGTGACACATTTGCTGGGGTGGACACCATTAGTGGTGATGGCGGTTATAAGAGAATCCAGCTCGTCCTTCTTCTCTTTTAGTTTCTTCACAAGGCTCTCGATGGCACGCTTGGCAAAGCCCTCGTTCTCTCCACCCTGCCGGTGGCACATCAGACTGTGAACGATGCTCAAACATGCATCACTGCTACTGGGAGAGTTAACAGACATACTTGTGCCCTAGGTAGGGATAGAGGAAGAGAGGGAACAGGTTAAAAAGTGCAATCCAATACATTGTGAGACTCAAAAAGGCTGCCTATATACCCAAAACAAAGCAGAGCATATTTGAGCTAAGTACAGGTAACCTGGCAGGTCCTCTAACACTGGTAGGAGATGATGAAGATTTATTTAAGAGGAATTAAACACTGTCATCAGGTGTACCATATGTATGAAATTTGTTTAGTATGTCTTAGTATATCAGATAAACAGAAATGATACTAGTTCGCATGCGTAAGTCTTGAGATCAACTTAACTTCACATAGCTTTTGAATTCTGAACTTTCCCCACATGCTTTGGGTGTGAATAAAGCTAAACGTTATTTATAAACTACATGCAAATACAAGTCAACTAATTTAATCAAGCTTGTTACATGCAAGCCTATGCAGTGCTCTTTGTCCAAATACAAGACAGACATCATTCGATCAGTTATTAATGTAGAGAAACATTTCAGTTTCATTCCTCATCGAATAATCATTTTAGAAACGTAGGAAAAGAAACGATAGATAGTTCGAGCATGAGATTAAATGAAATAAAAGTGCGCTTACAGGTTTTGAGGTGTCACGTGTATAAATGCTCCTAAATATGTTACTGTCTCCTCCTCTGTCCCTCCGCCGAAGTTCTGCGTGTCTCTCTGTTTATCTGTCTCGCGCCCTCATTCGCACATCCTGCCGCTCCCAGACAGAGCGAGAGAGAGAGAGAGAGAGACATACAGAAGGGGAGGGGCTTATGGTGAATCCAGCCAATCACTACACTCTTCTCAGCCAGACAGACTACACAGAATACACACAACCAGCAGTGACGTTGGTGTCTGTCTGTCTGTCTCACTCAAAACTTCATTAGGATTGAGTGCATCACTGACTCACTAATAATAATATACTTTTGACAGAAAAGCAGACGCCGTGTAGTTTGAGAAGCCAAATGTAGACTATAGTGACAACTGTGTGCATCCAGCACCTTCAGTTAAGTCCCTATCTGTGACCAGCAGCGAAGTTAATGCTCAGTGCTTCATTATTAAATTAGTTAATGGTAGGCTTCACTCGTTCACGAATGAGTTTAAATTCAATAATCAGAAATAGGCTGTGAGAGAAAATGTCCAGCTCTTTCTGGAAAAAAAAAGAAGCACAAATCGTATTAACCACACTTCTCAAACGACTTCCTTGTCGTTTTTTTTCTTTTTCTTACTTCATTAATTCTTACTGGTAGTCGACATTTTTTTAGCCTGAAAAAAAAATAATTTATATTAAACTTTGGACTAAGCACCTGCTCTTTTTCAAACCATGAAAAACAATTTCAGATTGTATGATACGAATTCAAAATAATAGTATTCAAATTCAGATTTTTTTTAATTCACATTTCTAATGACATAAATCTAACTCCATTAAAAAAAACAAAAACAAGAAGAATCACGTTAATTCTTCATCCACTGGGACCCTGGGCCCTAGGGGACCCTCCACGAGCATAAATATGAAGTGAATGATTAGGCCATAACACCATACACAGAACAATGAATATAAAAAGTCACAGAAAATAATTTCAGAAATGTCACTGGTGTGTGTGGGCCTGATTTTGAAACCAATGAGCAGTCAGTTAGGTCAATAACTGTTTTTAACTGGAGATAAGCGGATGAAAAAACTTGGATAAGCGTAAGCCCGCGCTAAGTGTGGTGATAAAACGAACTTTAAAAGGAAAGAAAAAAAGCCAGAGAATAATATGTTGGATTAAAAACAAACTCTGTATGTCACCACTGGCCATTGATTCTGGACTTGTTAAAGAGGTGGACGATTTTGTGGATTGTCAGGAGAAAAGCAAGAAAGAAATCAGTTGCCTAAGACTAGATTTTTTTTTTTCTGCAAAGCACAGAGGCTCCTCAAATACTAAGAATGAAAGTGTAATGTAGTAATATGTACACTTTATATTCCATATATTTTGTTGCAGGGCGGGGAATTTAAAGTGAAAAACAGCTGAGCAAATGCACAAGGAAATAATTAATTAGGTTTAAAACTGCTTCTTCTTATAACAGATATATTGTTGAATGAAGTACAGTCTGTTTTTTAATGCTGTGCAGTGACCACACTAGAACTAATCAGAAGTACTAAACCTACAACCGTGAGACCACCACATTTTCTTTGCAAGGATGCAATGACAGTGAAGGAGTGTAGGTCAATTAAGTTTTTAACTGTGATACACGGAGGAAACACTAGAGGGCGACTTGGAGTTGGTCTGAAATGAACACGACTGGAAAACTTACTGCCATGTAATCAAAAAAAACTTACTGCCATCCTAATCATTAGGACTGTAGGATGCTGCCAGTGACCCCCAAAGCCTAGAAAGACACACTTGCAAAGTCTGTAAGTGAGTGAGTAAAACATATATTTGTAAAGAATGCAGACTGGTTTCGTGTTTGGGTTTTTAACGGTTACAGTCGGAAGTTTGCGGGAATTGTGGGCCAGAGTCCCAGGAGCAGAGTGTAGGGAAAAAAGGTGCACGGTTGAACAGAGCGACTTAAATCTCTCCCACCAGCTTCACTCTCTCCTAGCCAACATCTCAGAGCCGTTTATTAGCGTTTCTACTGCTAAACATTTGGCAACCAATAGTATATATAGTTTCCGTTCTCTATAGTATCACGCAACGTTAATATCTAGTATATGGTAAGACATTTTGCAAATGTTACAAAATGAAGCTCGCTAGCTAGCTAACTCACTCTGGACAGATTTGTACAGTTAGCTAACTTCACAACTAATGTGAGTGAAATTAATGTGAGATATATTTACTGCTACTGCTTTTACTCAAAGACAAACTTTTACTAGTATTAACTGGGGGACATATTTAGCTGTCTGACTAATGTGACCGAAATGGCGTCAGACATTGTTAGCAATTCCATTCAATTTCAGTAGCTAGACTAAAAACCTGATTACCTGCCAAACCAAGTTTTGTCAAACCAAAACTGGTTGCTATTTTAGAGCATTTCTCCCTTAGACATGTTACCTATTATATATAAGTCAAGCTCAAAGCGTTTAATATTGTGGCATGAACTTTATTGTCTTTTTTCCCCTCTCTGTTAACCGGTAAAAGATGTCATGTTGACTCATGCTGTTTGGCGTTTGAACAGTTTGCTAGTATGGCAGTATACAGAAAATATAACAGTCAATTAATCCAGATTCTCAGTTTGCACTGTTTTATTAGAGTTTATAATAACTAATGTTGCATACATTTTTCTGCCCATTACAGAGTTGGTTGTTAAAGATGAATTCACCATCCACCCAGATCTTGCTGAACAGCACCACCATGTCATTAGATGAGCGGTAAGAAGAGAAAACAATGTTTGCTTAGGCAAAGCTTGTAGAACACTTTTGGCAAATTAACTGATGGTGAAAGGGAGGTAAAAGCCAAAAAAAAAAGTGTGTCGGTATGTTGTTGTAGTGCTGTTCTTACTTTTTTCTTTCTGTGTTGTGCTCCTGTAGCTTCACCATGATGTTGCAGAATCAGCAGGTGCCTCTGAGGGACATCAGGGACACCATGCCCCAGCAGCTCACAGCTTCAGTAAAGAACCAGCGCCTGGCTCAGCAAATGGCCAACCGTCCTTCAGTTCTGGCTGCCCTTCACAACAAATTGGTGATTTTGTCTCATTTCTTTTACAACAAAATACCCTGATGCCTCACAGCTACAGGGTCCAGAGTTCGATCCTGCGCTTGGGTTACTGTTTTTGTGGAGTTTCTGTGTATGTTCTCCCTGTGTATGCTTGGATTTCCTTCCAGTGTCCAAAAAACATGCCAGTAAGTGGATTCGGTACACAAAAACGTGTGCGTGCATGGTGCCCTGTAATGGATTATCGTCCCATACAGGGTGTATCTTGCCTTGTTCAACCATGACTAGGATAAAGCGGCTACTGAATCTGAAGGAATGAAAGCATTTATGAAAATATAACTAGAAAAAAAAAAAAAAAGCTTCACGTTGAATTTTCGGTCTGCATTGGTTATATTTGTTGCATGTTATTTTCTCACTTGATGGTGTTCTATAAATTGTGTTATATGTTGTACTCTATATGTAGACACTGTGTGTTTGTTTCTATGACCACAACATTACAGGATATGCCAGTCTATTCTGAAAGAGCGTGAGTTCCTGTTCTCTTGACTTGATTCTCATGCTCCTACTGAGTTAATAATAATGCATCTTTTAATCGTTCACCTCTAGAGTGTGAAGCAGCATCAGTTTAAGGGCAGCATCAAGGCAAGGCTTGGGAGGCCCATGATGAGGGGAGGCCTGCGTGGGATGTCCAGATCCCGGGGAAGACCAAGAGGTAGATGTGTACTGCTGAGGGGAGCTTTGTCACAGAGATGTGAGTGGCAGTGAAAACTCACATATGCACAACATAATGGCTAATATAATTATAATGTTTGGTACATAAAGGCTAACTGATCTGTTCTAGACTATTCCTTGAACTCCTTCCTTGCACTTCATTTTTGACAGTAGATTTCTCCAACACTGATTCACAGACGAACGAATTTTTATGAATCACAGTTTTTCCGCTATCTAGTGGCATGGATAATTAAATGTACAGTCATGTGAAAAAATAAGTACACCCCGTGGAAATTCTTGTTTTTTTTTAAATACATATTTGGCCAAGCAAACATTTGATCCTTTTTGAAACGGTGCCTATTAATAAAGTCGATACACTCTATCAAATGACACATAAAATTGACATTTTTAAGTAATTTGTACAATTTAAATTAACAAAAAACCAGATCAGTCACATGGAAAAAGTAAGTACACCCGTATATTTAGCACACTTTCAAATCCATAAAATTAGAATCAGGTGTTGAAGATTAGGTGCCAGTGATTAGAACCTGCTTAGGGAGTGCAGGTGGAACCTGTCTTATTTATACCTCTCTCATATCTAGTGTCTGGTGTTCCCTTTGGTATTGAGGTGTGTGGTGTCATCATGCCAAGATCTAAAGAGTTCTGTAAGGCCTTCAAAAAAAAGGTTGTGGATGAGTCTGGCAAGGGATTTAAAAAGTTTTAAATCCCCAAGGGATTTAAAAAGATTTAAATCCAAATTATTTGAAATACATCATTCCACTGTAAGGAAAATACAGCAAATTCAGCCCAAGCATGGGAGGTGTGCCAGGAAAAAGCCTTTGCTGTCTGAAAAGAACATTAGAGCAAGACTACAGTTTGCCAATGAGCATATAGGCAAAGACTAGGGGTGGGAGAAAAAAAATCGCAATTGGGAAGATTGCGTCGCGATCAATTCTCAAAAAGGACCCTCGAGCAAGTAGCAAAGCTTCCACAGCAGAAGAATTAATTAGGAAAAAATTTATCGTCACCTTGGAATTAAAAGGTTCTATCTGACATTTTTGTCAAAATTGAGTCATTCACATATTCTTATTCTGACAACTTATTTACATTGTGATTTAAAAAAAAAAAATAATTTGTACGTTTTGGGGATGTTTTATTTAGAAAACAAAAAGGTTCTATCTACAAAAAAAACCTTGGCTCTATAAGGTTCTATTTGTGAGCCAATCAGCACTTCCAATGCACACGAAGACCAATCAGCATCGGCTTTCTTTGTCGTGTCGATGCAGTGCTCCCTGACAGCAGGAAAACTGAAGAGTAAACAATGCCATGCAATGCGATGTTTATAAGGAACTTCATAATCGATTACTTTATTTATGATCTCGTCAAGAACAGTAGCGCAAATTCCAGGCAAGTTCAGTCCTTTTTTGTTTTAAATCTTGCTGAGGAGTTTATTTTCATAGTTAGATACCACACTAGCCAGCAGAGCTAGCTTCCTATTTCCTAACATTAAGAGGCAAGCACTAAAGGATAGGTTCGGGTTTTGAAGTCCATTTGCTTTATTCCAGGCATGTCATTGTCGTACGAGGGAGGTTATATTTTAACTTTGATCCATCCCGTGTACTTGTATTGAATGGTCTGTAGTCAGTGAAACACTGAAAAATGTTTATTAAACTTTATGAAACAACTTTGCTGAAGCATTGTCTGTTTTCTTGCAGTTTTTAAAGTCTTAAAATGTCTTAAATTTTTACAATATTAAGCCTTAAAGGTCAAATAGTCAACATTTTAAATTGATGGGGTCTTAATTACAGCAATAAATGTTAGCATGTTATTTCAGCCATACTGATCTCTAGAGAGAAAGCCATTGTATCTGTCCCACTTTGTGTGGAATAAAGTCCTGGTCAGATGTAAAACAGTAGCTGCTTTCTGTCTAAACCAAAGGAAACTTAAACTAATGGTTCCTGCAATAATATGTTTAATTATCCACCATATTCCTACCTAAAATTAATGTCTGCACTGAACAAAATATTTAGCACTGCCTTTTATGCTTAACTTGCAGTGCTTTTGAACAAGAAAAAGATTATATGTCCTAAAATATGAACTAAATGTCATAGAAAGCATTAAATGTAACTTTCTCCTACATGTAGACACACTGATACAACACAAATTTTGTTTTAAAACAAATTATAAGTTAACTGTTTGTGTTCCTTGAAAATTATTGCTTCAATTAATGTTTTGCAAGTTAGAACCTTATAATTCCAAGCGGAAAGTGATTTTTTTAGAATTAGAAGGTTCTATCTGCATTTGACCAGTTCCAAAAATCCCCATTTACAAATTTGAGAGGATTTTGATATTATTATACATTTAGAATACATTTAGGGTCTCTGTCATGTTCATGTATCATTTTCACATCATTTTTGCTATATGGAATGCAACTTTGAAACTTAATATCTCAAAACCGCTCAGAAAGCAGATAGAACCTTATAATTCCAAGGTGGCGGTATATCAAGAATCGTTTTGGAATCGGATCGGATCGTGAAGTGCACCCCTAGCAGAGACCAGGCCTTTTGGAGTAATGTGCTCTGGACAGACGAATCAAAGATAGAGTTGGTTGGCCACAGTAACAGCAGACGTTTGGTGCAGTCCAAAGACGGCTTTTCAGGAGAAGCACCTTATACCAACCGTGTGAAGCACAATAGTGGAAATGTTATGGTTTGGGTTGCTTCGCTGCCTCAGGGACTGGACAGCTTGCATTTATTGATTCAGATATGAATTCTGCATCATATCAAAGAGTGCTTGAAGATAATGTGAGGTCATCTGTCCAAAAGTTGAAGTTGAATCGAAATTGGACTTTTCAACAGATAATGATCCTATGCACACTAGCAAATCCACCAAGGAATGGCTCAAAAAGAAGAAATGGAGGGTTATGGAATGGCCTAGTCAAAGCCCGGATTTGAATCCCATTGAAGTGTTGTGGGGGGATTTGAAACAGGCAGTACATGCAAGAAAACCCTCAAACATCGTGCAACTGAAAGAATATTGCATGGAAGAGTAGTCAAAAAATTCCATCAAGCAGATGTCCGAGACTGGCGGACAGTTATGCAAAATGCCTACGGGAAGTTATTTCTGCTAAAGGGGGAAATACTATTTTCTGAGGCCAAAAGTATATTTACTTTTTCCACGGAAGAATATCACATCACATATTTCTGTTGAATAAATGATTGAAAAAGCTTTTTTTTTGTGGTTTTGTTCAAGTATATCAACTTTATTAATAGGCAAAAAGATGATCAAATGTTTGCTTCTCCAAATATGTCAAAAAAACAAACAAAAAAAACCCAACAATTTCCATAGGGTGCATTATATGAATAGCATCACACAAAGTGGCAAATGACTTTGTCTGATCAAGGAAATAATGAATAATAAAAAATGAAATAATTACTAACTTATTTTTGACCCTAAGGAACAGTTAAAGCTGTTTTTTATTTTTTATTTATGGGCCATTGTTCTTGTGGAGACAAAGCCATGTAATTTAAAAAAAAAAAAAAAAAAAAAAAAAAAAACTATACAAAGGTCTTTGGCCTCTCTTGCACATCCTTGATCCTTCAAAAAAAAATTTTTTTTTTAAATTTTTTTTTACAAAATTCTAGTGACAAACGGCAGCCTGATTCAACAACAGCATGGACCTCATGTAAGCAGAGGAGGACTGACACAAAGTAGAGGACTAAGGGGAGCTTTCAGAGGCAGAGGTAAAAGATCTAATAACATTACATGCTGGCACTATGCACTGAATGCACTATTTATTCAGATGTTTTTTGGTTATAGTATGAGATTCATTTTATGTATGTGAGGTTCATGTAATTTAGTTCTGTATATTTCTGTTTGCATTATTTTTTGCCTTCATCAGCTTTCAGTGACTTAAAAGAATTTGTGTAAAATGTGCAAATGTAAAAAAAAAAAAAATCGTTTTTTTCTGGTTCAGTGAAAACCATAGAAAACATTGCCACTCATAGCATTCAGGATTCGTCTAGCTTGTATCTTTCAAATTATTAATTTAAGACAAACTTTTCAACAGGAACTTTTCTTATGCTTATATGTACAAACCCCCTACTGTTTATCTATCTCGGCAGGTAGAGGCATGCTGTTTATAGGCCGTGACTCGGCTGGAAGAAGTGCTAGACCAGACAGTCGCCCTTGTCCCACTCGAGAGGAGCTGGATGCACAGCTGGATGATTACATGTCCATGACCAAGCGTCAACTGGATGCCCAGCTGGATGCATACATGGCAGAAGTTGACCCTGAAGACCTACTGTAATGAAGCCATCACCCCCACAGTGTGATTTTGCACTTAAAGCCCATTTCATAGCCAGATTGAAGAAACCTTTTAGCCTGGGTTAAAAGCACTGATCATCCCCAAACATTTAAGTATATTCTTAACCAGGTCTGAAGAGACTGCAGTGCGTTATTCCAGTTTATCTGCATTAAAGAAACTTATGGCAGCGTGCTTTGTGGACTGAAAATTAAAATAAAAAAATATGGAAATCTCAATTACTGAAGTGTTACAGAAGCTTATGTGTGATTCCTGTAGAAATCCATGTCCCATTTTTTTGACCACTGATTTTTGGTTCTTGCATCTATTTGTACAGAAATCTGTAACTGAAAGGGGAAGAATGTTCTTTTAAACTAAATACAGAGCAAGATCATAATAAATATATACATCTCTGATCAGCATATTGCTGGAAAGTCTGCAATTACATTTCTATCACAGGACATTGCAAATATTGAGAGATTTCATATCCATAAAATGTGGGCACTTCTTTTGTTGTCAAGATAAAACAGCAATCTTTAATGCATTCCTTACATATTTGGTTAGATTCATTTGATAGTTTCAGTATTTTTTTTTTTCCAATTATGTAGACAAGAAAATATTTGGACAATTAAAACAATATTCCCTAAATTGCAACATTTCTAGCAATTAGAGAGAATGAAGGGCAGGGCAAGCCTCCTTCACTGCTATATGATCAGGAGGACACTTGATTAACTAATCTGTTGGGGATCTAATAATCCATTTGGTGCAGTGAAATTCTTTAAAATAGACTTGTGTAGAGCTGGTAGCTTTATACTATTTTGTACCAGTCTCAGTAATGCTAATGCCACTGGGCTGCCAATTTTTGTTGCTCCATTTAGAAAGAGAATGATTTAATTTTAGTCTATGTGGTCAGGATGAAATCTTTTGAAGAGAGTTATCTACTTTTTGTCTAGATGTTTTTTGTTCTGTAACATGTTGGGATAACCTAATAGTTTTTGTTGTTTGGCCTATCCTAAGTGATGCATGCTGCATTTGTATTTTTGCTTGAATATAATTCAATATGTACAAAGGTATTGTTAAGCACTGTGCATCCTGCAATTGCAGCATTAGAACCAAGCCCCTTGGCTATGATGACCAGTATGCTAATGGGGTCATCTGCTAAATATTACTTTAATAATTAGTTGCAGTTGGCATGTTTTCCCTTGTTTTTTTGTTTTTTTTTGTTTTTTTTGATTGCTAATGCAGTAAATCCACAAAACAGTCAGGTTCCGCCTCAGAGTTGTTTATATTGTTTGCTTGAGGGACGGTTTGGTTATCACATTTTAAATGTAATTCCATCTCATTATTTATGTTGAATCAGTTGGTTCAAGCTAAATGTACTGCTTTTGTTTCAAGTTGAATATCATTCAGAAGATATGTTGTGCTAAAAAAGACCTGATTGACCTGACATATTTGCTTAACTTTAAAAATCTAGTTTGTATACACTATTGCCATGTCTTTCCTGTTGTTCTTTATATAATAAATGATTATTCAATAAATAAAAAATGTGGTTTTTGGACACCACTGGTAAAGGTGCATTGCATTTTTGTCATAGAAATATTGGAAAGGTTGTGAGATTAATACAACCCCAATTTTGAAAAAGTTGGGATGCTTTGTAAAATGTAAATAAGCACAATGCAATGATTTGCAAATCTCATAATCAATATGCTATTCACAATAGAACAGAAAACATATCAAATGTTTAAACTGAGGAAATGTACCATTTTAAGAAATAAAAAAAGGTAATTTTGAATTTGATGGCTGCAACACGTCTCAAAAAAGTTGGGACGGGGCAACAAAAGGCTGGAAAAGTAAGTGTTACTAAAAACAGCTGGAGGAACATTTTGCAACTAATTAGGTTAATTGGCAACAGGTCAGTAACATGATTGGGTATAAAAAGCGTATCTTAGAGAGGCAGAGTCTCTCAGAAGTAAAGATGGGATTGAATCTGGATGGAAGCATATGTTGCTCTAAAACCTGTGATCTAAAACCTCCAAACCTTTTCCGCATTGATGGTGCCTTTCCAGATGTGCAAGCTTCTCATTCTACAGGCACTAATGCACCCCCCATATCATCAGAGATGCAGACTTTGCAACTGAGTGCTGATAACAAGCCGGACAGTCCTTCTCCTCTTTAGTCCTCTTTAGTTTAGAGGACGCTGCATCCATGGTTTCCAAAAAGAATTTCAAATTTCATTTCGTCTGACCACAGAACAGTTTTCCACTTTGCCTCAGTCCATTTTAAATGAGCTTTGGCCCAGAGAAGACGGCAGCGTTTCTGGATCATGTTCACATATGGCTTCTTTGCATGATAGAGCTTTCACAGTGTTTCACATTGTTCACAGACAATGAGTTCTGGAGGTGTTTCTGAGTCCATGCAGTGATTTCCATTACAGAATCATGCCTGTTTTAATGCAGTGCTGCCTGAGGGCCCAAACATCATGGGCATGCAATATTGGTTTTCACCCTTGTCCCTTGCGCACAGAGATTTCTCCAGATTCTCTGAAACTTTTGATGATATTATGTACTGTAGATGATGAGATATTCAAAGTCTTCACAATTTTATGTTGAGGAACATTATTCTGAAATTGTTCCACAATTTGTAGATTTCTGTTTTCGCAGACTGGTGAACTTCTGCTCATCTTTACTTCTGAAAGACTCTGCCTTTCTAAGATACTCTTTTTATACCAATAATTTTACTGACCTGTTGCCAATTAACCTCCACTTGTTTCTTTTTAGTAACACTTACTTTTCCAGCCTTTTGTTGCCCCTGTCCCAACATTTTTGAGACGTGTTGCAGCCATCAAATTCAAAGTTACCTTATTTTTTTCTTAAGTTTAAACATTCTTAAAGTTTAAACTCAGTTTAAACATTTGATATGTTTTCTATGTTCTATTGTAAATAACATATGGGTTTATGAGATTTGTAAATCATTGCATTCTGTTTTTAATTTTTTTTAAAATTTCTTTTACATTTTACACAGCGTCCCAACTTTTTTGGAATTGGGGTTGTAGATCAAAATAAGTTTATCTTCTACATGCACCATAAAACTGATGTAGAGAAAATAAGGTAAATAAGAAAATGTGATGGCACCTTATAAAAAAGGCAGACATTTCCATCCATAAACTAAACATTTTAACCTACCTCAGTTAGAGTAAAACTGCATCATATTTAAAATACAGTGCTGTGAAAAAATATTTGCCCCATCCTGATTTCTTCTGTTTTTGTGAATATCTCATACTAATTTTTTTCAGAAATTAAAACAAAAGCAACCTGAGTAAACACAAAATACAGTTTTTAAATGATAGTTATTTATTGAAGCAAAAAACCTATCCAATACCAACTAGGCCTGTGTGAAAATGTATTTGCTCCCATAGTTACTAATTCCCCAAATCTATGAAACTGCATTCATAATGGGGTTCAGCTGGACTAGACGCATCCAGGCCTGATTACTGTAAACCCTATTTAATCAACACTTAAATAGAACTTTTTCCACAGCATGAATTTGGTTAAAAGGTCTTACCCAGTAACACACTATGCCAAAGTTGAAAGAAATTCCAGAAATGATGAGGAAGAAGGTGATTGAAATACATCAGTCTGGGAAGGGTTACAAAGCTAGTTCAAAGGCTCTGGGACTCCAAAGGACCACAGTGAGGGCCATTATCTCCAAATGGAAAAACTCAGCACAGTAGTGAACCTTCCCAGAAGTGGCTGACCTTCCAAAATTCCTCCAAGAGCACAGCGACGACTCATCCAGCAAGTCACAAAAGAGCCAAGGACAACATCAAAGGAACTACAGGCCTCTCTTGCATCAATAAAGGTCACCGTTCATGACTCCACTATCAGAAAGACACTGGGCAAAAATGGCATCCATGGAAGTGTGGCAAAAACCATTGCTAACCCAGAAGAACATTAAGGCTCATCTGAATTTTGCCAAAACACGCCTTGATGATCCACAAACCTTTTGGGAGAATGTTCTGAGGATTGATGAGTTGAAAGTGGAATTGTTTGGAAGACAGGGGTCCCATTACATCTGGCATAAACCAAACACTGAATTCCACAAAAAAAACATCATACAGTATCTCACAAAAGTGAGTACACCCCTCACATTTTTGTAAATATTTTATTATATATTTTCATGGGACAACACTGAAGAAATGACACTTTGCTACAATGTAAAGTAGTGAGTGTACAGCTTGTATAACAGTGTAAATTTTCTGTCCCCTCAAAATAACTCAACACATAGCCATTAATGTCTAAACCGCTGGCAACAAAAGTGAGTACACCCCTAAGTGAAAATGTCCAAATTGGGCCCAAAGTGTCAATATTTTGTGTGGCCACCATTATTTTCCAGCACTGCCTTAACCCTGTTGGGCATGGAGTTCACCAGAGCTTCACAGGTTGCCACTGGAGTCCTCTTCCACTCCTCCATGACGACATCACAGAGCTGGTGGATGTTAGAGACCTTGCGCTCCTCCACCTTCTGTTTGAGGATGCCCCACAGATGCTCAATAGGGTTTAGGTCTGGAGACATTCTTGGCCAGTCCATCACCTTTACCCTCAGCTTCTTTAGCAAGGCAGTGGTCGTCTTGGAGGTGTGTTTGGGGTCGTTATCATGTTGGAATACTGCCCTGCGACCCAGTTTCCGAAGGGAGGGGATCATGCTCTGCTTCAGTATGTCACAGTACATGTTGGCATTCATGGCTCCCTCAATGAACTGTAGCTCCCCAGTGCCGGCAGCACTCATGCAGCCCCAGACCATGACACTCCCACCACCATGCTTGACTGTAGGCAAGACACACTCCTCACCTGGTTGCCGCCGCACACGCTTGACACCATCTGAACCAAATAAGTTTATCTTGGTCTCATCAGACCACAGGACATGGTTCCAGTAATCCATGTCCTTAGTCTGCTTGTCTTCAGCAAACTGTTTGCGGGCTTTCTTGTGCATCATCTTTAGAAGAGGCTTCCTTCTGGGACGACAGCCATGCAGACCAATTTGATGCAGTGTGCGGGGTATGGCCTGAGCACTGACAGGCTGACCCCCCACCCCTTCAACCTCTGCAGCAATGCTGGCAGCACTCATACGTCTATTCTGCAAAGCCAACCTCTGGATATGATGCTGAGGATGTGCACTCAACTTCTTTGGTCGACCATGGTGAGGCCTGTTCTGAGTGGAACCTGTCCTGTTAAACCGCTGTATGGTCTTGGCCACCATGCTGCAGCTCAGTTTCAGGGTGTTGTCAATCTTCTTATAGCCTAGGCCATCTTTATGTAGAGCAACAATTCTTTTTTTCATATCCTCAGAGAGTTCTTTGCCATGAGGTGCCATGTTGAACTTCCAGTGACCAGTATGAGAGAGTATGAGAGTGATAACAGCAAACTTCACACACCTGCTCCCCATTCACACCTGAGACCTTGTAACACTAACGAGTCACATGACACCGGGGAGGCAAAATGGCTAATTGGGCCCAATTTGGACATTTTCACTTAGGGGTGTACTCACTTTTTCGTTGCTAGCGGTTTAGACATTAATGGCTGTGTGTTGAGTTATTTTGAGAGGACAGCAAATTTACACTGTTATACAAGCTGTACACTTACTACTTTACATTGTAGCAAAGTATCATTTCTTCAGTGTTGTCCCATGAAAAGATATAATAAAATATTTACAAAAATGTGAGGGGTGTACTCACTTTTGTGAGATACTGTATTTTTCATATCTGACTTGTACTTAGGTGTTGTAACCTGACCCACTAGTGTGAGGTCATGAACATCTGGGATTTCTAAAGAAGAAACTTAATACAGGATTTTAGCATTTTGTTACATGACTCAAAGTACTTGACTTTAGTGTAGCAAGCTGAAGTATGAGTTCTGCAAAGTCAGAGTTGTGCAGTCTACACATAATTGCCTCTATAATTACCACTGAGTGTGAAGTACAGCAGCAAATTAGAAGAGTAATTGAGCTTGTCACATTATAGAAAATGATCTGCTCACAGATTGCTGAAATGTAATTTTAGATGGAAGGCAGTGGGGATTCTACTTCATGGCCCAGTCTGTTGATCACTAACTGGACCCTGTTGAGTGGAGTGGGTCAGTGTCATTCCACCATGCGTGTTGTGGTAAAATAGAAAAGCCTGGACTGCTGTGCATTGAGAGGTAGAATAATTGTGTTCAGACGATGTAGTGGTAGTGAATTAGCTCAGGGCCAGTTATGTAATGCTTTACACAGGATTACAGGAATGTTACATACACTTGAAGATGTGTCAAGGTATAAAAAAAAAAAAAAAAAAAAAAAAAAAGTTCAATTAAACTGTTTTAAACAATTGAACTATTTTTTTTTTTGTTGTTGTCATTTTTGCCAGTGGATTTAAAAAAAAATGAATAAAGACAGTTCAGGTTTTGGATCACAGTTATGGTGTCATGTCTGCCTGAGCAACAAATCTGCTTTGAGAAACATTTTATTTTAAAGGGAGCTGTTTTAGAGGGGAATAAGACTGAGTTGAACAGACCCAAATCTTGCCATTTTCAAGAAAGTTAATCTTTTTGAAATTAGCTGAAAAGAGCAAAGAGGATTTGCTGATGTATGGGATGTAAATGTATTTTTGCAGCCTTTACCACCCTCTGAGAACAGATTTCTCCTGTCTTGTAGTATCAGAGCCATGGTGAAGAAGATGCAGTCTTCCACTCCAAAATAATGTATATATAATAATAGCAGACATGTTGCACTTTCACCTCACAGTCACTGTTGCCTCTCAAATACAATGGAGTATAAAAACCAAACGATATTATTACAGTGTCCATTTATTCACAGACTACATTTGATGCACTTTTCCTGGCGCTGTGTGTGTGTGTGTGTGTGTGTGTGTATTTCTGAGAATGGAGGACATGCTGGAAAAAGAATAATACAGAGTAATACAGAGTTCAGCCTCTAGGGGGCATAATAACTCCAAGCCAATTGCTACATTAATAATATCTGGAGTCACATGTGGAGTTAGGCCTTTTATATAAACGTTTCTGAATGTCCTTCCATGAAAACTCTCGAAAATCAAATTACTTGATATTAAATTATGATAAATGACCTTCGCTTGTTGCCACTGGTAACCTTTTCAGGCTCAAGAACATTAATCTAAACTGTTTAATGAATCCCTTTTGAGGTTCTTGATATCAACATCGTCTAAACAGTCTTGATGAGTTTCTGTAGTGTTTCTTTCCTTCTGTTTGTTTTGTATTGTAAATAATTGGTTGTTGTTTGGGTGTTAGGTAGGTTAGGGTTGGCTGGGGCTGGGGGTTCGATTCCCGCCTCCTCCCTGTGTGCGTGGAGCTTGTATTTTCTCCCCGTGCTTTGGGGATTTCCTCCAGGTACTCTGGTTTCCTCCTCCAGTCTAAAGATATGCAGTGTAGGCTGATTGGCATCTTTAAATTGTCCGTAGTGTGTGAGTGGCTGCGTCTGAAATCGCATACTGTGATAGTACCTACTGCTCGGCCATTGATACAGTATGTACTGATCAGATTAAGTGATAAGCATGAATACAATCTGGTAGTACTACACGGCACCGATTCTGACAGCTCTTCCGCGCCAGTCCTGTTGCATTATGGGATAGCGCAGTGTCCACAGTGTCCAGTGGTTTCATACTGCAGAATTGAGGCGGAAGCAGTAGGTCATCCGGATATTTCTCTCCTACTGTTTATGAATACTAAGAATTCTGACATGCTACTCCTTTGGCATACAGCTTTTCACCTACTGTGTAGTAGGGTAGGGTAGAGTAGGGTTCATCTACGGTGTGGTAGGCTCCCCCACGACCCTGTGTAGGATAAGTGGTATGGAGAATGGATGGATGGATATTTGGTTGTTATACCACAGCTGTTGAATTCTTGAATCTGATTTGTTTTTTTTTTGTTTTTTTTGTTGTTTTTTTAAATAACAGCACAGCTCTAACAGTAGTTATGCAAATCCCAAAATAAGAGATAAACGAGAGACTAGTGAGAGGAATACATTCTATAACTGCTATAAAGTAAAATTATAACATGGACTAACTAGTTTTGTGGATGTTCCACAACATTATTAAATTAATTGTAAAAATTTGTTATCATTGTAATTGTTATACCATATTCCTGTGGTTATTTTCTAAGATTATTTTCCTCTAACTGCCCCATCATCATTTTACAGTGAGGTCCACTGAGAGAGCACTAGTGAAAATTATTCAATTTTGCATTCTTTTCTAATTTAATACAACCATTTTCATTACAAATTATATTATTGACAACAACTTGAGTGAAAAGTAGAATCTTAGAAATATTTACATGAATTTCAGAGTTTCTTGAGTATTTATCTCTAGAGTATTTGGTATGTCCCCTTTTTTGCTTTAATGACAGTGTGCACGTGAGCTGACATGGACTCCACAAGTTTGTGCAAAACCTTATGATCCATTTTAGATCAAATCCATCGCAGTTTCATCTGAACACATGCTTCAATAGAAGAGATTAGGCATGAGGAAAATCTGACCGTTTAACATGGTCAATATCACAAACATGCTTACATTTAAATAGGGGCCTAGAAATAGTGCAGAATCTTGAATATTGGTATTGAACATTTACTTTCCTTGTTTTAAATATTTCACAATTCTAAAACCTTTTGTTTTTTTCAGACTTTTTGACCCCACTGTGTATTTATAATATATACAGTATATATAAAAGCTTAGTCTACTTCATTTGACTATATTCTCTAATCAACATCACACCTTATCTACTCTCTTGCTATATACTGGGAAATGTTTTTGTCCCATGTTTAATCCATGTCTGGTGATTTTCAGCTGATGCAGGAACCCATTCCTGAGGGACATCAGATCACACAGTATCAGATCACTGGTATGAAAAGTGACTATATTTCGGTTAGACTGCAAATCAGTGTGTGACTCATTCTCCAATACAAATGTCTGCTTATCTCAGTCTTTAGCCTTCCACCTTCACAAAAATTAAATAAAACACTCTATATGGTACGGCCTAATCTTCTAATTGTGTTACAGCAATCCACTGGATAACATTTGCTGCACAGACAGTGATGTTGTCACCTCTCTTGCTCAGAACATTTACTGCTGCCTGTCTCTTTTTGTCTTGATACCTATCTACTATAATTTTTAGCCTTTTGACTGTAGTTCATCATATCTTTTATAACTCAGCTAACCACCATCCACTCTATATTCCATTTGTTATTAATTATTTGGTTCTGAACTTGAGTGTAATCAGTTTTGAAACAGACTGAAGCCATTTGCAAACAGGCCTGTAGAATTACAATTTTGGCAGTAGAAATTTGAAACAATCATGCATTTTATGTCATAGAAATTAAAACTGTATTTACAGTTAGACCCCTGTTGTGCCAACATTATGAAGCGTTTTGAAACAGCGGACTTTACACTGTAAAGTGCTTATCTTTTCAAAGAAAAAACAACAACAACTGTATTACTCAAAAGCAAATATTCAACACAAATGCAATAGTTATTATTATGTACTGTATGTGAAATTGCACATAATATTGGATTCAAGTTAACTTAGAAACTGTAGCAAGGCTTGATTTCATTTTCAAGTGTTTTAGACCAATCAATACTGTGCATTTTTTGATTCTTGTTAAATCACGCCCTTTTTTCCTGTCTAGGACTTGTGAAAGATGTTTCCATGTGGTGATGAGGATCAGGGTTCTTAGAAGATGAGAATTTCTGTAAACATAACTCACACTCAGTTTAGCATGATTTCTGCAAGGAAAAAATTCAATCTTTCAAATAGAACTTTTCCTGGCAGATTTCTATGGGCTGATGATTAAAGATGTGTGGGAGTGCGCAGAGAAATCAGCCAGAATGAGAAGGTTAATGCTTGTTTCCCTGTTTGGTGCTAAAACGCAGCCAGTACCAGTAACAGCAAAATGTGATTATCAGAACCATTTTAGAAGGTGAAATAAGGTTATGGAGAGTTGAATAATTATTGATTTCTTTATTTCCTTCACTCTAGTCTCTCTATCACTTTCCTCTGTGCCAGCATGACTGGCAATCTATTCCCTGCATCTAATCACCGATCAATTTGGTTTTTGTTTCTGCGGATAATGAAATGCATAAATATGTTTATTTGTCATCTTTTTTTCTCCAGTTTGATTGTTTATTATCCAAATATGAATTATTGCAATGTACATAATTGCATGACATGTATAGGTTGATATAAAGTCTGTCGAATAAGTTATTAAACTTTCTTTGGTTATTCAGAATAATTGTAAGTATGTAGTGATCAAGGAGTTTACTTAAAAGTTGTAACTGTCCCTTGACAGATGAAACATACATACATTGTGTTCTGTAGTGTCTGGGGCATAGTTCAAGTGTTATGTTTGATCAATTTACCCGAGACAAGTAGCAATTTCTTCCTAAATAGTATCTGAGATTAGAATTAGCATGTCCCAAATTGTAGTGTTTTGAAATGAATATCCCAAAGGTACCTGGATGCTCTACTATTTCTGGTAGATTTTCGAAGTGTGGATCCATAGACACCTTTTCAGTTAATATTGCCCACAACGCCTTGCGTGAGGGAGGAGGGGTTCTGTGGCAGTTTGCATTTTAGAGAGGTGTAAATGAAATGTAGAAAAAATAAATCAAGGGAATGATAAATTAAATGATATAGTATAAATTATATAAGGAATAATGTATGTAGAAATGCTGAAATGCCATGAGGAGTTTGTTTACGGTGACAGTCTGTGTAACTAGGCAACAAAGTTCTCTTCCGTTACATGTTGTGTCAGTATGTATCAGTACTTGCATACTCTTTTGCAACACAGTCAAAAGTATGTACATTTTCTTCACAGAAAGAGTACATACTTTTAGTGCATAGTATAAATAGGCGAATTGGGACGCAGCACACATCTGTCATTTCAAAGCAGCTTGATTTTAGCCAACTGAACCTTGTGATTGAGATGGCTAAGGCTAAGCCCTAGCTCCCCTGTCCTTCAAAGATAAACAAACAACAACAACAACAATAAAAATCAATATATCAGATTATTTGCTGATAACAAATGTCTAAAAGTGAGTTATTTTGGAGTTTTGTGGAACCAAGTGCAAGAGCAGAACTAACAGTCATAAGAAAAATACACAGAATGCTATTAAGAAGTGACACTGGGGCTTATTTCTGTCTAGCCCAGACACTAATCTCAGGTGATTACAGAGTGTGATATGACCCCTAGATTTTGACAGAGTTACAGCTTTTGTGTTTACTATGTTTGGTTTTTGGTGGAAACACAGCATGAAACTAGGAGGACATTACAGTGTTGAAACACTTAAAAAAGAAATCACACATGCAACTGCCTATCTGCCTTCAAATGTGTGTGTTTTCCCCACATCATTATTATTATGGCATTGATAAATCCCATGATATACTGCATTGCTCAAACCTAACAGTTGCACTGTCGAGTAGTGATATAGAGTTGCAGTCACAATTATTCAACTCCCACTGCAAATCAGGTTTATTGTCAAAATTTACAGACTTTCAGCTGTTTGCAATTAACAAATCAAACAAAAGCAATTGAAATAGTTCAACACAACGAACGCTTCAAGTGGTTTCAAATCTAATATACAGTTGATTGCAACTGTATATTAGATTTGCATCGTCCCATCTAATTTCATCACTAACAATCACTGGGCTTAGCACTGAAACCATTGGAAGATGTACACACTTATATTGTCTCAGTAAAGGTTTGGGTAATTGATTTGACAGTTTTTGGTTATAAATGTAAGCACAAGAACAAAAAAACAAAAAAACAAAAAAAAACAACAACAACAACAACAATACAGAAAATAATTTACATTATAAAATAGTATAATTCATGTGAGCCACTATCTTTGGTGAGCTAAAAAGTTGTCTGATGTGCAATATGCCTCTATATGCAATATAATGAGTTATTTATGGATTGGTTTAATATGTCATTCAATTCAAAGTTTATTCAGACTGTTCTGAGTAGTTATGTGTCAGCTAGGAACATTTTATTCAAACATCCTGATGCATGCAGGCACAGACCGTCAGGAGACACTGGCATAACAGTGAGAAGCCAGCTGTGCTACCTGGTTTCACTGGGCCAGGACTGCAGAACATTTGAACCTTTTCATGCCAGCACAACAGTCACATGGGTCAAGTCACTAATGACTTTATTTATTAAAACATTTAGACCACACAGAACTGGTGCTTCTAATTAAATTCTGTTTGGGAATCCATTTTTCTATTTGGAGTGTTTATACTTAAAAGTCCTAAGTGCAGGGTGGAGTCAATGCAAATAGCAATTGCAATGTGATTAAGTAAAAATAAAAATCATTTTTGGAACAGAGATTTTTGCCAGAAAATTAGAGACATTTATTAACTTTAACAAGCACACAATGAAATACTTGTGCAAAAAAAAAAAAAAGTTAATTCTTATTAATTAGATCACTTAAAGCCAAATATCAGTGATTTCTTTCCAATTCACCCTTAGATTAGGAGTTATGGACATCTGTTTTCCAAGTGCTTAGATATGAAATTACAATCAAATATTTTTATGTATGCAGTCTCCCATACACACTACAGGATGAGACCATTACTATCACCTTCTATAGGAGTATCACCTTCTATTAAACAACAACAACAACAACAAACAATCAAATACAACCAAATAAAATATACTACATATCCTACAAACATATTTTAATAAAAAGCTCACTGAAGTTTAACTCATAGTGGTCCATGAGTGCAGGTTTCTTTATTTTATTTATATACATATTTCTGTTGTATCATTATTTTGATAATCATTGTAAAACAACAAGTTAACTTGAGAAAACATTATGCTCATGAAATTGCTGTTCAATCTAACTCACAGCTGACAGCAGGCAGTGAACTCTTGCTAAATCACTTCAGTTTAGTGACTTAGTGACTATGCGGTAACATGTTTTAGCATACATACATAATGTAATATTATACCTTAATAATCTCAAGAGTGGAAAGTCAAGATATGTGTTTTTACTAACTTTTGATATTTTAGCTCGGTAACCTGATGAATAAGTAGTGCCGGTGATATCAATGCCTGGTTGTTAGACCGATTTCAAAGCTATATTTCAAAAACTGAAAAGGTCCCTTTGTGAATGTATCATGTCAAGAAGACTCATTGTAATCCCTTGAGACAAATGGAAACGTTTGAGATAAATTTATGATCACTATATATTGGAATTACAATGATGAATGTGTGTAACCGTGTGGCTGAGCTGCAAGAGATGCAAAGGGTTAAAATAGCAATTGTCTACAGATGAACAGAAAATTATAATATTCACTGGATTTTAATATTTAAATGTTTATAATCATACTATACATCAGTATCTCCAAATGAACAAAAAGTGTCTATAAGTGATGACAATATAATATCGGAAATGTTATTTTCTGCATGTTCACATCTCTGATGCCAACAGTATTTTAATATTCTCTGTAAAAAGGTTTTATTCACCCTAGCCTATGAACAGAACATACACTCTTATTTTTTATTATTTATTTATTTATTTATTTATTTTAGACAGTTTACAACGCATCTCGCTCTTTAATTGACGTTATACTGTACGTTTTGTACATTTGCCCACTGACAAAGAAACGATCAGTCTATAATTTTAATGGTAGGTGTATTTTAACAGTGAGAGACAGAATAACAACAAAAAAATCCAGAAAAATGCATTAAAAAAAAGTTATAAATTGATTTGCATTTTAATGAGGGAAATAAGTATTTGACCCCTTTGACTTAGTACTTGATGGCAAAACCCTTGTTGGCAATTACAGAGGTCAGACATGTCTTATAGTTGGCCACCAGGTTTACACACATCTCAGGAGGGATTTTGTCCCACTCCTCTTTGCAGATCCTCTCCAAGTCATTAAGGTCATTTTCAATGCCCTGGCTGAGGGAAGGAGGTTCTCACCCAAGATTTGATGATACATGGCCCCATCCATCGTCCCTTTGATGCGGTGCAGTTGTCCTGTCCCCTTAGCAGAAAAACACCCCCAAAGCATAATGTTCCCACCTCCATGTTTGACGGTGGGGATGGTGTTATGACTTGGGGTCATAGGCAGCATTCCTCCTCCTCAAAACATGGCGAGTTGAGTTGATGCCAAAGAGATCTGACCACACCTGACCACAACACTTTCACCCAGCTCTACTCTGAATCATTCAGGCAAACTTCAGACGGGCCTGTATATGTGCTTTCTTGAGCAGGGGGACCTTGCAGTGCTGCAGGATTTCAGTCCTTCACAGCGTAGTGTGTTACCAATTGTTTTCTTGGTGACTATGGTCCCAGCTGCCTTGAGATCATTAACAAGATCCTCCCATGTACTTCTGGGCTGATTCCTCACCATTCTCATGATCATTGAAACTCCACGAGGTGAGATCTTGCATGGAGCCCCAGACCGAGGGAGACTGACAGTTTCTTCCATTTGCCAATAATCGCACCAACTGTTGTCACCTTCTCACCAAGCTGCTGGGCGATGGTCTTGTAGCCCATTCCAGCCTTGTGTAGGTCTACAATCTTGTCCCTGACATCCTTGGACAGCTCTTTGGTCTTGGCCATGGTGGAGAGTTTGGAATCTGATTGATTGATTGCTTCTGTGGACAGGTGTCTTTTTATAGGTAACAAACTGAGATTAGGAGCACTCCCTTTAAGAGAGTGCTCCTAATCTCAGCTCGTTACCTGTGTAAAAGACACCTGGGAGCCAGAAATCTTGCTGATTGATAGGGGATCAAATACTTATTTCCCTCATTAAAATGCAAATCAATTTATAACTTTTTTGAAATGTGTTTTTCTCTATTTTTTTGTTGTTATTCTGTCTCTCACTGTTAAAATACACCTACCATTAAAATTATAGACTGATCATTTCTTTATCAGTTGGCAAACGTACAAAATCAGCAGGGGATCAAATACTTTTTTCCCCACTGTATGGTAGTAGACTAGATTGTATGGTTGCTGTTTCTGTCTAAATTCCCAAGGTTCTGCACAATGTTTCCAGTCACACAGATCCTCTGCAATTAGAGCTGTTTGCAGCATTACGTTAGCTGCTTGGTATTAAATTAAACAGTATTATCAGTGTTTAAAATTCAGGATTATAAACAAGACATGATAAATGTTTGTACACATATCAAATAGCTGAGCTATCTAACAAAAATGATTAAGCCAGAAACCTGTTTGTTTTGCGTACTAAACCCCATATTACCTTTCTGCCGCCTGCTATTTGTTGTACTATAGGCTACATATAATTTTAGCTGAACCTGCTAAAAGCTGCAGAGAAGCTCATATATATACAGTGGGTATAGAAAAGAATCACCCCCCTTTAAAATAATCACATTTTGTTGCTTTGTAGCCTGAAATGAAGACAGACACAGTTTTTGTTTCATCCAGCTGTATTTACTCAGTGCAACTTATAACATCCAAGTGAAAGATATAACACCAACATGTCAGAAAAAAAAAAATGAAAAAAAATAAAAAAACAGAATCACTGAGTTGGAAAAAGGATCCCCCCTCCTATAAATGACTTGTAAACTCAATAAGGTGTAGATAATCACCTTCTCAATGGCACACAAAGCCATTTGACTTTCAACTGTGATCTGCTGTGGTCATTTTGATTAGCTCAGCATGAAAAGACCTGGAGCATTTTGTAGTGCAACTGAAGCAAACAATCAACTATGGGTGGCAAGACACTGTCAAAAGATCTCCGGGATAAAGTTGTGGACAGGCACAAGTCAGGAGATGGATACAAAAAAATTTCAAAGGCTTTCTCAGTGCCTAGAAGCACAGTGAAGTCTATTATTATTAAGTGGAAGGTATTTGGTACAACACAGACCCTCCCTGGATCAGGATGTCGCTCCAAACTGGATAGAATAGCCAGGAGGAAACTGGTCAGAGAGGTTACCAAGAGGCCTACAGCAACTCTGAAGCAGTTGCAGGAATTTATGACAAAGAGTGGTCATTGTGTGCATGTGACAACAATATCACAAATTCTCCACAAATGTGACTTGTGTGGGAGGGTTGCAAGAAAAAAGCCACCCACAACTGAGCTTTGCCAAAACGCACCTTGAAGATTCTGAGGCCACATGGAAAAAGGTGTTATGGTCAGATGAATTATTTGGCCTCAACACCAAACGATATGTCTGGCGGAAATCCAATATATCTCACCATCCAAATAACACCATTCCTACAGTAAAGCATGGCGGTGGTTATATCCTGTTATGGGGGTGTTTCTCTGTATCAGGGACTGGAGCACTTGTCAGGATAGAAGGAAAATGGATGGGGCAAAATACCATCAAATTCCTGAGGAAAATCTGCTGCCCTCTGCCAAAAAGTTGTCAATGGGAAGAAGGTTTACCTTCCAACATGACAATGACCCAAAGCACACAGCAAAACTGACCACACAGTGGTTGAAGGAGAAAAAGGTGAATGTCCTTGCATGGCCTAGTCAGAGCCCAGACCATGTGTGAAACAGTATGGCTAGAGATGGAAGAAAGCTCAAAACGTGCAATGCTTTGTAAAATGTACAGCTATCGAACTGTTCAGCTAGTTCAGGGATATCGCCATCTTTTTTTGTGATGCCAGTTTTTATCAGTCCAAAAGTGCACAATGCTAAGGAGCCTCATGTGCTAGTTTCATTAGTTTATTCATACACTTCTTAAGGCCCATACAGACCAATATTTCCATGTAGGAAAATGAAACCCAATATAGTTATACATATAATATAATATACATATACATATAATATAGTGTGCCTTTAAAACCCAATATAGTTATACAGTGTACAATAGTTTTTCATTAATTTTATAACATCCACAGGTAGTGTTCATAATGTTAGTGTGTTACAGGTATTTGTATACATTCCAATAAAAATTTTTTTTTGCAAACTGTCAAACACAAAATAGCATAGATGCATGCAGATAGAAAGTAAACAACCAGTATTTATCCAGGAAATACAGAGGCAGAGAATCCAAAAACAAAAGGCACAAATAGTAGGGAAAAACAGGCAAGTCCGAAAGCAAAAGGGCAAAAGAGCAAGATACAAAAGCGGAAAAACAAAAAACAAAAATATAATGCAAGGGTCATGCAACAGTTATCTTCTTTATCTCAAAAAACAAAACAGAAAACTTTCTGAAACTGAGACGGGCATTATGGGACAAAATCTGGTCTTTGATCACAACTAACTAGTGCTTGGGGAGGTTATTTAGCAAATAAAATGATCTTTGTTTAAAAAACTGCACAGGTCTCCGATCTTATTTTCTGACTAAAATAAAAGATTTTCCAGGGCCTTTGAGTCATCCTTTATTGTAATGTGACACCATCTGATTAGCTGACAAGCACAATAATGAATGAGATTTCAAAGTATTGCTGAAAACAGAATCCTGCAACTTTTCAGTGACTTACTGGCAAATGAGTTGCAGTGAGATTACAGTAAAATTAGATTACAAAAAGATACTGTAACGATTCCAGTATGCCATTGTAATTGTATAACTATTATTTTATAGCAATGTCCTGTATTTCAATTGCAGTAATATTAATGTGAAATATTTATAATTGTACTGCAACCATTCTTTTACTAATCTTCAATAACTGCTGTATCCTGGTTAGAGTCGAATTGGATCTTGAGCTTGGCTATCCTGTAAACCATCCTGTCTTCAATCTTACCTGCCAAGGGCTGGTGTGGCTGCAGGTTTTCATTCCAGAAAAATAGGAGGCCCACTTGATAGTTGATTCGAGACCAAGATGAATTGATTAAACAAGTGGAATCAGGTGTGGCTTCTGCTGGGTTGGAAGGAAAACTGGCCCTTTGCTGATAAGTTTAACCCCTGCTGTAAACACTACATGTGCGGCAGGAATGCACCCTGGATAGGATGCCAATCCATCACAGGGCACCATGCACAGACACAAAATCGCAGTAGTTATTCACACCTAGGGGCAATTTAGGGTCACCAATTCACTAACATGATTTTGGGAGGTGGGAGAACCCAGAGAAAGCCAACACGCAGAGGCAGCAACATTACCCACTGCACCACTGTGGCACCCTCACTGAAACTGGTTGGCAGTAAAATTCCTGTAAACTTACAAGGAATTTTTTTAACAGTCTATGGAATGTCGAAAAAAGCAGCAGGTGATAAAGGCTAGTAATGAAGACTAGAAATCACAAACCAGAATTAGCAGTGAGTAAATATATACATAGAGGAGTGTATCCTGTAAATACAGGAATAAATTAAACTGGAATAAGCTACAGTTGAGATCAATCAGTAAGCAGGGGAGCTTGAGCAAATGGGATGGGAAGTGAAAGCAGAGGATTCTGGTAGATGGATGTCCCCAGAGGACATGGCAGATGTCACACAAACATCTTAATGGTGATAAAGACACATCTGTGTTTTAAAAAGCTGTCTGGCACCACATATATTATTTTGCAAGAACTACAATATCATATTTGACTTTCAATCACTTCCTGCCACTTTTTTGCACAACAGATTAACTAATTTCAGCATACATTGTTAGCTGTGTCGAAATATAGTTAAAAGAGAGAGAGGCTTGAAATGGTCCATTCATACCCCAGCTGTGCCTGTGAACAAGCCTATTACGAGCTCTGCAAGAGATCCTGTGGTTCATATCAGAGATCTGTGTGTTTAGGTGATTTGTGTGTTTATGTGATTTTTACTACTCAGTATCGCTTCTCACACACCTTAAAATATAGGTCCTCCATGAAATATTTGGGAAATATTTGGTGCTAATTTGTTGGTTGGTGTTGTATTTTTTGGCATTTCCATGAGAGGTTAGCATGTGTCTGTTGCTTTTAGGTCACGGGGAACATTGCTAGCTCTGTTACAATGATGTTTAATAGGAGAAACATAGGGTTATTATATTATTATGTTATTATCTTAGCTCATGGAAACAAAAGAGCAATCGCTTTTTTTGTCACTCACCATTTTAAACTAAAAAAGTCAACTCAGAATTGAATTATTAAATAAATCTTGAATGCTACTGAAGATCTCCTGTTAATTATAAAGATTAATTTGCAAGTGGTTCAGGTTGGATTTTTCCTGACACTGAGAATGTAACAAAGGACCACAGACACAAATATACACAGTTATATATTATAGACAAAAAGTAAAAGATGTGTTTCACCAAATTTTGCTTTTAAGAATCATCACAAAGCAAAATAATTAGACCCAGAGCTGATGTATGCTCATGCATACATCGGCCTCCTTTGGCAGATTGTTCATTGACAGTGCCGATCTCGCCTCCCATTCTGGAGGTCTCTAGAGAGAACACTCTAGTGCTCCCCATTAAGGAGGCTTTTCCTGTTGGAGTAGAGAGCTAAACAGCATTAATGTCAAACTGTATGCAATTTTGTCTAAAAAAAAAAAGAGAAAAGAATGCTGTTTATTAATAGTTAAACAGGAATGCCAATGTTTGGCATGTCGGTGAACAGACTTTTATCTGTCTGTGTTCATTTCAGACCTCACTTTGTTGAACTGAAGTAGTTGTGAATTTCTTGAATGAGGAAATTGCCTGCTGAGTGACTAAAGTAAGGACAGAGAGGAAGATAAGGCAAATTGAAAGAGTAGGGGAGGGGGGCACTATTGTGCTGCATCCTGTTTTGGTAACCCTATCCATCAGACTGTGCCACTCTCTCTGCATGGTCGACAGAACTGATCCAGTGCACGCTATACACAACCCACGAGGGCGCTTTTGATTTTTGATTACTAATTTCTCTTTTTTCCTGTGGCCAAGGTTAGAGTGGAATGCGAAATGTTGGGTCGTATTTTTATACTATGACTCTTCCATGAGTCATAGTATAAAATATTATTTTATTGTACCCCAGCTTCTCCTTGGATCCTAAGATATAGCCAAAATTGATAACTGATTATCTGGGGGTGTGTCAAATAAAAACCTTTGTATTGTTTATTGCAAATAGGTGTCACAAAGGTATATCGGGTTTAAGGGAGCAGTAGAAGGAGCAATCGAGTACCATATACCATTTTTACCTTGCAACTACAAATTTAATATATTGTTTCTCTAATTTGTTTCTCTAATGTACATAAAGGAGAGGAGAGAATGAGCTTATTTGTGCACAAAGATCATCATTTAATAGTAGAGCAAACACATTAAACACTCTCTACCAGAGATCGTGACTATGCTTTCGGGAAACTGAGCCCTGTTCAGCTACAGTAAATGAGGAAGTTTACCTAGTGTTGTTTGTGTGCCTTTTGGTCTAGAGACATATATGATCTCAGGTCAAAGTCAGTTTAAAATCCAGGGAGATTTAGAGCGGGGATCTGACCCTATGGCTATAGCATCTTTCCACTGTAACTGCTCTCACAGATGAATGGTTTTATGGCTCGCTGGTTATTACTTTATTGATTTGTAAATGCCATGTGTAGTGGCTAGTAGCAGAGTAAGAGGGAAGGATTTTGATGGAAAGAATTATAACGCCTTCCAGTTAAAAGAAAAATATTTTGCATTTTACTTACAGAGAAAGCTTGAGGGAAGAGTTTACACATGTAACATCTCTTAAAACACTTACACATACACAACACGGGCCTATTTTATTTTACACAATTCAGACTTACATACAGAGGAGTAAAGAAAACATAACCACAGTGGGAAATTTTTAAAAAATTGCAATGAGGATTCTTTTTTATTCTTTTTCCCTAGAGTGTTTAGCTGATGTGAAAGATACAGAGCAGAAGCACAGAGAATGCTCATTTATCATTCTCTTTCAGAACCTCTCTCCCTTTTCCTCTCCCTCCCTCTTGTGGAAAGAGAGAGAGGACATTAGAGGGAAAGATATGTGGACTTAGGTGAACACACACACACGCGCACGTTCTCACAGTCTTACAGTATTACTCAGGCGTCTCTTGCTCAGTCTGACGCCAGGCTGCTGTTCAGTCAAGATACTCCAGCTTGTAGCAGAGCCGACATTTCACTGCATCACTATAGTATATAGCCGTGTTGAAGATTCTTCCCCAGTTCTTTACTGCAGGTGATGAAGTGTTTTCAATGCTGTTACTTCCACTCTGGAGCTGCAGGAATGCTGTCAGCATGAGAGAGCAGTTAGCCCAGATCTTCCATGGTCATAATGAATGATTGACTCTTTGGCTCAGTATGTCTTGCGTTGTGTGGATGTATGGATTTACTGGCTTCTGTGGATGATTTAGAAGCATATTCTTACACTATTTGGTGGTGTTTGTTATTGTGCGAGCCACTGGAATGCTTTACTACCAAAGGAACACACTCAGTTTTGTTCTTTCCAGCTTACTTGCATGCTACAGGTGAAGCCTCACTATGGATCATTGACTTGATTCTTCAGTCTCTAATGTGTCTGAGGAGGATTCTCCCGACAACTGTGTATACTTCTGAAATGTGGGACCACTCTCCCACTGTGATTCACTGATTCGTCTGATCCTCTCTCTCTCTCTCTCTCTCTCTCTCTCTCTCTCTCTCTCTCTCTCTCTCTCTCTCTCCCCCACCAGCTGTAGTTACAGCAGCAGTGGAGAGCCATAACCACCCCAGCTGCTGCACAGAGTACAGCCTGACATGGAGATAACCTGTGCTTTATTTTAGGTAATGTAGTTTGAAGAAATCAACTCTGGTGTAAGAGCTCTGCCTGGGCAGGACACACACACGCACACACAGCAATAGAGCAGTCTGAAAGTTAGTGAGACGCTGTAATGTGCTGTGTACACTCTCATCAGAGCTGCCCATGCGGGTAAGTGGTGAGTACACTGTAATTGGATTGAACTGGCTGATGGATAAATGGCTAGGATGATGGAAACTGTAGTGATAGGGAAGTGCTTTTGGACGTTCTTCTACACCATTACCTCAGAACATTTACAAGTATTACTATTCAAAGTCACTTACAGTTGTTTGGTTTGATTAGCGATCACTTTCGCATTTCTTTTGCATGCATCCTTGGCTTTGGAATGTTGTTTTTATATCAGAAATGATACTGTGAAGTTTTCTACATTAAGTTGTAAATTTGTCCAGCAAATCTTTAACTCTGAATTACAGATGTACAAAAAGAACATCTGCAGACTAAGATTAGTGCAGCTATTTTTTCCCCATGTACTGTGTTTTTATTTTATTACACGGTGTAGGGATAAAAACACATGGAAATACTTTTAAATGTCTATATTGTCTATATATGTACCTTAAAAATATTACATATAAGCTAACTGAAATTTAAATTTAAGTTTTTTAGCCATTATTTATCAATAGCCATGATGTTTTTCACTTTTATAAAATTTAATTACTTTTCAAAGTCTTGCCATTTTGTTGTTTATGATGATTTATTTTATTCTCTTCCTTTTAGTTGCACAATTATTTGTACCCTTGCATATGATTATAGAAAATGTCGCACCTTTAACATTAAACATATTTTCGTTAAATCTGGACGTTCTTCTACACCATTACCTCAGAACATTTACAAGTATTACTATTCGAAGTCACTTACAGTTGTTTGGTTTGATTAGCGATCACTTTCGCAGTCATTAGGTTGCAGTCAAAATCAGAATGACATTTCACATATGCCGCATTTTGTTGGCTGAACTCAGTAAATCTTATCTTGGAGCAATCCCTCTTAAGAGTCTGTTAGTATAGAAGTTGCATTCAACAATAAAGCTTGCGTCTTTGTGCCCCTGAGAAGCAGCAGTCAGTCACAGTTACAGGAAGTTACAGGAATCAGTTATAGTCAGCTTGAGAATTTTATAATCACATTTAGCGAATACCTTATTAACTAATGTGCTGCATTTTGAATGATACTTGCAATAACAGATAGGGACAGTAAGGAAAACTGAAACTAGCATAGCTATGGGAAATGAATTTTTGTACCAGTCTATCAAATTCTTTTTGGATTACAAGATTAAACTAGCTTGTTATTTCACAAAAAGATATTCTTCACAGGGAATAAATATGTAATGAGGTAGGCAAGCTTGAGCCAGGATCAGCAGTGAATAAATGGTATGGCTTTGTGTTTACTATTAAAATTTTATAGCATGTGTAATTATTACGGGCTCTGTTCAGACATCTGTCTTAACATCTGTCTGATTCAGTCACAAGCTGGAGAGCAGAGACGGATAATTGTTCTCACCTCAAGTTTTCGTGTGTTTCAAAAGCATGACCGCTTGTGACTGGATTTCAGGACTAGCAGTGTTGCTAGGTTTGCTTCAAAACAAATATACTGTATATTTTAATATACAGGTTAAACTGTCCAGCATTCAGACTAGTCAATAAGAGCTAAATGTACACCGTCAACTGACAGACTGCATCTTTAGTGTCGCTTTTTGCTTACCTGATCACTCGATCAAATTACCTTGATTAAAATCAAGCAAATCATATTTGGCTCAACTCTGCCATTTATAAAAAATATTTACACACCTTTTGAATTCACAGCAAAGCAATTCCATTTTCCATCTATTCATATTTCATTTAAATTTTTTGTCCATTTCATCTTTTGGCATAACTGTAAAATGAGGATTGAGAACACTACATGAAATTAAGGAAAACCTCATTCAAATATGTTCAGAATATTTCATGAAAGGAGCATTCATATGTGGAGATGTAGTGATTACCTCCTGTGTGCTGGCATAAAGATTTGTGTGTGTGTGTGTGTGTGTGTGTGTGTGTGTGTGTGTGTGTGTGTGTGTGTGTGTGTGTGCGTGCAGTGTTTCAGACTCTTAGGTGAGTGAAGTGTGGAGCCATGAGGCTGCTGTGCTGGTTAGAGCGAGGCAGAATCTCTGTAGCCCTATTGCTGCTGCTCCTGCTCTGCTGTCCTTCTGTTTCTATCCATCCCAGATCTTCTCATCCCCACGAGCCACACAAACACATGCACAAACAGGAAAACATTACACTGGCTGTTATTCTGCCTAAGGACAATACCTCATACCCATGGGCCTGGCCACGTGTCGGACCTGCCCTGCTGCGTGCAATAGCGCTCATCAACGCCGACTCTTCGCTCCTGCCTGGGTACAGACTGCGCCACGTTTTTAACAACAGTGAGAATGCTGATGGTATTTGCTCTGAGTCTGTTGCGCCACTAATGGCTGTGGACCTGAAGTTCACTCATGAGCCATGGGCTTTCATTGGCCCAGGCTGTGACTACACAGCCTCTCCAGTGGGCCTCTTTACCACACATTGGGGTCTACCTATGATCACGGCAGGGGCGCCAGCAATAGGCTTCCTCCGTGCCGAGGTCTACACCTCCATTACTAACACAGGCCCTACGCACAAAAAGCTGGGTGAGTTTGGCCTTCATGTGTGTAGACACTTTGGCTGGGGTCAGCACGCCCTGTTGATGTTTGGAGACAGCAAAATGAGTGAGCGCCATTGCTATTTTGCCATCGAGGGTCTTTACATGGAGTTGCATGAAGCCAACATCACCACGGTGGAGCTTGTGTTTGATGAGGACAGCAAGTCCATTAACTACTCTGAGCATCTGCATAAGATAAAAGAAGAGGGCAGAGGTGAGTGGCTCTGATTTGCTCCTAATGGCTAGTGTCAAACTTTTAGGAAAAGTATTTGTTTTATGCCATTTACCTAAATCTTTTAGATTGTTTTGTCCATCCTATTTCTTTAGAACACCATTTACTTTGTAGTCTGTTATCTATAATTACTGACTTTCCTAGATAGCAAACGATAAAGCAGTTCAGAATCCCAGAACAGAAAGTTAATATCTGTCACCCCACAACAGACTGCACCTCTGGTCAGTGATGATCGAGAGAGAGAGAGAGAGAGAGAGAGAGAGAGAGAGAGAGAGAGAGAGAGAGAAGTTTGTACAGCATTTTTCTGTTATCCTTGATCATACAACTGAGTATGATTAGTAAATACAATTTAGTTTTAGCATAGCCCCATACTACTCATCCTTAGATATCTTAGTCATATAGAAATCAGGGCACAAATATGGCACAAAACACTATCCTTTCAACACATGTAACACTGTTTGCCTTTTCTGTGTACACTCGCATAATCCCATTACTCCCTATGTTTTCGTGGGGTTTTTTTTGTTTGTTTTGTTTTGTTTTTGCCAGGATCTCGTTTCCTTTTACCTCCCAAAAAAATGCCAGTAGATGGATTGGCTACATTAAAATGCCCCACGTGTTCACCCATCCAGGGTGTGTTCCTGCTTCAGACATTCAGTGTTCCTGTGATGGGCTAAGTGTTTACTGAAGCTGAATAAATGAATTAGCATATTATCCAATAAGTACAAAGAACTGTTCAGTATACTGAAATTAAAATGTATTTAGTTACAAGACTGAAGACTGGCTGAACTCACTGGCAGGTCTTGTGAGTTTATAGGGTTATTTATAAGACTTGGTGACTAAAAGACTTGGATGTTTACTTGAAATTTTTTAAAGAAATTAATTTCCTTGATTTATTTGCCCTAATTATAACTGTCGTAGGCTATAGTACAGAATGAGGATCCAAGACTGCCCTCTGCAATATCTGTAAGGCTGTTAGTTCCACTAGGTCATGCCTGTATGATGAGACAAAATTTGCACATTTTACACTGCCACACACATTTGAACAGAAAAACAGTAGATGGAAGATATGTTGTGAAGCCCTATTATGTATTTTTACACGCAGTTAATGCAGGACTAATCAGCAGGTTTCCAGTCAGAGAAAGCAGAATACTGTATGTTCATAAACTGGTGGAATCCTGTTTCAGAATTAAAACCAATATTTCAGACAATGAATGAATTGATTATAAGGAAGGGTTCCCTTTTGAATCTGGTTCTTCTCACTGTATCATCCTCAAATGCTTTGTGCATTTCCAATTTTGGCATACAGTTACATTTTTATTCTGTTTATCTAATTTGTCACTTCTCTTGCTGTACAGCTTACCACTGGAATAGGATTCATTTCTCCATTGGGGAGAACACACTGCACATGGAACCTTGCCTATCATATGATTAATGTATGATTCATATAATTAACATTTGCACAAAATATTGGCAGCAAGGTTGTTTTTGCTTGCGATATATTGCATAAAAGGATTTAATAATGAGATCTTTAAATGTAAATAATGTAAATAATTAAAATAAATAAATAAACAGTTCTTCTGACTGCTTCAAATTATATCATTACCCCTCTTATTTACAATTCTATAATGAATGTTTTTGACATATATTTGACGTATATACAGTGGGGGGAAAAAGTATTTGATCCCCTGCTGATTTTGTACGTTTGCCCACTGACAAAGAAATGATCAGTCTATAATTTTAATGGTAGGTGTATTTTAACAGTGAGAGACAGAATAACAACAAAAAAATCCAGAAAAACGCATTTTAAAAAATGTATAAATTGATTTGCATTTTAATGAGTGAAATAAGTATTTGACCCCTTCGACTTAGTACTTGGTGGCAAAACCCTTGTTGGCAATCACAGAGGTCAGACGTTTCTTGTAGTTGGCCCCCAAAGCATAATGTTCCCACCTCCATGTTTGACGGTGGGGATGGTGTTCTTGGGGTCATAGGCAGCATTCCTCCTCCTCCAAACACGACGAGTTGAGTTTATGCCAAAGAGCTCGATTTTGGTCTCATCTGACCACAACACTTTCACCCAGTTCTCCTCTGAATCAACTTCAGACGGGCCTGTACATGTGCTTTCTTGACCAGGGGGAAGCTGCAGGATTTCAGTCCTTCACGGCGTAGTGTGTTACCAATTGTTTTCTTGGTGACTATGGTCCCAGCTGCCTTGAGATCATTAACAAGATCCTCCCATGTAGTTCTGGGCTGATTCCTCACCGTTCTCATGATCATTGAAACTCCACTAGGTGAGATCTTACATGGAGCCCCAGACCAAGGGAGACTGACAGTTATTTTGTGTTTCTTCCATTTGCGAATAATCGCACCAACTGTTGTCACCTTCTCACCAAGCTGCTTGGCGATGGTCTTGTAGCCCATTCCAGCCTTGTGTAGGTCTACAATTTTGTCCCTGACATCCTTGGACAGCTCTTTGGTCTTGGCCATGGTGGACAGTTTGGAATCTGATTGATTGATTGCTTCTGTGGACAGGTGTCTTTTATACAGGTAACAAGCTAAGATTAAGAGCACCCTTTAATAGAGTGCTCCTAATCTCAGCTTGTTACCTGTGTAAAAGTAAAATATATATATGTGTGTGTGTGTGTGTGTGTGTGCGTGCGTATATATATATATATATATATATATATATATATATATATATATATATATATATATATATATATATATATGTGTGTGTGTGTGTGTGTGTGTGTGTGTGTGTGTGTGTGTGTGTGTGTGTGTATTATTACATAATTATATAATTATATATATATATATATATATATATAATTTAAACGTTTACATTTTTCACAATACAGTAAGAGGGTGCTATTCAAGGTCATCATGAGAAGAGAACTGACTCTGACCCTGCTCCAAATGCTGCCAGAACTCCAAAATATGTACACTGATGATGTTGACAAAGTGAAGACCTATCATACATAAGTCCTAGGGATTGCATGAATTAAAAGTAAAATCTTAACTACCCTTAAAGGCAGTGTCAGCTTCACCCCTTTTTATTAGCCAGAATCAAAACTAACCATGCTAGCAATCCCTAACCATCCAGGGTGTACATCTTGCAGGTACTTAACTTAAGAAGCCTTGTCATTCTGCTAGGACCATGTACCGTTGCTTCCACAGTTGGTTTCAGTAAAACTAAAAAGGCTGAACATGAACAATTAGCTCCTGTGCAGGTTACATCTGTGAACCTTGGATGTTGTATTAGATTCATAACCCAACAAGAGGATTTTTAATGATTACTTTATAACTTTTGTTTATGTCCCAAAAGAATATAAAAATATCCACTCAACCTTTATAATGAGAGGTCACCGTATAAGGAAGTACAGCACATTGTATCAGATCCACCGGCATTTCCTGTGAAAACAGACTTCGTCATTTGCTGACTTTATCCCACTTTTATGGCCATCTACTTTATGCTGTAAAGGCAGAGCTCTACCATATGTAATTCAGCTGTGCCTTTCAGACAGCAGTGTCAGAGTATTTGATCTTTTTACTATAATTATATAGTTTAGTGAATTAGAAATTTACCACAGGCAAGTCATGGACCTTCCATAATAAATCATATTATTTCACGAAAGGTGATTTCCTCAATAACACATACAAGCAATGCAACAAAGCCTTAAATGAAGTGTGTCATATACATGTGCATGCTCTTGCTGGTGTGCTTGTGTCTACATGTGATTTTTACCTGTGTCCTTTAACTGCAACATCTGATTATCTTCCTATATATTCCATTGTAGAAGCTTAATAATAAAGAAAGTGGTATGGGGGTTAAGGGACTAGTGTGAGAGGGATCTAGGGGAGATGGAGAAGAGATGGACAGGTTGCAGTGTAATAGTCTGTTAAAGTGGGTACATATTAGAGTCCTCACTTCCTGAAAAAACACCTGTGCTGAGCTCACCTGGAGAGCTGTGTCCTTTTCCTCAATTCTCAAGAGACAAGAAACACGTCTCAATATGGTACAAGAAATAGATACCGTATTCACATCAGCAGGAGCAGGGCAAGAGATACCCTGCCTTTCTGCTCCAAAATGTTCCTGTTGTACTTCTCTCTGTTTTGTAAGCTATTCAGTCTTAAAAAGTCAACTGTTGATTTCACAGTTATTATTTTGTAAGACTTTACTTAATCTTTGTGTCAAGACAGTTTAGTTTTCTAGGTGTATAGAAGTGTTACAATTAATTGCCATTAATTGTGATGATAGCTGCCATAATGTTTGATGTCATAACCATGTCATAATATTCATGTGGCAGTGTATGACAGAATAGTTTCCATGTCTTTTTTATGACATGATTATATCAGTCCTAAGACGAGGGTTTAAGTAAACTGTGATCATTCTGTGACACAGTGACATGTCTGTGATTTATTTGTGCTGTCCAAGCTCTTTTGAAGAAGCACAAAGAAACGGGCAACATTGAGGACCACTGACGCAGTGGTCGGCCAAGGAAACTTACTGCAGCATATGAAAGAAGATGTCCAGCAGTGCCATAAGATCAGACCTGGCAGAAACCAGTGGGACCCTGGTACACCCATCTACTGTCTGGAGAAGCGACTCAACTATGCACGAAAACACAGGAACTGCGGTGCAGAAAAATGGCAGCAGGTGCTCTGGACTGATGAGTCAAAATTTGACATATTTGGCTGTAGCAGAAGGCAGTTTGTTTACCAAACGGATGGAGAGCGGTATATGAATGAGTGTCTGCAGGCAACAGTGAAGCATGGTGGAGGTTTCTTGCAAGACTTGGGGCTGCATTTCTGCAAATAGAGTTGGGGATTTGGTCAGAATTAATGGTCTCCTCAATGCTGAGAAGTACAGGCAGATATTTATCCATCATGCAATACCATCAGGGAGGCATCTGATTGGCCCCAAATTTATTCTGCAGCATGACAACGACCCCAAACATACAGCGAAAGTCATTAAGAACTATCTTCAGCGTAAAGAAGAACAAGGACTCCTGGAAGTGATGGTATGGCCCCCACAGAGCCCTGATCTCTACGTCATCGAGTCTGTCTGGGATTACATGAAGAGAGAGAAGCAACTGAGGCCTAAATCCACAGAGGAACTGTGGTTAGTTATCCAAGAGGTTTGGGCCAACCTACCTACCGAGTTCTTTCAAAAACTGTGTGCAAGTGTACCTAGAAGAACTGATGAATTTATGTTGTTTTGAAGCCAAAGGGTGGTCACACCAAATATGGAGTTGAAGTAGATTTTTCTTCTGTTCACTCACTTTTCATTTTGTTAATTGATAAATACAAACTATTAACATGTCTATTTTTGAAAGCATTCTTACTTTACAGCCTTTTTTCACATCTGCCTAAAACAGTACTATATATCAATATCACTGATCAGCCCTGACTTCAACTATAGCAGCCAAAATGAAATCTTTTGGCTCTTTTCGTTTAAAAAAAAAAAAAACCCGTATAAAAATGTTGGGACCTTTTGGACATTAAAACCAAATGCACACACCAGTGGTACTCATAGAAGGTCTAATGTTCTCATCTCTCACCTCTGTGTTTTTTAAAGAGCATGAGAATACATTGATTGACAGACCCTGCTGCTGTGGTCCCAATTTAAGTCTGTTTGTAGCAAAGCTCCTTTCATCAGGGCTGCTAATAGCTAAGAATCAGCAGGAGCTTCAACATGAATACATCTTATGCACACACGCACTGTTGATGAGAACCCATCATGCTTCTCAGATTTAAGCTTGTCTTGTTTCAAATCACTTCATTCTCACTCAGCTGTGTGCTGCTGCAATAGAAGGGTCTTTTGTTCCAAAGATGTGCACTCAGCAGGGGAACCTCCCACCCATTTTTAAGTTTCCACCAAATTAGCTTTAAATTGCAACACTGAGCTGTGTATCCAAACTTAAGTATGGATTCCATATGTGTGATTTCCATAAGTATTTACAAATTAGATTTCAGATTAGATTTCTTTGGCAATTTAGAACTTCCTGAACTTGATTTACGAGCAAAGGTTAAATAATTTCTTGGGCTAAAGTGTAGTTGCTGAGTAATTATACATAATCTGTGTGAATAAAAGTGCTCACCAAATCTTGAATAAGTCTAAAAGCTGAAGATACAGTGGGTATAGAAAAGAATCACCCCCCTTTAAAATAATCACATTTTGTTGCTTTTCAGCCTGAAATGAAGACAGACACAGTTTTTGTTTCATCCAGCTGTATTTACTCAGTGCAACTTATAACATCCAAGTGAAAGATATAACACCAACATGTCAGAAATATATATATTTTTTTAAATTAAAAAACAAAATCGCTGAGTTGGAAAAAGGATCACCCCCTTGCTTTAATTTGCCCTAATTTTTTAATTACAGCCTGTTGGGATATGTCTCTACTAACTTTGCACATCTAGACTTTGCAATATTTGCCCACTCTTCTTTGCATAACTGCTCAAGTTCAGTTAAATTTGATGGTGTCCGTTTGTGGACTACAGTCTTCAAGTCATTCTACAGATTTTCAATGGGGTTTAAATCTGGGCTCTGACTAGGCCATGCAAGGACATTCACCTTTTTTTCCTTCAACCACTGTGTGGTCAGTTTTGCTGTGTGCTTTGGGTCATTGTCATGTTGGAAGGTAAACCTTCTTCCCATTGACAACTTTCTGGCAGAGGGCATCAGATTTTCCTCAGGAATTTGATGGTATTTTGCCCCATCCATTTTCCTTCTATCCTGACAAGTGCTCCACTCCCTGCTGCAGAGAAACACCCCCATAACAGGATATTACCACATCCATGCTTTACTGTAGGAATGGTGTTATTTGGCTGGTGAGCTGTATTGGATTTCCACCAGACATATCGTTTGGTGTTGAGGCCAAATAATTCAATTTTAGAATTTTATCTCATCTGACCATAACACCTTTTTCCATGTGGCCTCAGAATCTTTAAGGTGCGTTTTGGCAAAGCTCAGTCATGGGTGGCTTTCTTCTTGCAACCCTCCCATACAAGACACATTTGTGGAGAGTTTGTGTTATTGTTGTCACATGCACACAATGACCACTCTTTGTCATAAATTCCTGCAACTGCTTCAGAGTTGCTGTAGGCCTCTTGGTAGCCTCTCTGACCAGTTTCCTCCTGGCTCTTTCATCCAGTTTGGAGCGACGTCCTGATCCAGGGAGGGTCTGTGTTGTACCAAATACCTTCCACTTCTTAAAAACAGACTTCACTGTGCTTCTAGGCATTGATAAAGCCTTTGAATTTTTTTGCATCCATCTCCTGACTTGTACCTGTCCACAACTTTATCCCGGAGATCTTTTGACAGTGCCTTGCCACCCATAGTTGATTGTTTGCTTCAGTTGCACTACAAAATGCTCAAGGAAAGCTCTTTTCATGCTGAGCTAATCAAAATGAGCACAGCTGATCACAGTTGAAAGTCAAATGGCTTTGTGTGCCATTGAGAAGGTGATTAGCTACACCTTATTGAGTTTAGTCAATTCATTAGTCAAGTCATTTTTAAGAGGGGGCGGGGGGATCCTTTTTCCAACTCAGTGATTCTGGTTTTTTATAATAATTTTTTTTTCTGACATGTTGGTGTTTTATCTTTCACTTGGGTGTTATAAGTTGCACTGAGTAAATACAGCTGGATAAAACCAAAACTGTGTCCGTCTTCATTTCAGGCTGAAAAGCAACAAAATGTGATTATTTTAAAGGGGGTTGATTCTTTTCCATACCCACTGTAGCATTCCTGATTATCACAAAAGACCCTCAGACTCTGCAGGATGTCTTAATTTGGTCTTCTTGGAAATCGTGCCACTGCATATGCCACTCTCTATGTGTGTAGTTTCATCACCATGGTTTCAAGTTGGAGGAGCACCCATGCTGAACTAAACTGGCCACAGCATTGAGCTAAGCGTTCCACTGTGCTTTACTTACATATGTCCAATCCATCTGGCCTTAGTTAAAAATTAAGCTGGACTGGTGAAAACCATGGGGACACAAAGGAGAACAACACACGTTCCTCTAATTAATGGTGGAGGAGGGGGTAGATGTGCATGAATAGTCATGCACATTACACACATATGTCTCTGCTAGAGGAGGAATGTGCTGATAAGAGGAAATCTGCTGAAGAACTGCCTGTACTGGACAAAACAGCTGGTGAAACAGTTACTTCCCTCATATATCAGAATCAAGATTGCTCACTCCTCTTAGTGCTTAAATAAGCAAATTGTTAGATCATGACCATCCTCTCATGGTCTGCTGGTCAGTATCAGCAAATCTTTCAGTCATGCCTGAGAGTCACTCTTCTCTTGTTTAGCAGATCAGTTGAGACAAGTTAAGTGAATCCCCTTCAAGCTTGTTCGGTCCGAGTTGGAGATTTCCACCACTTCAGGTTGTGTAGGGCTCATTGTGGAAATAGTTTTCTTCTAAACACATATATAGAAGTATGTTATTTAAAAATCTGCAAGGATTATTAGCTATTTTTGCTTTCAAGGTTGTTGTCTGCTTTTCCTTGTGTTTACGCTAGCAAGCAACAAAGTGACAGCTGACTGTGGAGCTGTAATTCCGGTGACAGAGACAAGAGACATTTGAGTTGTCAAATTATGTATGATACGATAAATCCAAAAGACTGACCCCAGTGAATTCCTTGAACTACTACTATGGGCCCTAATACCTCTACTCTCATAACTTTAGTGCCTACCTGCATTTAGCTAAGAATATAATAGCTAAGGTCTTTCTAGGATTAACTGATATATTAAATAACATTTTAAAAAAGATAACAGTCATGTGTATAAATATTATAGTACTGTGTACACAATTTGGCCATATCATATCAGAAACTAAAATAACTGGACAACTGCCACAAGTGACAACATAGCAGTCAAGACACAATACACACTACATGCCACACACAAGCGAACAAGTGAATTGCTAATGTGAGTGTAAAAACAGGATCAGACGCTGGCATAGTCTAGCTGCACATTTGGGAAAATCATTTAAATGAATGGACTTAAATGACTTAAGTCACTGACAAATTTCAAGATGAACTTGGGATTATCCTGTGGCTACACCCATGCCACATCACTCATTAATGTTACAGGATCTCTGTGGGTTTTTTATTTATTTGTTTGTTTGTTTGTTTGTTTAAAATGGCTAAGGAAAGTGGACATGGAAAAATGAACCTAACTAAACTGAATACATCCCCTCCCAAATAGAGCAGGGAGATGAAGATTTAGCAGTACTCAGACTCTGGAACACTTGGGTAGTTACACAGTCAGTGGAGAAGTCAATGAGCTGTGTCTGGGCAAAGAGGTGCATGTGTGCAAGCTGGAGTGTGAGAGTATGAGAAATAACTGATGTTGGGACTGGTAATGTTGTGTCACTTGGAGGTTGTATGCTTGTTTAATATCTACTTTTCCCTAGGAGGACAATACTGCCCTATCAATGGGCAATGAATGAAGCATAAAGGCAAGGAAAATGTCATGAAGCACAGACAGCTGGATGTAAGAATGTCAGTGTATATAAAGAATCCCAAAGAATATTCAAAGCTTTCTTTCTGACTTTACAACATATAAAGACTGTGTTCATGCCTAATGAGCCATCTCTGCATAATAAATATTCTTTTTATGCCTCTGCGACTGGGGGAGTGGGGGATGCATGATGTTTTTGGGTTGTCCTTCTGTCCATCTGAGATGCTCGTTAACACGATATCTCAAGAACAAGTGGTTGAATGTTTGTAGGATTTATATGGAATTATCACTGTAACCATGAGATGATCTGATTAGCTTTTGGAATTGATTCAGACAGGGTGAAGGTCACAGCAAGGTCTGAAATATTTTTTCTTCAGTAGTTTCTTTCACGTCTGAAGTATTTTTTAATGGTATTTCTGGCATGCAAATTAATAACAAGAAGGAGTTGACTTGGTGGTGGGGGCATCCTCGTTAACACCGCTGGCATCGAGTTCAGCTTGTTTTAAATAAAAATGAAATTTCTGCATTTAATTTCAGTAGATTACTGGTTCTTAATGAGGTGAAAACCGGTATGTTTCTAATATGGAAAGTAACAGCAGTAGCAGCAGCAGCTGTATTTAGAGATGTGTAATTTGACACTTTCATTGCAGCTGTGCTTCTGCTACAGCTACTGTATTTCTGCATAACTGCAAGGACCCACTATTCTCTAACTTCCCACTCATTTTCTCTATCTCCAGTCCACACACAAAGTATTGATTACCCAGAATCCAGTTCAGGCAGTTGTGTGTCTCCACTGCGTAGTTGAATCTAACAGTGGAATACAGTGAGAAATTATTATTCACCTTCCAATGAATATTTAAACTTATCCTTGCTGGATACAGACTGTTTATCCAAACATATCCAAACTATCTGTAAACTACAGTAAGATCAGATCACAATGACAATGCCTAGTAACTGGGAGCAGGACTGTAAGTTCTGATCATTTTTTAATAACATATGCATTCATGACTGTGCTCTTGTCTATCTACTGCTTTTTTTATTATTCGACCGTTGGTGAAAGCTTTAAAAATGCACACTGCTCGCTGTGTGCTTTTTAGTTTGGTTTGCAAGAGCTTTACTACTCTAATGGACTCGTGGTTTCCAGGAAATTTTAGATAGATGATTGCATTTAAAGGAAAGAGTTTGATCTTGCCCCTAGCACACATTACTTTGCTATTACTCATTGCTTTTAATTAGATATAAAATGGACATCATGTATGTCTTATCAATCTTTCAGACCATTTTGTCAACAAGTGTTTTTGGGGTGTGTGTGTGTGTGTGTGTGTGTGTGTGTGTGTGTGTGTGTGTGTGTGTGTGTTGTCTACCACTTCTCAAATGTTTTCATCCAGGGACTGCTTTAACTGTAATTCCAGAGATCCATTCAGTGCAGATTTATTTTATGAACGCAACCCAGTTGTTTAAACAAACAAAAAACAAAACAAAAAAATGTCACACTTTGAGATTCATGTGTGTACCACACCTAACCTTTCCCTAATACCCACCCTTTATAATGTTATATATTATATGCTCACGCATATCTTTCTATCACGAATACTTGTTTTGTGATTTGACAGCTGCAGCCCAGGCTCCATAGATCATAGAGTCAGTTTTATTGTTTGCTGGTAAGGGCTTTGTGTACATCTGAGTGTCTTTGGCCTTCAGTCCAGTCTTTCAGCAGTGAACATAATGGTGCAGCTCTCCTGAACCAAACAACTTTATTAGGCTTTCCTTCTTTCTTTCTTTCTGTCTTTCTTTATTTATTTATTTAAATAAAAAAGCAGACTATAATTGACAATCTTGGAGCAGCTTAGACCTCTATGAATGATTAATGCAGAAATCATTTTTGTGCCGTTTAAATCTAAACATTTCTCTGTACTCATAATTTAGGCACAAAGGAATCTTAGAGCTTAAATTGCTTTGTGACCTCTAATGTTGTGACCTCTAATCAAATACTGCTTATAATTGCTAAAAAGGAGTCAAAGAGTGACACTGGTATGAAAACAACCTTTCAAATAAGTGCTTACTATAGTATTACCATCACAGAATTTCAACAGATAATCACAGTGTCAGTGTATTTTAAAACCATTTTATGGACAAACTGTATCCTGCTCTCTCCAAATGTACTTAAAAATACATGGGACTTCAAAACATAACTTCTAACTTCTGTTTTTCTGTTCGGGTGAAAAAATGCTCTGTTTTGTCTCCTCATGCATGACCTTGAAGCATGTATGACCTCTAAGGTATGAGCTTGTGGATCTGGAAGCCTCACTAATTTTCTTAGGGTAGTCCTGTGTTGCTTATGTGGCACTTGTATGTGAATGTACAGAAATAACCCTGCTTCCAAACTTGAAATGATTATCCTAGTTCGGAATCACACTCTCTTGTTCATGCAGCTTTAATGAAGCTTTTTATAGATGCCACTGTATGTAAGTGTATAATTGTATTTTTTTTTTTATTTTGTCCTTTTATGGCATTAAGCAGACTTAGAGACTATGCAGACCGGGACATTTTCACCCTCCCACTATGTTGTGTGTGTGTGTGTGTGTGTGTGTGTGTGTGTGTGTGTGTGTGTGTGAGAGAGAGAGAGAGAGAGAGAGAGAGAGAGAGAGAGAGAGAGAGAGATTGATTTGCACTGCTGGTCTTTTTCTTTCATAATTTTAAGCATCTCTGTGTTAATAGTGCATGTTAATAGATCCGCAGTATAATGTGAAATACATGATAAGCTAATCATCAAAAGTGCTTTTTCTTTGACTGATAAGTCCATATTTGTTACATTTGGGCATGCACACATATGCATACAGATACACAGACCACAAATTCCAACCTAATAATGTTAAGATGACATTTTGCTCTTGCTGTATGCTGAGGTAATCTCATTAGTCTATTGAACAGCCAGTCAGTGCTAGGAAATTGGGCCTAATGGGTCTTATCTATTTTTAGACTAGTGATGGAAGCAAGTAAAGCTTAGAATATTATGTCTGACATATACAGAATTGGGGGTCACAAAAATTGCTGCCTTTATTTTTTGCTTAATTATAATTATATTCTTGCTTTCTTGCTTTTTCTGTCTTTTTTTTTTTGGTAGTGGTGTTTGCATGCTGTACTCCGGATATCTTTCGGCAGCTAATGGTGAACTTCCGCAAAGCAAATCTTCCTCGGGAGGATTTTGTATTCATCTACATTGATGTCTTTGGACAAACCGTGGCGTCACAACCTGCCCGACCTTGGGCCAGAGGAGACCCTGACGATGACCTCGCCAAAGAAGCATACCAGGTAAGCTTGAGGAGAGACTTCATAGGAGAGATTCAATGTGCCTGCAATGTATCAAATCTTATTTTAGTGTGCAAGTGGAAAAAGTCAACAGGGGACACAAAAAGGGGAAAGACAGACTGAGAGAAGAGTAAAAAAGGGAAAGAGAACAAAGCAGCAAGCAGGTTGAGCATCAGGGATTTGCAGCTCTTACTTTAATTCTGAGCAAATCAGCAAAGAACTTGCTCTCAAACATTGGACAATCAATAACAACAAAAATACAAGAGCCACTTGAGAGAAAGAGAAACTTTGTGTAATATAAACCCTGTCTCTATTTGAATAACAAATGTTTTATAATAGTAATCGCAGTTCTTGTTTTGTTTTCTACATTGTTTTTTTTGTATTTGGTCTAGAACATTTTCCCTCAGCTGTGTTATTATTTATTTTATTAAGGTTAATGAGTGGATGATGAAAACACAAATGATGGTTCATGCTGAATTTGCCATCTGATTGGAGATACTTGGTCATTGTTTGTGTTCTCCTTTGGGGACTATATCAGCATCCAGGCAATCTTCCTCTGCTGCTTTGCACCTGATGCTACATGTGTGACTGACCAGTGCCAGTTACAGTCTTTCCTTTTTTTCCACACAAGACACAGAACACTTAGTAGTGTAAACACTTGACTTTCTTTAATCTATCAACCCTTAAGGAAGACTAGCTTGCTTGTTGGCATATTTGGAGCAAAACTCATGTACAACTGTTAGTCACTTCTATACAGTTCTTTTGACTGTCACACTTGGCTCCTCATCCTTTAGTTTCCAGTCTATGTGAGGTCCAAGAAAGGGTTATGGGCTGAGGTCTAATATCAGCAGTTTCAGCAGTGGATTCTGCTTGATCACTTCTGTTTTTACAGTGGAGGAGTTCTGGAGAAGTAGTGGCAAAGCGGCACAGGAGGCTCCTTGATAAATTCATTTTGTGATGTAGGTTTATTTTACAGTTATTCATCAACTCTTGTATCTCCCACACTAGAAGCTGTGTAAGATTAATATTCTCTGCCTGCCTCCTCCTGTACTGCGGCAGTGTGTTCATTCACTCTTCTGCTGAATTCCTGGTGGCCAAGTGCTTACAAAAGATGTATTTAGGATGAAAACACGATTGACATTGTCCGTGATATCCTTTTTGAAAATCAAAGACATGACTGAACAATCTTTGGTTCTTACATATGACAGTGTTTTATCAGGGACTCTACTGTTTCTTTTTCAGAGTGTGAAAATCCTGACGTACAGAGAACCACAGAATCCAGAGTATAAAGATTTTGTCACTGATCTGAAAGCAAATGCTAAGAAGATGTTCAACTTCACAGTGGAGGACTCTCTGGTAGGTTACATCAGCTATTTGTTACGTCAGGATTTGGATATTAAAGAATTTGAGCCTTGTGTCTGTGTGGGTTTCCTCCAGGTTCTCCGGTTTCCACCCACCTCCCAAAAACGTCAGTGGGTGGATTGGCTGTGCTAAATTGCTCCTAAGTGAGAATGAGTGTGTGATTGTGTGTAAGCATGGTGCCTTGCGATGTACTAGTGTCAAAACCCAGTTGTATTCCCACCTCATGCTCGGTGTTCTCAGGTTAAACTCCGGATCCTTTATGACCCTGACCAGGATTAAGTGCTTACTGAAAGTGATTGAGTGAGAGTGACTGTAACCCAGCATGACTCATCATGCTGGCAAATATGAGAATGGCTGTGATCTTTTAAATGACTTATAATTCTATTTAAAATGTATGTCATGTATGTGACTAAGTGCAAATGACTTTACTTAATTTTCTCTTGAAAATGTATGAACATGCAGAACACAGATATAAAAGCTATGCATATCTAAATATGTATACATAAATATACATAAATATTCAATACTCTTGTCAGATCAATATCACTCCTCACACCATCTGTGCTTTTGTCATAAGATGCCACATGCCCTGAGAGTTTAGCCTTTAGCTTTAGCTGTCAGTGGGAGTGTTTTGTGTATATCAGCAAGTCTGACAGAGAGAGCAAGAGAGAGGTCTTGGCTGCACACTTTTTATAGGGCTTTACATTTCGATTTTTTAGGCACACTTGGACTTGGGTGATCAGAATGTTTTCCATAAGCTTAGGTTTTGATTGGATGCTTAATTGATTGAGCTCACTGCTGACATTTAGTTCAGTTAATTAAAATAATATACATGTCACACACAACAAAATATCTTGTCATCTTGTGGCTGGGTCAGTCCATTGGAAGTGGTCCAATAATTGTAAAGTTGGTTGCTTGACCATTTTTAATTTTTTGTGTGTGATTACGTCTATGTGTTGGCATTGAAAAACCACCAGTTTTTAAAATTTATTTATTATACTTGACAGTAAATCTTTGTTTCACGGCACACAACAAATTTTGGTTATACAGCTGTTTACAGAAATCTCAATATCTTGGCTTGGGATGGTCCTAGCTCTTTGGAACAAAACCTGATCTCTAGAGCACATTACAAAGTACATGTACATATATAACCTTTTGCACATTCATGTTTCTTAGACTTAGAACTTAAGTCCAAACGTAATGCTCAAGATTGCTCACAGTTCCACTTTTAGGAACACACACACACACACACACACACACACACACACACACACTTTATTGCAACTAGTCAGTTACGCTTTACTAAGTAAGATGCTACTATTGCTACAATCATTTATTGGTTACTGTAATTAATACTTCTGGAAAGTTATTATACGTAAATATGTATACTTAGATCCTGATTTACCAAAGATTTGAATATATAAAATGATAACACCTGCAAACTGGTGTACTGATGTACAGGGTGGGTCTACTGAGGGTTGTGTCCTTGAGTAAAATAATATGTGCTGTCTAGTTTTTGCATGTTTGTCTTAATGAATATGCAGTTTGGAGCTACCTACAGGTGCAAAAATACAGGGCAAAGTTAATGTAAATAGATATTTAGTACCTGTTTAGAACATCACTTCAGGAGAGGCAATTTCATGCACATATTAACAAACAGTACTGTGCAAAAGTTTTAGGCACATGCAAAGAAATGCTATAGAGCAAAGATGCCTTCAAAATAATGAAATTAAATGTTTCTACATAAAAAATACTGTAAAGAGCAGTAGTAAATGAAACAAAGTCAATATTTGGTGTGATGAAAAAATAAAAATAAAAATAGTAGTCTCTGGTACAATTTGTGCAGTTTATAAGGAAATTAGCTAATAAGTTTTATTGAGCATCAGCCACAGTTCTTCTGGAGACTTTGACTGTCACACTTGCTTCTTATTTTTGCATCAAAACCCAGCAACCTTCATTGTGTTTTTTTGTCTGAAAAGTGGTCTCTTACATAATATACTGCTTTCTTTACTGACATGCAAACATTTTTCTGTAACATTTAATTCTGTGCTAGAAAACTAATGTTTGGAAATCTATAATGTTTTTTGAACTGACTTGATAATGTAGAAGTCATAAAATAAAAAATCTATAACAAAATTTGTACTTAAAAATAGGGTGCCTAAAACTTTTGCACAGTACTGTACAACCGAAAAGCAGATAGCCTATTTGTGACACTTTTACGGGTTTACGTGGAAATGAAAAGATGGGAGGCATGCCTGCCGCCGACTCCCCACACACACACCCCATCTTACCCCCATGCTGAGAGAGGAAAGCCGTCACAGCCATCTGCAACCCCAGCCTGTGGACCACCTCATTGGCATCCTTCATGTGGTGGAGCCACTGGAGCAGGGTGTCGTCCGAGCAGAAGGTGAAGGCTCATCCCAACAGATAGTATTGGAGGGTGGGAACATCCCATTTGATGGCCAGACACTCTTTTTTGATTGTGCTGTACTTATTCTCTCACACCAAGAGCTGGCATCTAATGTACAGCATGGGGCACTCCTCCCCCTCCACCACCTGGGACAACATGACCCCCAGCCCTCTGTCTGACGCATCAATCTGCCAAACAAAGGGAAGAGAGAAGTCAGGAGAATGTAAGAGTGGTCTGCCACAGAATGCAGCTTTTACCTGAATAAGAGCCTGTTGGCATGGCTCCATCCACTGGTGCTCCATTTTAAATAAGATCAGTCACCGGGCTGGCGACATCTGAATAATCAGGCACAAATCTACGATAATAGCCAGCCAGCTCCAGAAACTGTCTCATCTCCTTTTTGGTCTTGGGTCTTGGGCAGGCCGCAATCATTGCTGTCTTATCAATTTAGGGGTGCACCTGCCCCTGGCCCAAGTGGAAGCCCAGATACCATACTTCCACTCAACAATTGCACACTTCTTTGGTTTTGCTGTGAGTCCCGCCCATCTCAACAATCTCAGGACAGCACTCAGATGCTGAATGTGTTGCTGCCTATCATTACTATAAATAATAATGTCATCCAAATAGGCAATGGAGTAGGCAGCGTGCGGATGGTGCAGAGGATTCTGTTCAAGGATGAGTCGTTGGAAAGTTGCTGGGGCTCTGAACAACCAAAAAGGAAGGGTCATGAATTGGTGTAAACTAAATGAAGTGGAAAATGCCATTTTCTCACGAGATTTGGGAGTCAAGGGGATCTGCCAATATCCCTTTGTCGAATCCATTGTCGAATAAAAGTGAGCCGTACCTAACCGATCAAGCAGTTGAAGTTTTCTAAAGTCCACACTGAACTGAACTGAACCGTCTGCCTTGGGAATCAGGACCACCTGACTGGATCAGTCACTGTGGGACTCCTTGATTACCCCCATATCGAGCATGGCTGTGAGCTCCTCCTGCATCACTTGTTTTTTGTGTTTGGGCAAATGATAGGGGCATCTCAATGTGGTGTTCTATGAAATTACCACGACCGAGTAGAAGTAGAAAACGTGTGAAAATTTGCAACTTGGCAACCTCCGTAATTTGTTATGGTGATAGATGGTCTCCACAGGGTACTGGGTTGGATTGAGCCACCCAGTTTAGATTCACCTCCCTCTCTGGAACAACCATTGCTAAAGCCACGGAGACTACCTCTCTTCACGGTTTGAGAAGATTGAGGTGGTATATCTGCTGCGCCCTGCCTCTATCCATTCTCTTTACCTCATTGTCGACTTCCCAGACTCTTCATTTTAATTGCACACACCTGTTTTCTATGGCACTTCACTCTATTTAAGGACTTTTGTTTTTTCAGGCACGACGCGAAGTATTAGTTTGTTTCTTTTGATCCAACATTACCAAGCACTCTTCTCTGGACTGATTTTCTGACTATTGACCCAAGCTAAGTATTTTGGATTACGATTTTGCCTAAGCCCTTGAATGTCTGTATTTTGTGATATTTTGGTACACATCTCATACTGTTTGTTCACTGCAACTAGCCTAAGTTGTTTGAAAAAACTGACTGCCTAGGTTATTGCACCCTGCGGGGTTTTTCGGATTTGCCCTAAACACTGCTGTTGTCCTGTTTTCCTTCTTTGCATGTGTTCTGAATAAAGTGATGGATTTATTCACCGCAACTGCATCCAGCTCTCATTCGGTGTCATAACATTGTGTAAATTTTTGCATATTCTTCACATGTTTGCATGGGTTTCCTCTGGGTCTTTCAGTTTCCTCTCACTGTCCAAAAACATGCAAAAAGTGTAGCTTGGCTATGCTAGATTACCCCTAGGTGTGAATGACTGTCCCAACTAGCACCCAGTGTTATTGAGATTGGCTCTGGATCCACCGTGGCCCTGATGAGGATGGTGCGGTTACTGAAGATGACTGAAAGAATTAATGTATTGTGACCTTGAGTACAATAAGATTTCTTTGGGTTTTCCTGTATGATAGGATGGGACTTTTGTCAAACAGGACCTAATGTATTCTTTTTTTCTATATTTATTTCTGTATACTGTATAAAAGGGTTAAATGTATTACATTATTTACTAAGTATAGTTCATGGTGGTGTAAGGAGCACAATGTGTGTGTATATATATGTGTATATATATATATATATATATATATATATATATATATATATATATATATATATATATATTGATTTATGAATTTGTTTTGCAGATGAACATAATATCTGGAGGCTTCTATGACGGCTTAATGCTGTATGCTCATGCATTAAATGAGAGTTTAGCAGACAGTCAGGGCCGACTGTCAAGACAAAGTGTCACCAAAAGGATGTGGAACCGAACATATTACGGTGAGCTACTTCATGATAACTGCATGATTTGTGCTAATAGCTGTTAGAACACACAGGGTCAGTTCTACCCTTAGTCCAGAATTAGCTTAGGTTTATCTGGGAAAAGTATCAAGTAAATCTTGTACAGGCTGCTTACCTTTATACACAGGGTTTGTAAAGTTTTTGTTGCCCATTGATCTGATAGATGCAAGTAAAAGAAGCCTAGTAGTCATAGTAATAATAATAATAATAATAATAATAATAATAATAATAATAATAATAATAATAATAATAATAATAATAATAATAATAATAATAATAATTGATTTTGGTATTTTGGAACCCTATGATGTGTGTGTTAAATTTAGTGCCTCTTATTCTGTTATTCGGAATTTGTAATTATGGCTTCCAGGTTTATGCATGTGTTTACAAATGGTCTTATTTTGTTTGTTTTTTTTAACTTTCCGCTAGTATGATTTCACTAGTTGTAAAATTCAGAGCATATTGATCATACTTGTATCTAATGAATCACATGTATCAATTACTGTGTGATCTGTGAGATTCAAAGCTATTTGTCTAGTGCCCTGAGCCACTCTCTCTTCCTCCTTGTAGCTCTCATAGCTCTCTCACTGTCACTGTGAGGTGCTTAATTTACCTTATTTTGAGGCTATAAAATACCACTCACACATCAGATATATTTTAGATTCTTTTTGAATGAATTTCTTGATTGATTAATTGTTTTGTGTTCCAAGTTGTGCTCTCCCCACAGAGCTGAGTGAATTATTGTGCAGTTATTGGCTATTTTGCACCTGCTACATGCTGTCAGCTTCACCAGCCTTCAGATCATTGGCATCACACAAACCTGTTCTTTGTCATCTGCAGTTCATTATTTTTGTTATTTGTCTTTATGAGGTTTTGTCGATTTTTTTTTTTGTACTTCAAAAAAAAACAAAAAAAAACATTGTACATCAAAGCTAGCTAGAAAGGTAACTGTGCTAAATGTAACTTCTTAAGATATCGAAAAACCTGAAATCGAGATATCGAAAAATACCATCAACCTGTTGGAGTTAGTATGACATGAAAGGAAAACGCACAAGACAAGATATTTTTTCCCTACTGTGGACAAGATTTTTATTTTTAGAAGCCACATATTGAATTGCACAGATGCTTCTTAAAAGTTATTTATGTACAAATACAGGTGAGAAGCATTTTCGCTTTGTATAAAATCAAATTAAATTCACAGTATTTCCATATTTACAGTATATTTGATTGAAGGGCATTACAGACTAGAACATATTACATGTTTAGTTCTTAATCTTTTTAGTGAAGAGATCTATGGTTCATTCATTATTAATGCGTAATGCATGAATCTATCCACTGGCAGTGAGTCTAATCAGTTCAGTCGGTGTGTCTCAGCCTTGACACTGTCTCCTTGAAACATTGCTTTCTGTCTGCTTCCCTACTTATCTCTGTCCTTGCATCTGTTCCTACCTGTCTGTCTTCCCTACATTAATCACTTTGTCAGGCTCAACTCTTATTTCTTCATTCTCTGTTGCCTTCCTCCTTGTGTCTTTGTGAATCTTGCTCTCGATGTGCTTGATAAGAGGAGAGCTGTACTTGGTAATGGTTGACTGTAGCCAGAAATCACGGTCACAGTTACTGCTCTTTATTTACTACACTAAATGTCATTCTGCTGCCATTCTTTTTGTGTTCTTGTCACACCACTACTGTCATATTTATATGTATATTCTAATAAATTATATTTTCACATCAGAATAATACTATCATTCTGCTGTAATACTTTAATTTCCATATCACTTTTTTGTAAAGGTTATCTTTTCTTATCATAGATCTGAGCTCTAGCACTATTGTACTAGTTGTACTATAGGTATTATGGAATCATAGGCGTCATTTGCGGGTGGGACAGGTGGGACATGTCCCCACCACTTTTTGCCAAAGTTGATTGTATCCCTACCACATTTTGAAAGCCACTGAAAACCGTTTGCAGAAAGTATGTATGAAAGGAAAACCAGGTACAAACCATCATTCCTCATAATATAATTCATACATGCAACATAAACTTTATTTGCGCCAGCCAGAACATCAGTTCTTTACAACGGCATAAACAATGAATAGTAAAACTCGTTGCGAAACTCTCGCAAGAGCGTATTTGCTGCTACTTGAGAGTGACTAGGTTTTCGCGAGATCTAGCCACACCAGTACACAATGGTTCATGGGATATGTAGTTTCCTTATAAGTAGTCTACAGGCTCCTGTACCTTTGTCTTTTTACGATGTTCATATTGTTTGTGCTTCGTTTGGTTAGGATTTCAAGGTTAAGGTTTTTATTTGAGAATTTTGAGAACATGAATGGGACACTGGTCCTGAAATGTGATGACTGTTGGCTGTTGCGGTGGTCTATCAGAAGAACGAAAATACAGGAGCAAATTTTTTTTAAAAGTTTTTATTTATTTATTTTTTTAAGAGCAAAATGAGTAGTGCAGTAAGGTAGAATGGTTAGTGACCACCACCCATTTTTGTCCCCACCACTTTTCAAAACAAAGTGATGCCAATGTACGGAATTATGGAAAAGTCCTCAAAATGAAGGAAGTATTTTACATACTGTCTAATATACAGTATTAGCAGATATTGTTACAGAACTACAATACAGTGATATTTTATGTCTAACAATTACACAGTATGGGAGATCCACCATTTCCACACATAATGTTTCACATGGAAAGATACAACAATACAACAAAGCTAAAGACACCAAGCTTTTTTGTTTTTTGCAACTCTCTGGCAACCGACACATCAAATTTATTTTTCCTTTCATCACCTTTTCCCTTGTTGCAAAAGTCAAGCCAAGTAATTTAGATAACAGTAATCAGATCCATATATCACCCTCAGAGCTGTATATCTGTGCTTGGCAGAATTAGGGTCATGCTTTCTATTCACACATGTTCTTATTAAACACAGAGGGGAAATTACACCTTCTGTGTGCTACATACAGAAGGGATTAAATAGATAGCTTTATTGCTGCTTATTGTTTCTTTTTCTCATCTTTGCTTTGAATGAGGCTCAGTAATTCACCAGATAATCATGCAGGTCACAGCGGAGAACAGCAGATCTGTGTACGTTTGCCAAATTGTTAAAAGGTTTTGTTAACAGATAGAATTAGATGGTGAAATAGAGGCCATGATTTAGTATTTTTTTTAGTATTGCTTATTTGCATATGCAATGGGATAACTTGCACGCACAAAAAAAGGCTGTCTTGCAGAATAAGAATAAGAGTTTGATAAGAGTAGGTAAATGTGATTTTTGTGCACACTAAATGTTTCTGGTAGCTACGGTGTGTACAGTGCATATCAAAAAGACAACAGGAAGTGTAACAGTTGGGTTTAAATGAATATATTAGTAAGATGTGTGAATGGCTGTTTTGTCATGATATGCCATCAGAAAAGTTTGTGAGCAGTTTTTGTAATGACATACGATTAGAGTCATTCAAACTTTATACACATTTTTAGTGGTAGAAATAATCAGCTGGCTGACAGAACTTATAGCCAATATATTTCTTCACTGTCACTATATTTTATGGGCCATATTCAGAATGGAGTCGAGTGTTAAGTCCAGCACCACTGACTGACAGTTTGATGTAACCACAATATGAAATTCATGTCGTAAATACATTCAACAAAATAATTTATTATTTGAGGCCAATATTAAATATATAAACATGATCCTCCATTTAAAATGCACAAAAAGAGATCGGAAGAGACAGTATCTTATATTTCTTACAGTATCTTTTAGTATGGATAAACTTATGAAATAAATTCAGGTGAGCCATAAGTGTAGCAGATGAGTACTTGGTCAGCTTAACCTTCAATTGTTTAAAAACATTTTTTTATAGGAGAGCAATTTGAATTAACAAAAAAATGTCATTACTTTTGTTAATTCAACAACTCAAAATAGATTACATCCTGCAGACACATTAAGATTTATGAGCTAGACTATGAATATTGAAAACAAATTTTGAGGGATTACTGTGATATAGTTCATTTCTGCATGGACTATTCATGCAGCAATATATTGGCATTATACTAGACTCACATTTGATGCTTATTTCAATACCTGCTTCTTAATCTTATCTTCTTAATACTATATTATCAAATTAGTCTCTATTTATTTTTATTATTTATTTATTTATTTTTGCTTTTATATTACATTGCATTACACTGAAACCAATCTATATGTTCTAAGCCTAATCTTAAATCTGGTTTAAAGGAAAATGCATGTGTTTAAAGGAGGTGGTCTAGATGCTATTGAAATATCCAGTCTCTTTATTTTCTACGTATTTAAGAAAAATATGGCAACTTCAGAGACATGAACTACATGCATGTAATTTGCATAATCTGCATGGTGCACCCAGAAAATCAACTAGAGCAGGTGCTTAGCCCATCTCTGAATATGCCTAACTGTGTTGTTTAAGTATTGATGTAACTTTTGGACTTAAGTTGCTGAATCTGGTCATATGCTGATGTCACAGTACATGCTCTGCAAAAAATAACTGACTGTTAATTTTATAGTAATTCACTGAATGTTGCTTTTTAAAAGAGCAGCTTACAATTGATGCAGGGTACTACTGAGCTGAAGGTTAAGGGTCTTGCTCAAGGAGCCAACCATGGCAATTTGTCATTGCTGGGATTTAAACACACAGCCTTCTGAACATTAACTCAAAACCTTAACCACTGATCCACCACAATTAACACAGCTACTTTCATTGATTCAATGCAATCTTTTAGTACGAGTAAATTCAGTGGTTGGGTGATTCAAACTGGGTGAGCTGGGTAGCTCATGTATTAAGGCTTTGTGGTGCAGATCATAAGGTCATGTGTTCAAATCCCACCTCCACCAAACTGCTATGGTTTTTACAAGACCTTAGCTCGGTTGTATGCTGTGTCAGCCAAATGAGCAACTGTACTGGATTATGTTTTATTTTATACTCTGTAAGATATTACAATGCTTTACTATAAATGTTTACTGTGGTTTATTGTACATTTTTCACAGTACTTTATTGGCAACCCTGTTGCCAGTAAATTACTATCAAATTTACACAATTTTTTTTTACAGTGTATTTAAATTTTGAATGCCTACAGTCCAAATATCACAGTCTTTTAAAACTAAGCACTGGATTAAATATGCAGACATCAGGCTGATGCAGATAGAAAGGTATTCAATAGAAAAGGTGCAGAAGGTCAATGATAAATATAGTCTGAATAATTTATCATGTGCTGTGTTCACACATAAATACAATGTATTTTCCCCATAATATGGTATGTAATCACTATAAAATCCCTCTATAATCACTATAAAATATAAAATATTCGTGCTAAAATCATGCTAAACACCAAATTTTCACATATCAGAGGAATTGAATGCACAAATAAGCCACTATATACTAATTATATTTGATGGCATTACAAGCACTTGGTGTTTAACGAGTTGAAAGATGAGTTTCATAAAACGCAAATCTTCCACATCTGTTTTTAACAAATTGTTACATATCACAGGAGAATTAAAGCCCTGTGCCCGCAAGCTTTATCTAGATAACTAGGCTTCATACCCACTCCAACAGTAAAAAAACAATTTCACACTTTTACACTTTCATATATGTAGGCGTATGTAAGAGTTATTGGATGATTTTGCGATCATTTTTGAGAGTGAGCAAAAACACAAAGCATCAAAGGAGGATCATAAGAGAGAAAGCAAGAAAGCAAAAATGCGTGTGAAGCATTTGACTGGGAATACTATTTGTATACTAACTGCATTGATAATGCTAATCATTATGTAACTAAATTTGTTGTTTTAATAATGTAATGTATTTTTACATTATCTGAATGAATTTCAACCACACTTGGTGCACAAGAAATCTCCATATCATCTTAAAGTTGGTTGAAGATTATGAGCAACATAAAGGCGGTATAATGCAGTAAATTGGCCTTTAATAGCTCCAGTGTGTGTGTTCTTATTTGTTACAGATAAAATATTTAATTATGTTGTATTTATTTACCATTTGGATTAAGTAATCTATTTATATTGTAATGGGGGGACATAACAGCTACAAAACTGGGTTGGAAAACTGAGACTGGACTTAGAGTACTGCAATCAGAAAAATACCATCTTATTCCTGCATCTGCGCTAAGAGCGGGTCCTGAAAGGAGGTGCAGGCAATTTAATGTAGCCACAAAATACTAAATGAAGGTTGCAAAATGGTAATGTGTTCATGGGATGTGGGCTATTTTGTTTTGCAATGATTTGCAATGTTTTTGTTCATTTGCTGCACTCACTATACAGAAAATTTGCCCATGGTTGAAAGGATAAGCTGATCGAGCACTCATCTTAACATTTTAATTTTCATTTACTTTAAATGGACAATATTATTAATTACCTAATTAACTAATAGTGTCGCATTTATGATTTTAACTGTGGCCTCAAATGGCATTCCATGTTTTTTGTGTATTAAGAACCCAAAACATATGTTTCAATGTGATATATTGTGTATTACATCAAACGGTGGAGGTCCATGGCGGTCTCTGGACCCTACTTTGAGAACTACTGCTATATGAAACCAGCAACAACTTTCTGATTATTTTTGCAAGGAATTATTTAGTGAATTAGGGCCAGAGTGCACTGTTGGACATCAGACCACTGACAATCAAAAACTGGTGTGGCATAACTCGATCAACATTGATCAGGATTTTGATTTGATGACGTGTCCGTGAACAATACACTAACTACTGAGATGGGTTTCATAAGGACTTTTAAGTACTGTTCAGTGAGCTATGACTGACAGAGGCCAGTGAGCACTTGATAATCTTGATACAGTCCATGTTTTAACTCTAGGATGATGTATTTTTCTGCATTCTGCATTGATATTATTTATGTCCTGTATTACTACTTTGCTGAGTGGATATAAATAAATTTGTGTGTGTGTGTGTGTGTGTGTGTGTGTGTGTGTGTGTGTGTGTGTGTAGCTGCTGATCTTTAAAATGCTCCACTAACCTGTGTGTATATCATTCACCCTCAGCAGGATGACTAATCCAGCACAGTCTTTCACTGTGAAAGGTTACAAATGCAAAGGCAAGCTACACAACCTCCTTAGTTATCAGCAGTGCCTCACTTCCCTGTTACGTCTGCGTGCTATTTCTGTCATCAGCTGTAATTTTTTTGATTGCTGCCTTTGCCCACACTGTATTTAAGAAAAACATTAATTCCAGGATGATCATTAGTGCAAACTGCTGAGACGAGACGTAGCTAGTACAGGATTTTCCTCAAACACAAATACTGACATCAAATAGGCTACACATGTGAATCAGAAATCTATGGCGTGTCTCTTGAAAACATCAGGCAAAACTTAATATAAAACATTTTTATTTTTTAATTGTTAAACTAAAGTTGAGTGCCCAAGTTTGCCTTTCCTGTGATTTCTGGATGACAAAAAGAACATATTCTTCTACTTTACAGTTTATCTACAGATAAAATTGTTTATAATGTTTATGAAATATGTTTATAAAAGAAATGTGGCTATACCCTACAGTTATGCAGCAAGAGAAAAAAAGGATCGAAAAGAACGCAACAAGTTGAAGTTTACAGCTGAGAGGACCCAAAATCTATTCAGCAGATATGAAAGGGGATGGAGGTAGTTATAAAGGCAACTGGTGAAACAGAATCACATTGAGATAAAGAAATGCAAATTATTTTGTCATCCTCATTTGCTCATTAGAGTGTGCGAAACTTTTGCATTCAACTGTATACTGTAAATAGAATGGTTTATGGGACAATTTTTCTTTCCACAAAAAAAGAGAGAAAAGACAGTTAGAGAAAATAAAAGTGTTCAGCAGACAGGTAGAGAGATCTGGTAAATGATTTTGAGGTTAATTAAGTGATGTTATTGTTAGACCAGCTCAGGTCTGTTCAGCTCAACAGGACTGCAATCTGAAGTGCAGTTTTCTAGTCTGCTTTGATCCCTGTTGAGTATTTGCTGTAACTACACTATAGTGCTCACAGTATCCACTCAATACACATTTACTCTAGGCTCTATTATCATGAAAATGGCACATCCACATAAAACAAGGCAGAAGATCACATTTATGGTATTTTTATGACAAGTGCAGGTTGTAACAAGACACAGAGGGACACACCCCTAATAAAGAGTTGGGTTTGAATGAATACATTATTAAGAGGTGTGATTAGCTGCACAATATCCAGTCAACTCCTCTCCTCTCCTTCCCTTTAAGATCTGAGTGTGAGCAGTGCAGCACAGTGACATTTTCATAATGACATGATTAGGCTTCACTTACAGATTTCATAGTGATTGCCCTCCTCACACACTCAGTTTTTCACCACAATTTGGTCACCTGTTAATTCCCACCCACCAGACAGGTCTCCCCTCTCACACAGCAGCTACAAATGAGGAGGGTGAAGGCTTACACGTGTTTCCTCTGAGACATGAAGCCAGCCAATTGCATCTTTTCAAACTGCTGCTCCTGTTGCATCACAGGGCAGCGTAACATTCGGAGAAAAGCGCTATCTGTCCCCTTCCGCATACATGAGCTCATAGACGCCTGTGATTGTCTAAGGGAGAGAGTGTGTAGATTCCCTTCCATGCAGAGAGAATGGCCATTTTTGCTTCCTTGGCTCTCAGCCACATGTGGCCGTGGCATTGTCGGGATTTGAACACATGATAGCAGGGGCAGACTGGCAACAAAAAGCAGCCCAAGAATTTGTTGTCGAGCGGCCCCAGTTTGATACACCAAATTCAAACTGACACAACATGTTTCTCGATCAACGAATCATTCATTAAAAAAAAAAAAAAAAACACACAATCTGTTCCTTTGTATTGTTTGTGTTAAGCTAATATGTACAATGATGAAACTGTGTCGCTGCAGCTAAAATGACCTATTGAATATCTGTATATAGGCTATATAATGCCGGGGTTAGGGATGGGCCCACCGGGTAAATTCCCGAACTGACGAAATTTCTGTTGTGTCACTCAGGAGCCTTGCATAATGATTTTCAGTGGCAGAATTACTAGCTAGCTGACAGAATATACAGCAAACTATATTTTTTACTCATATCTTCTTATATTTTCATCACATATGTTGTCACTAGAGTCACTAGTATATATGTTGATATCTTAGTGTCACAAACATGAGAAATTGGATTCAAGAGCATACATTTTTGTTTGAATACCAACAGTCCAAGATCTAAGTGGTAACTCGGTGGTTAAAGCTTTGGGCTTCTGCTCAGGAGGTTGTCAGTTCCCAGCACTGCTAATGCAAGAAGATGTCTAACCTTTAACTGTGCTGTTGTATCCCATTTCAGTTGTAGGTTGCTTTGGGTTTTATTATTATTATTACAGAAATATCAGGCTAATGCAGAGATTGAATGATATAAACATGAAAATGATATGATCAAAATGACACAATTCACACATATCATGTTTTTTTTACTCAGTGTGGATTATGCTGTAAACAAAATAAATATAATATTCATGCTCCATATAATTATATAATTTTGGGATCATATTTTGAAAGTGGTACTTGCAGTAAGGAAATCAGGAAACCACCATTTTACCCTTGTGTCTGTGCTAAAAGGGGGTCTTTTTTTGTTACCAAAATGGGTGTAGAAATGACTGCATCAGTGCATTTTGAATGTCACAACGCTTTTAACACCCGCATTATCCAGCAAATTATGCTTGCACAGACACGACAATAGAGCCCTATGTTAACAATAAATGCCCCCCTTCTACTATTATCCCTCCTTTATTTCACTCAACATCCATTTCTTACTGTGCTACATGCAATGTTTACCATTCACCAGAAAGGCATGTGTGAGAGAGTGAGTGTATTTGTGGGCACAGCCCATAATAAGAGTATCACAGTCCACATCTCCTCTACCATGTTTGAGTGTCTGTGTCTCTTATGCACTCTTGCTCGCCTTCTTTCTGTCAATCCGTTTTTTTTCCTTTCCTCTGTGGCTTTGACATTTGCAAGCCGATAATGGCTAAGCTCTTCATATCTGTTTAAATGTCAGTGCTGGTTTCCCTTGAGCGTCTGTCTTCTCCTTGCTCCTCTCACACCTTAATAGTGCCGAGGCCAATCGAGCAGGAAATGAGAAGTCTGCCCCATGGCCTCTTCACATGGCCCAGGGTTTCACCTGCAGCAGGCAGACATACAGTAGTTATTATATTTAATAACTTTGATGTATGTACAAGCTAATCTAAATCTAATCCTAATATATAGTTCTAGTTCACTACTAAAGAAAGATCTCAGGGGTCTTACTTGATAAACCAAAAAGTTATGAAATGATGAACAAAATTATTTCTGTATAATAATAAACTTTTATTTGCTGAAAAACTGCTACAAATTTCTTGGGGTTTTTAAAAAAAATCTATGAATACACATGAATATACTATTTGAAAATGAACCTGTGTCCTTATACTACCCCTCATAGTTAGCTGGCGAGTTAACTGCTAGTAAAGTAGTTCACATCTCTCATAGCTATACAAGCCACATTTGTGGAGAATTTGTGATATTATTGTCACATGCACACAATGACCACTCTTTGTCATAAATTCCTGCAACTGCTTCAGAGTTGCTGTAGGCCTCTTGGTAGCCTCTCTGACCAGTTTCCTCCTGGCTCTTTCATCCAGTTTGGAGCGACGTCCTGATCCAGGGAGGGTCTGTGTTGTACCAAATACCTTCCACTTCTTAATAATAGACTTCACTGTGCTTCTAGGCATTGAGAAAGCCTTTGACATTTTTTTGTATCCATCTCCTGACTTGTGCCTGTCCACAACTTTATCCCGGAGATCTTTTGACAGTGCCTTGCCACCCATAGTTGATTGTTTGCTTCAGTTGCACTACAAAATGCTTCAGGAAAGCTCTTTTCATGCTGAGCTAATCAAAATGACCACAGCTGATCACATTTGAAAGTGAAATGGCTTTGTGTGCCATTGAGGAGGTGATTAGCTACACCTTATTGAGTTTGCAAGTCATTTGTAGGAGGGGGTGATCCTTTTTCCAACTCAGTGATTTTATTTTTTTATTTAAAAAAAAAAGTTGCACTGAGTAAATACAGCAGGATAAAACAAAAACTGTGTCCGTCTTCATTTCAGGCTGAAAAGCAACAAAATGTGATTATTTTAAAGGGGGGTGATTATTTTCTTAACCCACTATAAGTGTGGTTAAACCTGTCAAAATATACAGTGACAATGATAAGAATTTTGTCACTGATATTAGCTAAGTTATTTAGATAGCTAGCTCAGCACACAGGTTTGTGGCTAAAACATTTAGGTTAATTTGCACATTAGATGCTCAGTGGTCCAAGGCCATTGCACATAATTTGTGACTTTGCAAATTGTGTGCAATCTATTATACTATATTATAAATCTATTTTTATACATTTTAATAATGAAAAGCAACCCATTGCAGAGCTTGTATTTGAATTTACTCTGAGGCAAATGCAAATCAAATGTGAATCACAACAAGCTGGTACTCAAAGTCAGTTCAATTCTAAGCTGTGTAAGTGAATGTCTAGATGTTATAAGCTAATAACTCTCCTTGCACTCTGGGGTCTGCAGGTGTGACCGGACTCGTACAGATAGATGATAAGGGAGACAGAGAGACTGACTTTGCTTTATGGGACATGACTGATACCAACTCCAGCATCTTTGAGGTAGGGGCTTGTAACACACACACACACACACACACACACACACCAGGTCTCTTAGGTAGGTGTTATTTTATCTAACACATTCACACAGGTAGCTGCTATTTCTCAGAAACACTGTGAAAATGAATTCTCAGGAGGACACTGCCATTATCCAAATACAAGGTAATTGCTTCACTGCATTCAATCCAGCAATCCAGTTCTCACTCCCATGTCGACCAGTTAGAAGGTTAATTACAGGTTGTTATCTCTTGATGCAGTCACGCATGTGCTCTCTCTCTCTCTCTCTCTCTCTCTCTCTCTCTCTCTCTCTCTCTCTGTGTGTGTATTTGTGTGTGTGTGTGTTTGTGTGTATGTGTGTGTGTGTGTGTGAGAGAAAGACACACAGAGAGAGAGGGAGAGAGAGAGAGAGAGAGAGAGAGAGAGAGAGAGAGAGAGAGAGAGAGAGAGTGAGTGTTAGATAGATTACTGAGGTAATCCAGCATTGCATTACATATTTAGTCTTCTCATATTGCAAATGACGTAAGATGTAATATAATAGGAATAGACAAAAATGATTCGGACTCTATTTCATTGCCGACGCAAGTGTCATTTACTGGTTAATGCCAATGTTTCTGTTTTGGTTAGATGCAAGCCTTTTTGTCTTTTTTTTTTTTTTTTTTTTTCACTCTATTCATATTTTCCTTATTTCAAGCAGTCCTTATGAGTCCTGCCTCTTTTCTTTTTCAATGGCCACAAAAATACTGAAATTAAATAATAGTGTGAACTTAGATCTACAGCAAAACACCTCATACAGATTTATAGATATGATTCATTGATGTCAAAATGTAATTGAGTAATTCAGAAAACGTAACTGTTTAAATTGCTAGTTTTGTTTCAGATTATTAGTACCTGGCTTTATTAGCCAATGCTGAAAGTAATACCAATTCATGTAGCATAGATTATTTAATATAAAAATAAATCGCTATTTAAAACATCAATACTTACTGTAGATCCATTTTCTTATGTTTATTACAGAAACATAATATTGAGCCTTGATAATTGCTCAGTTGCCTCATGGCATCAGCTCTGTGTCTGTCAGTTAGTTACTGTTGTTTCTTGTCCAGATTGTGGCTGTGTATAATGGTACAAAGAAACAGATGGAGACGCTGCCTGACATGGCCTTTCACTGGCCCGGAGGCAATGTTCCTCCTGACATGCCTTTCTGTGGTTTCAAGAATGATAACCCTGCCTGTATCGCACGTGAGTGATGCACTTTTCCCCATCTATATGCAGCCTTTACTGATGGTGACAGGCTCTTAATTATATTGTCAGCATTCGTTTCTTTTTCTTTCATTCATAGCATGCATCATCATCACAGGTTTTCGTGTATTCTTAGCTGCAGTGTTCTTTAGAGTTCAATTTCATTCATTAAAGAAAGTTTTTTCTCACACGCTCATTTTTTTCAGGGACCATCACAATGCGCCAGATGGTGTCAATTGTTGTGTTCTTTATTCTTGTCATCATCTTTACGGTCACCGTCTTCATATATAGGTGAGTGCAATGTGGCATTTGGGGAGTGATATTGTCTCTGAGCAGGTACTTCTTCAGAAGGTTCTGTCAATTTTTGACTTTGTCTCATCACTTCTACTTTCTGTATCGTCTTCTGTCTGTCCCACACAGGAAGCTGAAGTTAGAGAAGGAGCTGGCTGCTCAGCTCTGGCGGATCTTCTGGGAGGATTTGCACATGAGCAATCTGGAGAAGGTGCTGCGCAGTGCAGGCAGCAAACTGACCCTCTCTCTGGTGAGTGATTAGGTGGTGTTCAGTAAACCACTTTAGGAAGGTTGTAAGATCATCTGTAAGACTGCTTCTCTTTCGCTCTCTCTCTCTCTCTCTCTCTCTCTCTCTCTCTCTCTCTCTCTCTCTCTCTCTCTGTCTCTCTCTCTCTGTCTCTCTCCAAAGCGAGGATCAAACTACGGCTCTCTGCCGACTGCTGACGACAACTTACAGATGTTTGCTAAGACTGCCTACTTTAAGGTATACACACACACACACACACACACACACACACATATATATATATATATATATATATATATATATATATATATATATATATATATATATATATATATATATATATATATATATATATATATATAAACTCTGTTTGAATACTGTTTCACTACCCTGCTGGGGTTAACCTTTGGTACACTAAAGGTTTGGTACACTCCACTGCTCATCCTCACCATGTTTATCACATCCCCAGGGAAACATTGTGGCTATCAAATTTGTCAACAGGAAACGCATCGAACTGACCAGGAAAGTGCTGTTCGAACTGAAGCATGTGAGTCAAGAAAGAGACATTTTGCTTATGGGGAGTAGACTCTTAGAGAAAAATGGGCTATTCTAAATGGGCTATTCCTCTATGAAAGAGAAATTCTCAGGTTTACATACAACCCTTGAGGTTTTCCCCAGAATATCAAACCAAGCCCTAGACCTTTGTTTCTAAGCATGTAATAGTTGTTTATTCATATATTTTGTATGTCTTATTTATAATAATAATAATAATAATAAAAATCATAATAATCATAATAATAACATTTTCTCAAAGTTTGTTTAATTCTGTCTCTCTCTGTTGTTCTTCAGATGCGGGATGTGCAGAACGATCATGTGACTCGCTTTATTGGGGCGTGCATTGATCCTCCCAACATCTGCATAGTCACAGAGTACTGCCTGCGAGGCAGTCTGCAGGTACAGCCAGCCTTCCCCTAAACACTTCACAATACAGGAAATAAAAAACAAATCTTCCGGTCTGAGTGCTCCATCCTTCACCACAAGTCTCTTAATGCTGTTTATCAGTTTAATGGTTACCATGTCATCTGCAGTAAATGGAGAAATGTCTGCACAGGCAATAATCATTACGTACAGTGGTGGTAAATGATGTTCTACAGTGACTCCTCCCAGACGAAAGTAATGGGAACCCGGTTTAAGAATATGGGATTTTTTGTACTAGTGCAAGCATTGCTTTTCTGATTAAACTATTTAAAACTTTTAATTATTTGGCCAAATTTCATGCCATTCTAGAGATGAGGAATTAGCCCGTATAAACACTCCAAGGAAAACTTTGGATTGCTTACATATAAATGAACTCTCGCAAAAGCACACTAGAAGAGATAAAATGCATTCGTTATGCAATGAATGCAATTAGTTATGCCAACCAGCTGCCTGTTTTTACCCAGGAACATTGGGCACAAGGCAGGAATAAACCTTGTATGGGCCAGTTCATCACTGGGCACCTTGTACACACAAATTCGCATACTCATTCAAACAAAGGGCCAATTTTAGAATAGCCGGTCTACCTACTGGTGTGTTTTTGGGAGATGGGAGGAAATGTGGAGGAAACCTGTTTTTTAAATATTTATTTATTTGTTTTTTTATTTATTGTGACAGAACAGTGACAGGCGTTAGATACGTATTTTAAATACATATATACATTATATACGTGTTTTAAAGTTGTGAAGATTTTGCAAGACAAATAATAAAAATGGTCACTAATTACACAGACAATAATCATGAATTAATCACAGACTGTATCTGTCACATTAAAGTCATTACTTTGCTCTAACTAGGGATTGCTGATATTTGAAAATACTTATAATGAATAGCAAACTGCCCCCACCCAATGTCTAAGTCTGTTTACTGCAGGGTCGTCATGGTAACCTTTTGACCACTGATGGTGCTGGGTTCCTATTTTTATCCATCCTGAGCAGAGCAGAGCTCAGAAAAAAATAAGAAGAAAGACACAGAAGTACACCGCTGAATTATTTTATTCAAATTTCTCATCAATAAGTACCTCTTTTAGTTGTATTTAGAGCAATTTCGTTCTATGCTTTCTATTAACGAACTGCCTCATAAATAAATGTTTTAATAATATAGCCTACATCACATCTTTTTCTTTCTGATATGTGATCAATTATAGCTGCCTTTGCCAGTTTATTTATAGCCTGTGCCAATCACTAGATTGATCATTCTGAATATTTAGTGAGCTACTGTTACTTTCTTATTTGTAAGAAAAGTAAGTAAAATGTGCTTAAGATTTTGGTTAATATTAGCCTATATAACAAGCTGTTTTATTTTTGACAATTTCTCTTTTTTATCTATTGTCCTTCAGAAAATGAATGATATCATAATTTGGTCATAAAGGATTAGGGCCAATTAAGTGTTAGTCATCAACGATATCTGATTACATCATCATCTTTTCGCCCAGTCCTATTAACTAGCTATAGAACTAGATGCCATTATAGTGTCATGTGTCTGTCATAGAGTGTACTTTTTTAAGGGGCTTGCACTACTTTAGCTATATAACAAATTGCATTGTTTTATAGCTAAAGTAGTGGCTTGCTTTACTTGTGCTATAAAAGGAAATGTCATAATTGTGTTATGTGTCTGTCATAGAATGTCAAGATTATTTTTAAAAAGGGTGGGGGGCTTGCTTTACTTTAGCTGTAGAAAGAAATGTCATTGTTTTGTCATGTGTCTGTCATAGAGTGTCTGTTATAGTGTTAGAAAGGTGTTGCTTATGTAAAGTCACTAATCAGTATTTCAGCATATTAAGTATAAGTAAAACTGTAGAAATGAAAAAGTAACTATACAAAAACTATACAATGAATGAGTAATATGTCATTGTGTATGATTGAAGTACTCATAAGGTCCAGTATTTTGGGGCAGTTCATGGTAATATGAGACTGTTATAACATGTATATGTGTCAGTGTATATAGTACATTTTCTTGATGTGAGGTTATGTCGTCTGTCTTATGGAAGTTGTCATAAAGTATGTGTAATAACATCTGTCTTAAGCCATATGTTAACTAGAGAACACATGATATAAGCTGTCTTTATTACTGGACATCAATAGTTATGACAACTTATTACAGCACATGACATCACATATGACATTTTTTTTTTGACATAGTTCTGACATAGTTACATCTGTTTCATGATCCATGGTTCAAGTAAAGTGTTTTTTTTTTTTCTTTCTAAACAGCAGTCAGAAAAACATGGTGATTATAAGGCATAAAATAAAACGTGGCAACGTCTGACTGGATTACTGAAGGAGGCTTATTTCATAGTCCTCTATAGTGCTCAGTATTTTACAGCATCTATATTGAATTGCTTATACAATGCCTGTTCTCCCAGTAAGGACAGGATGCACTATTCTGTTCCCTTCCTGTAGATCTCTAAATTGATCCCTTTGTCCAGGCAGATAAATACAGCACAGATACCAGACAAATACATTTTCAGATGGATATCTGCTTCAGTGAATAACCTCTACTAGACTTTTAGAACTTTAATTTAAAAAAGACAGAATAAGAAGGAACAGTCATCCCTGCCATATGTTTGTCTGTGTTTAGGACATTCTGGAGAATGAGAGCATCACACTCGACTGGATGTTTAAATACTCTCTGATCAATGACATTGTGAAGGTACATATATGAATGTATTTTTTTGTTTTGTTATCGCCCCCTTCTTTCCCTCTTTAAATTGTTCAGTACTAGCCAATATGCTTCACAGGTGGCACTGAGTAGCTTAGATGAACTGGTAGCCTGATGCCTTGTGCAATAGCATTTTTCAGTTATCAGCCTCAGCAGGTAACAACAATTTCGAATAATAGGTGGGCAATTCTTTCGCCTTCTGTAGGGTCCAGCATTTTTCTCGTCTTTTTTTTTTCTTTAAAGGGAATGGCCTTCCTTCATAACAGTGTGATTGTATCCCATGGTAATTTGAAGTCCTCAAACTGTGTGGTGGATAACCGCTTTGTGCTGAAAATCACTGACTATGGGCTGTCAAGCTTCAGAACTGAATGCAACAGTGAGGACGCTTACTCCTACTATGCACGTAAGTCTGCATGTGGTTGTACATAATGTTAGCAATTCTTCTGAGCTGCCTTCATGGAGAACTTCTCTTTCTCTCACATAATAAAGAACACTGAACAACAGATTAAAGAACAAAAAGGAGCCAAATAAAACAGAAAGAGAACAGCAATGAGTTGCAGTTTTCATAAGTGCTTTTTTTTAACCTAGCCTACTAGGTTTAAATGCTATAATTTTATTGTAGCAGTTGTATATTGTGTTAGTTGTGCTGTACATTTTGTCTCTCTACCAGTGTTATTGTGGAGAGGTTTGAATTGTTTGCCCATCGGGGGCTCACACCCCACCCCTTTCACAATACTCTACACACAGAACCCCAACATGTCCTGACTAATCTTATAACAGACTTGTGGAAATAAAATAATTCATTTGTTTATACTGATTGAAAATGTCCAATAAGTCAATTTCTATTCCACCGGCGAAATGGAACATCAGTTGCCTACTGGCAGAGTGAGAGACAAGACTGGTGTCGCCTGACTGGCTTTTGAGGAATATTCCTGCTTGCCCTATTAATTTATTCATTGCTGGAAATTATCATTAATTCATTTATACCTCTGTTATTACTTAAATGAAAAGGCACAATTAACTAAGGAATAAAACACAACAGGACATGCGGTTATACGAAAGCAATCAATGTTGGGGTGGTCTGATGTGACCTCATGAGTAACTATTTGAGTATTTGATACAATGATAATATTTTTTTCTTTGTTAAGTAATAACATTTTTAAAATTCATTTATTATTAGTCTTAGATTATGGGGAGCGTGTGCCATAAAACTCCCTGTAAATTAGTTGTTATTATAGAAATGTTAATGATTATGCTAATTAATGTTAATGCACTGTAATATAAACCTGAAATTTCCATTGCACTATCAGTGCTGCACTGTTTAACAGATTTGAACATTCAACAGTGCTCTGGTATAATGCATGTTATCTCATACCAAGTGTAGGAGATTATAACAGCACCAGTGTGATATGTTTGTGTACTTTATTGGTGTAGGGAAGTTGTGGATGGCTCCGGAGCTGTTGAGGATGGGCAGCCCTCCTGCAGCCGGCACACAGAAAGGAGATGTCTACAGCTTTGGCATCATCCTGCAGGAGGTAGCACTGCGCAGAGGTGTCTTCTACATAGAGGGAGAGACACTCAGCCCTAAAGGTCAGTCAGAACTGCCATGTAGACCCTAAATCCTAAGCTTTAACCATATACATCTAAATCTACAACTAAGATATGAGAAGACAAATCAAGTTTGAGAAAACTATCAAGCCATTCTCTAACAAGTGAATTAACAAACACATGTTTAGTATTGTGCTTATCTGGATTTGTCTCCTTGTTAGCAGAAGCTAATGAAGAAGCTAATGCTATTTTAGGTTGATTGTTTTCTATAAAAGTAGATCAACTGTCAAAAAAGCTTTGGCATCTGTAATGCACCTACTGCTTGTCTTTCCTGAGATTACATTTCAGAGCAATTGATATGGGTTCAATGTCGAGCTGGGTAGAGGTTAAGAGCGACTGAAATAGTGCCGTTCTATCAGCTTGTTATCCACAGTGCCTTTGTGACAGTTGACTCCATCTGTACCTCAGATTATAGGCTTTATTCCTCTCTTAGATAGTCTGTCTCTCAGACCACATGTCTCTGTCTCTACTGCCAGTTACACTTGAAGAGTGCACTAATGGAGAAGAGCTTTTTTCTGCTTCCTGTCCATAAGGGGAGGTCATGATTCACTCACTCAAAAACACATGCGCACACATTAAAAAATATCAGCCTCAATTTACTCTTTCACCACAACCCTACCATCTAATGATACATCTCTATACAGAAACATCCTCTTAGTCATCTACAGAGGGAGGATGTAAGTTCAATCCCCAGCTGCATTACAGCAGTTGTGCATCACAGTACTCATTATGTAAAACTTCATTATCAAATCCTCATTTCACAATCTTTGCTTCATAATGACGTAGTTACTCAGATGTAGCATCTTAGCACTGTGGCTATAAGTACAGTATATAATTAAATTACTAGATTCATTTTAGCTGTGATGTTATTTGGGGAACAATGACACATCAGTTTATTTACATAGAAAGATTATTTAGCACTGTAGAATTATTATAATGGCCAGTTTCAGAATTCCAGAGTATAGAATGTTCAGGAAATTTTGAAAGGAAATCTTAATAACGGTCAATTCAGGATCACATTTTGGTAACACAATATATCCTTCCATTTGTTCATCTTTAGTTTTGTTTTCATTGTTGTGGTGGATCCAGAACCTGGGAAAACTGAACAAGGCAGGAATATTCTTTGGAGGGGGTCTTGGGCCATCACAGGACATCACCGGACAAACTCACAGACAGTACTGTGCAAAGGTTTTAGGCTCCCTATATTTTTTAGTACAAACTGTGTTATAGATTTTTTATTTTATGACTTCTACATTATCAAGTCAGTACAAAAAACATTTTAGATTCCCAAACATTAGTTTTCTAGCACAAAATTAAATGTTACAGAAAAAATGTTTGCATGTCATTAAAGAAAGCAGAGACCACTTTTCAGACAAAAACACAATGAAGGCTGGGTTCAACAGTAACATACTCAATAAACAACCAAAACAGTATTATCTTTATGTATTTTATGTGGGTAAAGTGATGATTTCACAGTCTAATATTATGCTCAAAAGGTGGATACAGGGATAAAGGTAATCTGGGAGATAACATTACATGTTAAAGCATTTCAGAAAATGTCTTGATTCTTAAAATGTCATTGTGAAACAGAAAGGTCAGGTCCCCTGTTACTGCAAGAAAACAGAGTATTAGGTTCAGCTGCCTGTGCTAATTCTGGCTTTCAGCTATTTGCCCTACCTGACATTGACACTCTACTGATGCTAGCAGGCAGTGAGGCTCAACATTTACTATTGTAAAGCACACACCCAGACTCTGACATGCACATTCACATTTATTTATTACACAGACATTAAATCATATGTAAGGTGCTATTACTGAGGGAGCAAAGGAGCAAAGATAATGAGGATGTTTGATGCCATTGTTCACTCCAGTGCTCCTCGTTATACACACCTGAATTTGTCATACCAATTTCCTCCATGAGGCTGACAGCAACAACATATGGTTCCCATAATAATGGTATTAAAGGTGGAGATGCTGACAAAATGAGACAAATATGGCAGAGAGACAGAAAGACAGAGAGAAAGATGTAGATACACAAGAAGTGGCTGAGGAGAGGCTGTCACTGCACTCTCAGTGCCATATATAGCACCATTTATAAATGTGTGAAGATTCAGAGAGCTTTTATTACTTTTCACTGCATTTCAGCCTTTTAATAAAACTTAGAAGTAACAATTCAGGCTAAATGAATCAAGATATGATGATGCCAGTCAGACACCATGTACCTCTTGCCTTAATGACAGGCTGTGAACACTGTATGAAACGGTTAAGAGGATAGAAGGTGGAATGAAAAATGATATAAAAAACTATTTAAAAATGAAACAGATGAGAATGTCAAGTTCCGCATGAAAATAAAATGTGAGAGTATAGCAAAATGTTATCTAAGGGACATTGCGACTCCATAACTGTTCATGTATTCACTTCACTTTCAGTCTATTGTCTGAGACTTGTCTGTGAAAGAAAGTCTGGACATTTTCCCAGTTTGTCCACTGTATCATAGAGTTCAGGAAAAACAGAAAAAGATATGCAACTTGGAGTTTGCTCTCTCTCGCTCGCTCTCTGTCTCTCTCTCTGTCTCTCTGTGTGTAGAGATAGTGGACCGTGTGGCTTTGGGTGAGTGGCCGTACCTGCGGCCAGCTGTTAACACCCAGGCACACAGTGAGGAGTTGGGGATCCTGATGCAGCGCTGCTGGGCAGAGGAGCCTGCAGAGAGGCCAGAGTTCAGCCACATTAAAGTACTTCTGCGCAAACAGAACAGGTACTGCTCTCATTTTTATACATACACACAGTTCATTTAGTCTACTTGATCTCAGTATTGTCTCTTTATCTCCAAATAACACCTTGCAGTTCACTCACTTGTTGCCATTCCAGCTGCGTAGAAGATATTGTTCTTTACTTTTCCACCTGACAGATTTTTAAAAGTGCTTTGATATTCATATTTATATTACATTCATTTGAAGTCACTCAGATTGATTTAACCATCGTCACAGCACACATGACACACAGTTTATGGCTCTGGTGTTCACCTTCCTCCCTGTTGTTTTCTTCTTTGTGTTAGGGAGCACAACAGGGATATCCTGGATAACCTGCTGTCTCGGATGGAGCAGTATGCTAATAATCTGGAGGAACTGGTGGAGGAGAGGACGCAGGCTTACCTGGAAGAGAAGCGCAAGGCAGAAGCCCTACTCTACCAGATACTACCCCAGTTAGTCATTACCACAGATATCACATACATAATCATAGCAGGAAAATACACAACCTGATTTTGCATTATTACCATTGACTAGACATATATACCTATAATAATATTGTTCTACCTAACAATGCCATTATCTTATTGAACAAATACCGGTTAAATGGCATTGTGTCACTTTATCTTAAAATGTCAGAAATAAATGTTATTGAGGTGACGTGGTGTTGTATGTTGATTGTGACTATAATTTGCCCCAAGGTGAATGAGTGTACAAATGTGGCGTCCCATTCAGGGTGTGTTCCTACCTCCTGCCCAGTTTTCCCGGCATAGATTCCTGACCCATTTTGAACCTGACCAGGATAAAGTGATTACTGAAGATTAATGAAAAAATACATTTCATTGACAAAATAAGAAAACATAGATAAGCATAGTATAGGCATACTCTGCCACAGTTCAGCATTACAACATGTTTAAGAAAGCTAAGTGTTATAAAATATAGTACATTGGTACAAGTTGAAAGTAAAACAAATAAAGGTCAATCAAAAATTGTCACAATGAAACATTTAGGTGTTTATCCAAAAAAAATAAAACAAGCATAGCCAGATCAGAATGTTGGTCTGGTTCACTAGATAATTTGTGGCATAGCTACACAAGAATTAAATGTCGTGTGACCAACTAATGTAAGCTTGCATAACTTATTTCATTAAACTGGTTTTATTTGTGGGTCCTGGTTTATAATTTGCATTCATTCACCTTGCACAAAACCACTGGTTAAAAGCAAGGGCAAATAAAATGAACAGAGCTCCTTTACCTTCAGCAAGTGATGCTGAATTCTAGTCCTATCAACTGATGGAAATGCAAATCATATGGTGTAATTGTGACAAACATAATGATTATATAAAATAGATGCCAAAGCTGACTAACATACCAAAACCCTAAGGCAGGTAGGTATTCAACTAAAATTTGTGATGGTCCAGCTTCATAAAATTCCGTGCTTACAAAGGTCAGGATTAGCAACTTACATGACTGAATAGTGGCAACAGTTATCTTTTAATGCTTATCATTAGTAATTAGTTCATGCCTATAAATAAGACACATCAGTTTAAAATGATTTGTTTTGTTTTGCAGTGGCATTTCACATTACTAGTAGTGCCACGGGCTCAAAACAGATGAGACATCTGGTTTAACATTAAGTTAAGAATACGCGCGAAATTTGTTTTTGAGCAATGTTGTCATTCACTAATTAGACAAATGAGGGTAAATATACAGTGGGTATATAAAAGAATCACCCCCCTTTAAAATAATCACATTTTGTTGCTTTTCAGCCTGAAATGAAGATGGGGACAGTTTTTGTTTTATCCAGCTGTATTTACTCAGTGCAACTTATAACATCCAAGTGAAAGATATAACACCAACATATCAGAAATTAAAAAAAAAAAAAATTTTAAAACAGAATCGCTGAGTTGGAAAAAGGATCACCCCCCTCCTAAAAATGACTTGTAAACTCAATCAGGTGTAGTTAATCAACTTCTCAATGGCACACAAAGCCATTTGACTTTCAACTGTGATCAGCTGTGGTCATTTTGATTAGCTCAGCATGAAAAGAGCTTTCCTGGAGCATTTCAGTCCTTGCTAGTGCAACTGAAGCAAACAATCAACTATGGGTGGCAAGGCACTGTCAAAAGATCTCCGGGATAAAGTTGTGGACAGGCACAAGTCAGGAGATGGATAAAAAAAAATTCAAAGGCTTTATCAATGCTTAGAAGCACAGTGAAATCTATTATTAAGAAGTGGATGGTATTTGGTACAACACAGACCCTCCCTGGATCAGGACGTCGCTCCAAACTGGATGAAAGAGCCAGGAGGAAACTGGTCAGAGAGGCTACCAAGAGGCCTACAGCAACTCTGAAGCAGTTGCAGGAATTTATGACAAAGAGTGGTCATTGTGTGCATGTGACAACAATATCACAAAACTGACCACACAGTGGTTGAAGGAGAAAAAGGTGAATGTCCTTGCATGGCCTAGTCACATCCTAGACTTAAACCCCATTAAAAATCTGTGGAATGACTTGAAGACTGTAGTCCACAAACGGTCACCATCAAATTTAACTGAACTCGAGCAGTTCTGCAAAGAAGAGTGGGCAAATACTGCAAAGTCTAGATGTGCAAAGTTAGTAGAGACATATCCCAACAGTCTAAAGGCTGTAATTAAAGCAAAAGGTGGTTCAACAAAATACTAACCCCCCAGGGGTTATTCCTTCATGAACCACTAGAGGGCACCCCTGTCCCCCCGTGTAGAACTTCTTCTTCTGTTGTTTCCCCTTATTTCCTGGTTTAATCATACCCATGTGTTTTTCATTTTCCCTGATTGAGTAGTGCTCTATTTCCCTGTGTCTGTCTGTAATAAAGAAGTTCTCCATCTGTATCTGCCTCTATCCTTCATGACATTTTCCAACTCAGTGATTCTGTTTTTTAATTCTTTGATTTTTTTCTGACATGTTGGTGTTTTATCTTTCACTTGGATGTTATAAGTTGCACTGAGTAAATACAGCTGGATAAAACAAAAACTGTGTCCGTCTTCATTTCAGGCTGAAAAGCAACGAAATGTGATCATTTTAAGGGGGGGGGGGGGGGGGGGGGGGGGGGGGGATTGTTTTCTGTGCCCACTGTATGAATGTCTTTGGAAACTTTTACCTTTCTTGATAAGTTGCGTTCAGCTAAATAATTTACATAAATGCATGTAATTAGCTGCAACAGGGAAGTCATGATGGTTCTTTTGTAGAAAACTGGAATCACTCAATTACAGCCAGTTAAATTTGCTGAAATACAACAAGTTGAAGACTCCTAGTTCAATTAAGTCATTAGGACAGAAATGGATATATCAACTTGTTTTAATAGCAGTTCCATATTACTGTTGAAAATGCCTTACAATAACATAAACAGTATTTTTCCACATGGCTGGCATCTATTAAAAGAACTGTGAGCCCTATATCCCAATTTAACACTTGCACACGGTGTGTGTGTGGGTGAGATGTTGTGGTACGAACATTTGTGTTTAATGATCCTTGTGTATAAAATCTCAGTTTTCTCTTTTCATGCAGTTCAGTGGCAGAGCAGCTGAAGAGGGGGGAGACTGTGCAGGCTGAGGCTTTCGACTCAGTCACCATATACTTCAGTGATATTGTGGGTTTTACTGCCCTGTCTGCTGAAAGCACACCTTTGCAGGTATACAACTCACACCGTAGTTACACACCTATCTAAGCTGTATGTAAATTATTATTGCCTTCATTGTTACCATTGTACTGTATGTATATTTTTTCTTTTTTGTTTGTTGTAGTTATATTATTACTCTTTATTGATCCACATAGTGAATATTAGAATGAATAATCATAATATATAAGATTAAGAATCTTATCCACTGTTATAGAAAATTGAAAGAAAGCTGTAAAGAAAATTTATCATAATTTGCTGTTTTTTCTCATATAGGTAGTGACTCTTCTAAATGATCTCTACACTTGTTTTGATGCTATTATCGACAACTTTGATGTTTACAAGGTATTTCTAACACACAACTCTCTTTTCTTCAATCAAACATTTTACAGACAAAAGGTTCAATTTGCATTCTATTCTATATTTTGTATCAGTGTGTGATATAATGATAATTTAATTATCTAGAAAAGGGAATTTTCCCCATGTAGTGCTATTGTCTAAGTGAATGTGCAGGACCCACCTTTCTTGACTCCATGTGTCGGTTGTCTTGTAGGTGGAGACGATTGGCGATGCCTATATGGTTGTCTCTGGCCTGCCAGTGCGTAATGGGAAGATGCATGCATGTGAGATTGGCCGCATGTCCCTTGCTCTGCTCGAGGCTGTCAAAACATTTAAGATTTGTCACCGACCGGACCAGCAGCTCAAACTGCGCATCGGTATCCACAGTGGTGAGCATAATACAAGCTCCTGTATATGCTGAGAATTTACTGTATAGCTCTATATCCATGACTGGGACTGATGTCGGTTTGGGAAGCACTTGCTAAAGCTTTTAATTAACAGAACAATTATGCTACTATCAACCCCAATATCAGTCAACTGTCCAGAGAAAACCCCAAACTGCCTTTCACTATTTAATATCCATGACTTTGAGCATGTGTGTGTGTGGATTTTCAGGCCCTGTATGTGCTGGTGTAGTAGGTCTAAAGATGCCTAGGTACTGTTTATTTGGAGATACAGTGAACACATCATCACGCATGGAGTCCAACGGCGAGCGTAAGTTATATAATACTGTGAGCTTCCAAATCTCCATGTAAAAAGGTACATGGATTTTGTTCAACCACAACAAATAAAAATTTCTTTAAATAAAAGTACTTAAACTACACTTATTATGCTCTTATGGTTAAAGCTTGTATTATGGTTTTATTTGGAGTGGAAATAAAATGAGCTCCTCTCCCAGTGTTAAGAGACGAATAGAAAATACAGAAAGAGAGGATGATAATTAACACTCATGTAGGTTAAAGTCTGATGTCAACTAATTAATTTTCTAAGAAACTTGGCATACCTGTTTTAATGCAAGGCCATGACTCATGGTGTTACATGGTGTAACAAACCAGGTAAACCATGTAGAAATACTTGTATTTGTTTTTTATGCATTTTATTTGCAGACTTATTTGAGACTTTGACGGCTAATAAAAAGTTTTATTTAAATACAAATGCAGACTGTATTTTTTTCCCTAAATGTATGCATATGGGAGGTAAAAAAGTCACCTTTCTGCTAAGCATGGTGTAGCCCCACTTTGATGGGTTGATGACAGGTGGATGGCAGGTGGATGGCTGTGAAAATGATGAAAGTCCTTTTTTATTTTTCCTAATTTTCTCCCCAATTTGGTCATTTGACAATTCCCACCCACTAGCCAGCTCTCTCTTATCATGCGACGTCTACCAGCTAGGGTGGGTTGAAGGCTGATACATGCTTTTTCTAAGACACATGAAGCCAGCCAACTAAATCCTTTCAAACTGCTGCCCATGCTGTATCACAGGGAAGCATAACACACTCAGATGAAAGCTCCATTTACTCTTTTCCACATATATGAGCTCACAGATGCCCAAGATTAATTATTGTGATTGACAGGGGAGTCAAACAAGTATGCCACCCACCCCCACCCCCTCCCAGAGAGCATGGCCAATTTTGCTCCCTTGGCTCCCATCCATTCTCCCAACTTGGCTCAAACCCACGAATGGCTGTGGCATCATCAACTCATGATTTCCTGACCACAGGGCAAACTATCTTCTGCTACACCACTCAGGAGCATCTGAAGTCTATTTTGTCACAGAATCAACACAGCAGTGAGGATGTTATGGCTGAATTTTGATATCTATCTAGCATAGTGCTTTTGATAATAGGATTTCATATGCCTTATTGGAGAGGGAAAATGGCATAATAAGGTAAATGTCATTTCAATTATCATTTTGAAGCCAATACTGCATAATTGCCAAAAAACATATCCATGCATAGTGGGGGAAAACATTTTTAGAGTCTGTATTTGTATTTGAATAAAACGAATAAGCTTCATAGGCTGCCCAAGTGAATGGTGAATGCCATTATACTTGAATTTTCATTCTGAGCCAAATATTGCATCTGAGTGGGAAATTTATAGTCATTCAAATACCTAGTCAGAATATGCTTCAATATTTCATTATACTTTAGTAAGTATATATATTGTAGTAATGGCATGTTTATTGGCAGCCTTGAAGATCCACGTGTCATCTGCCACACGTGATGTGCTGCAGGAATTTAACTGCTTCCAACTGGAGCTGAGAGGAGATGTGGAAATGAAAGGAAAGGGCAAGATGAGGACCTACTGGCTGCTGGGAGAGACAAAGAGCAGCGAGTGAATGGAGTCAGGTGCTGAGCAGGACCCAGACAGTGCACCTAAATCCCTGCTGCCAGGACTTCCGTCCTCCTTTTGCAGTCCTTCACCTGTATTCCAGTATGCAGCATTATTGGAGTTGAACTCTGGCTTTTCTACTGATGGAGAATCTAAGATATTTTATACACTGTGATCACCACTTGTTGATATTTTGCTTTTATAAATTAAACATGTAATGCCATTAAGATCCTGAGTGGACATGTAATCCCATTAAACATATCTAGTGTATATGTATCTCAACGTTTTGAGGTGTTTTAGAGGATAAATTGATATTACTATAACTTACAGGATAGAAATTCTGTTCAGTTTTATTGGGATTTTGTCCTAATTCAACTTTATAATGTGAAAATAATGATCAATCATACTACTATATAATTTACATGAATAACATCTGTATTTTCTTAAAGAATGTACAAGTGGTTATTTTCTGTGACAGAGTACACCTGGCATTGCATCTAGCTGTTGAGACTTTGTTATTGTTTCTTCTTATTTTGACAGTAAATCTAAATTAATTCTCCATATCTCAATTTTTGTCAGTACTCAATTTTTTGAGCTGTATAGACACGGTATATAATGTACAAGAATCCTTTGACAATGCTTACACAGTGTATCGTTACACTGTGAACAGAAAGGACATTTGTTTTTTACTTTCATTTGAAATGCACACTGTTAATCACAGTTGTAACTATGCTTTGGGGGAAATGGTTAGTAAATATTTAGATATATTACATCTGAAATACCTGGAACACTCATACAATGTTTTGCAAAGTGTCATTTGTTTTATAAAAGAAAAAAAGAAATGCTGAGCAATATATGTTTTTAATATTGATGTTTCAGAGTTGAATCTGTTCTAGATAATAAAAAAAAAAGAAAGAAATCACAAAAGTGGTACTTTGGAGTGTTTGCTTAATTTTAAATATGTATTTTTCTAGTATATTAGCATGGCCTTGAATACTCTGAGTACATGAGGAAATTGTTGGAGCTTGGAGTTTTTTCCAGAGATTTTTTCCAATGATATTCAATGTGTTTTTGTAATAAGTATTAACTGAGGATTTATAATGGAACATTAACCACTCACATAACACCAAGTGCACTAAGTAGTAACTACAATTTAGTTATTGAACACTATGCTGAATAAGAATAACATACAACATGTAATAATAACACACTATTTATATGTAATTGCTAGATACATGCTGGCACATGGGGATTCACTGCAAATGCCAAAGAGCCAAATTCATGCCAGAGCTTGGTGGCTTTTGGCCAGGACTCCTCACTGTCATTCGGATCAAAGCATCAGTAGAATTGGTAGTGCCTCGAATACAATATGTCCCCCTACTGCATAATAAGTGATTAATTGTGATCAAATAAAACCCTCTTACCTGTGATTAAATCAGTGTAACACATAGCTTAATGCTTTTATAACACATTATTTAGATTTATATTATTATTTTGTATTATTGCTAATATTGGATAAAAGCATCAGCAACATGTCTGGAGAACTGAAGGTGCCTATATGCCGCCTACAGCATAATAACCGATTAGTTGTGCTAAAATAAAACCCAAGATCATGTAGAGCTGGCTCCACCACTGGCAGAGTGCTTAAGCCAAAATGTCTATCCCCTTTCAAGCCAAATTGTCTCAGAGGCCCTCTAGTGGCTGACTGTAGTACCATTTTTAACTTGACTTTACTCCAATATTTTTAAATAAACTTTTTAAAACGTCTTCTGACATAAAGCGAGGCGTCTGTTCTTTGCTTTTACCACAAGTCTTATTTATTGTATGTCCCACCATGCACCGTTTTTTTTTTTCTCCGGATGCATCTCTTGGGGACATTAGATTTTGGAAAGTATTCCATGCAATTTATATACCACCTCATGACCAAAGCCCGCAGAATCTAATCCTCCAAAACAAAAATATTTTAAATAAACTTTTTAAAACGTCTACTGACATAAAGAGGGACATTTGTTATTTGATTTTACAACACGTTTTATTTACTGTATTTCCCACCACATATACTGATCCATACTTCATTTTTATGAGGATATTCAGCACTCTGGACTTTAAATTCAGCGACCCGAGTTAAAATCGGGGTGGAACCTTCATGTGGCTTCTGTTAGTAAAGATATTCAACTTTTTCTAAAACTCCAATGTTTAGGGCTTCCGTGGTGTAATGGGTAGCAGGGTGGACTCCGAATCCAGTGATCTGAATCCCTGCAACAAGAATTTAAAAGTAAAGCCCAAATGTCTCAGAGGCTCTAGTGGTTGACTGTCGTCCAATTTTTAACTTGACTTTACTCCAATATTTTTAAATAAACGTTTTAAAACGTCTTCTGACATAAAGCGAGACGTCTGTTCTTTGCTTTTACCACAAGTCTTGTTTATTGTATGTCCCACCATGCATCGTTGTTTTTTTTTCCCGGAATAGTCAGCGTTTTCTCTGGTCGCTGCGGAAGGATCTCCTGAAAGCAACCTTGCGTAGTGGTTCCATGGTGTAATGGTTAGCACTCTGGACTCTGAATCCAGCGATCCGAGTTCAAATCTCGGTGGAACCTGCATTCTTTATGGGACACAGCAAATGTGAATCGATTTTCGAACAAGATCATGCAGAGCCAGCTCCACCACTGGCAGAGTGCTGGTGCCTCCCTACATTCAGAGTGTCACCCCCACAGGCCAGGTCAAATCCGAGTCATGTTTGATTCTTAAGATTTGATTCACAGCAAAAGCCAAGGAGTCAAATTCATGCCTGAGCTTGGCCATGTTTGGCCAGGACTCCTGCCTTACTGTCATTTGGATAAAAGCATCAGCAACATGTCTGGAGAATTGATGGTGCCTATATTACCATATGCCGCCTACAGCATAATAACTGATTAATTGTGCTAAAATAAAACCCTCTTATCTGTCATTAAATCAATGTAGCATGTGGCTTAAAGCTTTTATAACACGGTGACAAAACATTTTAAATACAACATATCAATACATTATTTAGTTTTAATTTATTGTTTTGTATTATTGCTAATATTTGCAATACACATTTCTTCCACAAGACAGTAAAGTCTCTAACCGTAATATTTTGCACTAAGCAACAATACAGGCAAATAATAGGCTATTCTATAACAGTATCTAAGTGAGTATATGAAAGCGACTCAGCTAATGACTATAAATACTGTATGGGGATGGACGTTGTAACAGGGATTTAACAGTGAAGCCAAAATGTCTCAGCGGCCCTCTAATGGCTGACTGTAGTACAATTTGTAAGGTTATGCCTTCCCATGTTTGTGAATGCAAAAAAATCAATCCTCAAATAAGGATATTCAGCTTTGTCTTGGATCGATGCCAATTTCCTGAATGCAGCCTTCCAGTGTGGTTCCATGGTGTAATGGTTAGCACTCTGGACTCTGAATCCAGCGATCCGAGTTCAAATCTCGGTGGAACCTGTATTCTTTATGGGACAAAGCAAATTTGATTCGATTTTTGACCAAGATCATGCAGAGCTGGCTCCACCACTGATAGAGTGCTGGTGCCTCCCTACATTCAGAGTGTCACCCCCACAGGCCAGGTCAAATCCGAGTCATGTTTGATTCTTGGAGTGTCTCTTGACGAAAAGTTGCTGACTGGACCAGTCCTGAACAATGGTTTGTTGGGAGTTCTGATGCGTTTTTGGACATGAACAGGTCGCTGTCACCGCAGACATCAAACAGATATTCCATAGCTTTATCGTGAGTGAAGATCACGGGTACTTCCTCTGATTGTAATGGTTCAAGAACAACGACCATATGGATGAGGTTGTCAAATACCGGATGCGGGTCTACGTATTTTGCAAGCACCCCTCTCCAGTGCTCGCAACCTATAGTCTCAGATGAGCTGCTCTACACAGAGAAGATGAGTTTGGCAATGCAGCGAAGGAGTTTATACATAGAGAGTTCTATGTAAACAATGGCCTCAAAACTCTGCCCTCGTAACTGAAGCCATAAGCCTACTCAAGGGAGCACGAAGTATGCTGGCTATGTCCAAAATCGTGTCTCAACTCATGTATCAAAGCCATGTCCTGTGATGTTTTAAAGTGTTGTAACAGACACAAGTCTTATTTATTGTATGTCCCAGCATGCCCCGTTATTTTTCTCGGAATAGTCAGCTTTGTCTGGGATCGCTGCCGATGGATCTCCTGAATGAAGCTTTATTTTTAGTGGCTCCATGGTGTAATGGTTAGTATTCTAGACTTTGAATCCAGTGATTCGAGTTCAAATCTCAATAGAACCTCTGTTCTTTATGGGACAAAGCAAAATTGATTCACAGCAAAAGCCAAGGAGTCAAATTCATGCCTGAGCTTGGCTATGTTTGGCCAGGACTCCTGCCTCACTGTCATTTGGATAAAAGCATCAGCAACATGTCTGGAGAATTGAAGGTGCCTATAATACCATATGCCGCCTACAGCATAATAACTGATTAGTTGTGCTAAAATAAAACCCTCTTACCTGTCATTAAATCAATGTAGCATGTGGCTTAAAGCTTTTATAACACGGTGACAAAACATTTTAAATACAACATATCAATACATTATTTAGTTTTAATTTATTGTTTTGTATTATTGCTAATATTTGCAATACACATTTCTTCCACAAGACAGTAAAGTCTCTAACCGTAATATTTTGCACTAAGCAACAATACAGGCAAATAATAGGCTATTCTATAACAGTATCTAAGTGAGTATATGAACGCGACTCAGCTAATGACTGTAAATACTGTATGGGGATGGACGTTGTAACAGGGATTTAACAGTGAAGCCAAAATGTCTCGGCGGCCCTCTAATGGCTGACTGTAGTACAATTTGTAAGGTTATGCCTTCCCATGTTTGTGAATGCAAAAAAATCAATCCTCAAATAAGGATATTCAGCTTTGTCTTGGATCGATGCCAATTTCCTGAATGCAGCCTTCCAGTGTGGTTCCATGGTGTAATGGTTAGCACTCTGGACTCTGAATCCAGCGATCTGAGTTCAAATCTCGGTGGAACCTGTATTCTTTATGGGACAAAGCAAATTTGATTCGATTTTTGACCAAGATCATGCAGAGCTACCACCACCACTGGTAGAGTGCTGGTGCCTCCCTACATTCAGAGTGTCACCCCCACAGGCCAGGTCAAATCCGAGTCATGTTTGATTCTTGGAGTGTCTCTTGACAAAAAGTTGCTGACTGGACCAGTCCTGAACAATGGTTTGTTGGGAGTTCTGATGCGTTTTTGGACATGAACAGGTCGCTGTCACCGCAGACATCAAACAGATATTCCATAGCTTTATCGTGAGTGAAGATCACAGGTACTTCCTCTGATTGTAATGGTTCAAGAACAATGACCATATGGATGAGGTTGTCAAATACCGGATGCGGGTCTACGTATTTTGCAAGCACCCCTCTCCAGTGCTCGCAACCTATAGTCTCAGATGAGCTGCTCTACACAGAGAAGATGAGTTTGGCAATGCAGCGAAGGAGTTCATACATAGAGAGTTCTATGTAAACAATGGCCTCAAAACTCTGCCCTCGTAACTGAAGCCATAAGCCTACTCAAGGGAGCACGAAGTATGCTGGCTATGTCCAAAATCGTGTCTCAACTCATGTATCAAAGCCATGTCCTGTGATGTTTTAAAGTGTTGTAACAGACACAAGTCTTATTTATTGTATGTCCCAGCATGCCCCGTTATTTTTCTCGGAATAGTCAGCTTTGTCTGGGATCGCTGCCGATGGATCTCCTGAATGAAGCTTTATTTTTAGTGGCTCCATGGTGTAATGGTTAGTATTCTAGACTTTGAATCCAGTGATTCGAGTTCAAATCTCAATAGAACCTCTATTCTTTATGGGACAAAGCAAAATTGATTCACAGCAAAAGCCAAGGAGTCAAATTCATGCTTGAGCTTGGCTATGTTTGGCCAGGACTCCTGCCTCACTGTCATTTGGATAAAAGCATCAGCAACATGTCTGGAGAATTGAAGGTGCCTATAATACCATATGCCGCCTACAGCATAATAACTGATTAGTTGTGCTAAAATAAAACCCTCTTACCTGTCATTAAATCAATGTAGCATGTGGCTTAAAGCTTTTATAACACGGTGACAAAACATTTTAAATACAACATATCAATACATTATTTAGTTTTAATTTATTGTTTTGTATTATTGCTAATATTTGCAATACACATTTCTTCCACAAGACAGTAAAGTCTCTAACCGTAATATTTTGCACTAAGCAACAATACAGGCAAATAATAGGCTATTCTATAACAGTATCTAAGTGAGTATATGAACGCGACTCAGCTAATGACTGTAAATACTGTATGGGGATGGACGTTGTAACAGGGATTTAACAGTGAAGCCAAAATGTCTCAGCGGCCCTCTAATGGCTGACTGTAGTACAATTTTTAAGGTTATGCCTTCCCATGTTTGAGAGTGCAAAAAAATCAATCCTCAGATAAGGATATTCAGCTTTGTCTTGGATCGATGCCAATTTCCTGAACACAGCCTTCATGTGTGGTTCCATGGTGTAATGGTTAGCACTCTGGACTCTGAATCCAGCGATCTGAGTTCAAATCTCAGTGGAACCTTTAGGCCTTTGCTTTTAGTGAAGATAGTCAGCATTTTCTCTGATCGATGCTCATGGATCTCCTGAAGGAAACCTTCCAAAGTGGTTCCATGGTGTAATGGTTAGCACTCTGGACTCTGAATCCAGCGATCTGAGTTCAAATCTCGGTGGAACCTGTATTCTTCATGGGACAAAGCAATTTTGATTCGATTTTTGACCAAGATCATGCAGAGCTGGCTCCACCACTGGTAGAGTGCTGGTGCCTCCCTACATTCAGAGTGTCACCCCCACAGGCCAGGTCAAATCCGAGTCATGTTTGATTCTTGGAGTGTCTCTTGACGAAAAGTTGCTGACTGGACCAGTCCTGAACAATGGTTTTTTGGGAGTTCTGATGCATTTTTGGACATGAACAGGTCGCTGTCACCGCAGACATCAAACAGATATTACATAGCTTTATCGTGAGTGAAGATCACAGGTACTTCCTCTGATTGTAATGGTTCAAGAACAATGACCATATGGATGAGGTTGTCAAATACCGGATGCGGGTCCACGTATTTTGCAAGCACCCCTCTCCAGTGCTCGCAACCTATAGTCTCAGATGAGCTGCTCTACACAGAGAAGATGAGTTTGGCAATCCAGCGAAGGAGTTCATACATAGAGAGTTCTATGTAAACAATGGCCTCAAAACTCTGCCCTCGTAACTGAAGCCATAAGCCTACTCAAGGGAGCACGAAGTATGCTGGCTATGTCCAAAATCGTGTCTCAACTCATGTATCAAAGCCATGTCCTGTGATGTTTTAAAGTGTTGTAACAGACACAAGTCTTATTTATTGTATGTCCCAGCATGCCCCGTTATTTTTCTCGGAATAGTCAGCTTTGTCTGGGATCGCTGCCGATGGATCTCCTGAATGAAGCTTTATTTTTAGTGGCTCCATGGTGTAATGGTTAGTATTCTAGACTTTGAATCCAGTGATTCGAATTCAAATCTCAATAGAACCTCTATTCTTTATGGGACAAAGCAAAATTGATTCACAGCAAAAGCCAAGGAGTCAAATTCATGTCTGAGCTTGGCCATGTTTGGCCAGGACTCCTGCCTCACTGTCATTTGGATAAAAGCATCAGCAACATGTCGGGAGAATTGAAGGTACCTATATTACCATATGCCGCCTACAGCATAATAACTGATTAGTTGTGCTAAAATAAAACCCTCTTACCTGTCATTAAATCAATGTAGCATGTGGCTTAAAGGTTTTATAAAACGGTGACAAAACATTTTAAATACAACATATCAATACATTATTTAGTTTTAATTTATTGTTTTGTATTATTGCTAATATTTGCAATACACATTTCTTCCACAAGACAGTAAAGTCTCTAACCGTAATATTTTGCACTAAGCAACAATACAGGCAAATAATAGGCTATTCTATAACAGTATCTAAGTGAGTATATGAACGCGACTCAGCTAATGACTGTAAATACTGTATGGGGATGGACGTTGTAACAGGGATTTAACAGTGAAGCCAAAATGTCTCGGCGGCCCTCTAATGGCTGACTGTAGTACAATTTTTAAGGTTATGCCTTCCCATGTTTGTGAGTGCAAAAAAATCAATCCTCAGATAAGGATATTCAGCTTTGTCTTGGATCGATGCCAATTTCCTGAACACAGCCTTCATGTATGGTTCCATGGTGTAATGGTTAGCACTCTGGACTTTGAATCCAGCGATCCGAGTTCAAATCTCGGTGGAACCTACATTCATTTCTTTAGGGGCAAATTACATGGGTATTCACTGCAAATGCCAAATTCATGCCTGAGCCTGGACGCTTTTGGCCAGGACTCTTGCCTCATTGTCATTCGGATGAAATATCAGTAGAATTGCTAGTGCCTAGAATACAATATGACCCCTACTGCATAATAAGCGATTAATTGTGATAAAATAAAACCCTTTTACCTGTCATTAAATGCATGTAATGCATCGCTTAATGCTTTTATAACACTTTTATAACACATTATTTAGTTTTATATCATTATTATATATCAATCGGATAAAATCCAATGTCCAATATATAATTGAATTTATGATTAATAATATTCGCAATAAACAATTCTTCTATTTCCATTTTAATGTGCTGCAACAGGTCAAACTGTATCTAAGTGCATATATGAAAGCGACTCAGCTAATGACTGTAAATACTGTATGTGCCTGGGCGTTTGTAACAGGGATTTAAAAGTGAAGCCAAAATGTCTCAGAGGCCCTCTAGTGGCTGACTGTAGTACAATTTTTAACTTGACTTTACTCCAAAATTTTTAATTAAACTTTTTAAAACGTCTTCTGACATAAAGCGAGACGTCTGTTCTTTGCTTTTACCACAAGTCTTATTTATTGTATGTCCCACCATGCATCGTTTTCTTTTTTTCTCCGGATACATCTCTTGGGGACATCTCTACAAATTAGATTTGGGTAAGTATTCCATGCAATTTATATACCACCTCATGACCAAAGCCCGCAGAATCTAATCCTCCAAAACAAAAATATTTTAAATAAACTTTTTAAAATGTCTACTGACATAAAGAGAGACATTTGTTATTTGATTTTACAACATGTTTTATTTACTGTATTTCCCACCACATGTACTGATCCATGCTTAATTTTTATGAGGATATTCAGCACTCTGGACATTAAATTCAGCGATTCAAGTTCAGATCTCGGTGGAACCTTCATGTGGCTTCTTTTAGTAAAGATATTCAACTTTTTCTAAAGCTCCAATGTTCAGGGGTTCCGTGGTGTAATGGGTAGCAGGGTGGACTCTGAATCCAGTGATCTGAATTCAAGTATTGCTGTAACCTACACTGCAAATGCCTGAGCTTGGCTATGTTTGGCCAGTACTCTTGTCAAACAGTAATTCAGATAAAAGCTTCAGTCACATGTCTGGTGAATTGATAGTGCCTGTAATACCATATGCCACCTACACTATAATGAATAATACTTGACCTTCTGCAGGTGTGAGGGCTAGATGAAAATCATCAAGAGCAGCAATTCCTTTTTTAAAACAGGTTTTGTTGAGTGTAAATGTTGACTGGTTTAACAGTGTATTTTCAGTTTGTACCCTACACTGGCTACATTACAATGAAATTATGGCTAATGTCAGCTAGCTAGCAAATGGTAGCTTAGTCAGTCATGACTCAAAGCTCAAAAATTTTTTCCTGACGACAGTAAAATCAATATAGCTGCACAACTTCAATAAAGCATTTTACATATTATTTAAAATACTCACATTTTGTTGCTTTTCAACCTGAAATGAAGACAGACACAGTTTTTGTTTTATCCAGCTGTATTTACTCAGTGCAACTTATAACATCCAAGTGAACAATATAACACCAACATGTCAAAAAAAAATAAATAAAATAAAAAACCGGAATCACTGAGTTGGAAAAAGGATCACCCCCCTCTAAAAATGACTTGTAAACTCAATAAGGTGTAGCTAATCACCTTCTCAATGGCAAACAAAGCCATTTGACTTTCAACTGTGATCAGCTGTGGTCATTTTGATTAGCTCAGCATGAAAAGAGCTTTCCTGGAGCATTTCAGTCCTTGGTAGTGCAACTGAAGCAAACAATCAAATATGGGTGGCAAGGCACTGTCAAAAGATCTCTGGGATAAAGTTGTGGACAGGCACAAGTCAGGAGATGGATACAAAAAAATGTCAAAGGCTTTATCAATGCCTAGAAGCACAGTGAAGTCTATTATTAAGCAGTGGAAGGTATTTGGTACAACAGAGACCCTCCCTGGATCAGGACGTCGCTCCAAACTGGATGAAAGAGCCAGGAGGAAACTGGTCAGAGAGGCTACCAAGAGGCCTACAACAACTCTGAAGCAGTTGCAGGAATTTATGACAAAGAGTCATCATTGTGTGCATGTGACAACAATATCACAAATTCTCCACAAATGTGGCTTGTATGGGAGGGTTGCAAGAAAAAAGCCACTCCTCAACAAAGGCCACATGCAGTCACAACTGTGCGTTGCCAAAATGCACCTTGAAGATTCTGAGACCACATGGAAAAAGGAGTTATGGTCAGATGAGACTAAAATTGAATTATTTGGCCTCAACACCAAACAATATGTCTGGCGGAAATCCAATACAGCTCACCGTCCAAATAACGCCATTCCTACAGTAATACATGGAGGTGGTAATATCCTGTTATGGGGGTGTTTCTCTGCAGCAGGGACTGGAGCACTTGTCAGGATAGAAGGAAAAATGGATGGGGCAAAATACCATCATATTCTTGAGGAAAATCTGCTGCCCTCTGCCAGAAAGTTGGGATGAAGGAAGGGAAGAAGGTTTACCTTCCAACATGACAATGACCCAAAGCACACAGCAAAACTGACCACACAGTGGTTGAAGGAGAAAAAGGTGAATGTCCTTGCATGGCCTAGTCAGAGCCCAGACTTAAACCCCATTGAAAATCTGTGGAATGATTTGAAGACTGTAGTCCACAAACAGTCACCATTAAATTTAACTGAACTTGAGCAGTTCTGCAAAGAAGAGTGGGCAAATATTGCAAAGTCTAGATGTGCAAAGTTAGTAGAGACATATCCCAACAGTCTAAAGGCTGTAATTAAAGCAAAAGGTGGTTCAACAAAATACTGACACAAGGCAGTGATCCTTTTTCCAACTCAGTGATTCTGTTTTTTAAATTCTTTTTAAATTGTTGGTGTTATATACATGTAATATATACATATATATGGTGCTGTAAAAACAGCTGGATAATCAAAAACTGTGTCCGTCTTCATTTCAGGCTGAAAAGTAACAAAATGCGATTTTATTATTTTTTCTATACCCACTGCAGGGCCGGATTTAGGGAGATGGGGGCCCCTGGGCTTGAGTCATTTTCGGGCCCTACCTATTTCTACAAATGACTTTAAATAGAACAACATGCATCATACGCAAGCCCAGTCAAAAACGGAATCATTTATTTATATGACAACTGATTGAAGCTTGAAAAACCTTTTTTAATAAATAAATAAATAAATAAATAAATAAAAGTTCAAAGTGATCATGGCTTTTGTGCATTGCAATAAACAACTGTTTATCTGGCAGAATGATGAAAAAAAATCTTTACATGAAAAATAATGAAGACCTTTAGGTAATGTTGCAGTCATAAAGAATTTCTATAACATATAAACGGCAAAGTCTATACTGAGTGTATGAATCTTTAAAAAAAACTGTTCTTGATAAGTGCTGACATATTTTATAGATTGTATACATAGGCGGTGTTAGGCTGACTCACACCAATATATGGCTACATCCCATCACTTGCAATTTTTGAGTATAATCTATAACAGAAAAGTAAATGAGCATTTCCTCTCTCATTATCATGGCATTTTAAAGATCACTTAGCGTTGGCACCTACAGCTGTTGGTTCACACTAGCAAAAAAAAATTTTTATATATAACATGCCTTAGTTAAAATTTTAGGGGTAGCATTAGATTATTTAGCTTATTAGCAATTATAATACAATATAATACAGGAAGTGCTCTCAGTTGCATGAAGATATTAAAATAACACACTGAACAAAGTGCGTGTGTGTGTGTGTGTGTGTGTGTGTGTGTGTGTGGACTGCCCTGCTCGTGAAGTCAGATCAGCTGCAGCAGTTTCCTCTAGCAGGTTGTTTTCTACTGGGCGGGGCCCATGGGCTCGAGCCCAGTCAAGCCCAATGGTAAGTCCGGCCCTGACCCACTGTGTATATATATATATATATATATATATATATATATATATATATATATATATATATATATATATATATATATATATATATATATATATATATATAGTATTTTGTGAAAGGGCCCAATAAACACTTCAATTTTTAAAAATGAGAATTTTCTGGCTATTATTTGAGGTGTCAGGCTTCACAGGCTACACTGCCTGGCTACCCTTGTAATTACCCTTGTCCAGTGCTTAATTTGTAAATCTGCAGGTCCCGGAGCAATAAGAGGGTAGTGATCCAGCAGGTCGGGAGAATGCGAAAGGTCCCGGTCCCCAAACTTACAGACACGTAAAAGTGCTTCTAGAATCTCACATAGCCAACGATATTCAATGCTGATAATTATGTCTATGTAATTGATCACACTGGTACAGCGACGTAACGAGTTTATAGCAGTGAGTATTCTCATTACAAAAAGAAGCATTTATGGATTGCACATTCTATCAGCTTATGTGCTGTCACCTCAGTTAGCTACAAAACACATTTGCCCAAAGCACTTCGAAAACAAAGCTACGTTTCATACAGTAGGCCTTCTTACAATAAACTAACATTAACTGCACAACATAATCGATAAATAAGCGTTTTACCTAACACAAAATATTCCACAAAGCAGGCATGTCAGTGTCCTACTTTTCCCTGTGTCCCTTACGTATCCATGAGCACAAATGGCTCAGGATTGAACTTTGTAAGCGGTGGACCCCCGATGTTCAAAAACATCAGACAGGAGATGGTGGGGATGAGAAGAGAAGCAATGCACGCTGCGAGCTACAAATGAGATTCATTTTGGAGAAACCCTGCTCGTGCTCCACTCGAGACTGGCATGGTATTCACAGAAGCCAACAACTGCTTGAGTCCTTCTGGAACTTTTTGTCTATTTGAGTCCCTGTACTTCCTAAAAGCCCAAATGACGTGTACGTGGGCTGTTAGCTCTGTTTAATTCCTGTCAGTCAGTCTCACTTTCAAAGCCATGCGCAGGTTTTCAACATTTAGCCTCATAAGCGCTTCTAAAAACCTTCCACAATCAGGCTATAGCATTATCACTGCTAGTCGTGGGAACGGTCACCAAACTGCTTCAACTGTTTCAACACTGCTTCCTGGAGCCGTTCGCTCTCTTGGACTCTTGCCTTTTAGTATTTTGCTGCGTTTTTCCACTGTTGTTGTTTGTGTTCGTAAAAAATGCTGGTAATGATTTCTTTTCACCATGACACACTCTACAATGCATGCTATGTGACTGTAGGCTACTGACAACGAATTGAGGTAAACTTTGAATTTGAAATGATTACGTTATATTAAATAGGCTATTGATTGGCTGTTAGCAATATTTGAGCACCAGTAATATAAGATTAGCATTTTTATTGCAGTTTTTTGTTGTTTTATTTTACTTTTGGTGAATTAAAAACTAAAACTATTTGTTTTTATAATATTGCTGCGTGAGACTTTAAACATCCAGCTGCAGAGGTGGCAGATCCACATAAAAAGGTTCCGGAACGCAGGTGTTCTATATTTTAGAGAACAGGATCCGGCTCAAATTAAGGTCTGCCCTTGTCAGTAGATGGAACTATCTGATTAATTACTAAATAGGTAAGATGAACACCAGCTTGGCCAGTCTGGGAAATCAGCTGACTCACCCACCATCTAAAACCATTTGAACACCAGCTTTGCCAGGATGGGAGACCAGCTAAACACAGATTTTGACTCAAGTAGTCCACACACATTATATATACACCGATCTATAAATCGATATTTACCGATCAGCCATAACATTAAAACCACTGCCTAATATTGTGTACACTAGGTCCTCTTTGTGCCGCCAAAACAGCTCTGACCCATCATGACAAGACCTCTGAAGGTGTGCCGTGGTTTCTAGCACCAAGATGTTCGTTCTAGCAGGTTGTTTAAGTCCTGTAAGTAGCAAGGTGGTGCGTCAATGGATCAGACTTGTTTGTCCAGCACATCTCACAGATGCCAGATCGGATTGAGATCTGGGGAATTTAGAGGCCAAGTCAACACAGTGAAATCTTTGTCATGTTCCTCAAACCATTCCTGAACAATTTTTGCAGTGTGGCAGGGCGCATTATCCTGCTGAAAGAGGCCACTGCCATTAGGGAATACCGTTGCCATGAAGGGGTGGACTTGGTCTGCAACAGTGTTTAGGTAGGTGGAACATGTCAAAGTAACATCCACTTGAATGTCAGGACCCAAGGTTTCCCAGCAGAACATTGCCAAGAGCATCACACTGCCTCCGCCGGCTTGCCTTCTTACGCTAATGCATCCTGATGCCATTTCTTCCCTAAGTAAGCGATGTAAATATCATCCACATGATGTAAAAAAAACCATGATTCATTCCGACCAGGCCACCTTCTTCCACTGCTCCATGGTCCAGTTCTGATGCTCACGTGCCCATTGTAGGCACTTGCACCCCATCAATTTACCAATTACTTACCATAACAAAAATAAGTTTGGATACTTTGCATTAACATCAGTTTTCAGAAAGTCTAAAGCTAACACTTAGAGTGGGAGAAAAAAGTATTTGATCCTCTGCTGATTTTGTACATTTGCCCACTGACAAAGAAATGATCAGTCTATAATTTTAATGGTAGGTGTATTTTAACAGTGAGAGACAGAATAACAACAAAAAATCCAGAAAAACACATTTCAAAAAAGTTATAAATTGATTTGCATTTTAATGAGGGAAATAAGTATTTGACCCCTTCGACTTAGTACTTGGTGGAAAAACCCTTGTTGGCAATCACAGAGGTCAGACATTTCTTGTAGTTGGCCTCCAGGTTTGCACACATCTCAGGAGGGATTTTGTCCCACTCCTCTTTGCAGATCCTCTTCAAGTCAGTAAGGTCATTTTCATTGCCCTGGCTGAAGGAAGGAGGTTCTCACCGAAGATTTGACGATACATGGCCCCGTCCATCGTCCCTTTGATGCGGTGCAGTTCTCCTGTCCCCTAAGCAGAAAAACACCCCCAAAGCATAATGTTCCCACCTCCATGTTTGACGGTGGGGATGATGTTATGACTTGGGGTCATAGGCAGCATTCCTCCTCTTCAAAACACGGCGAGTTGAGTTGATGCCAAAGAGATCTGACCACACCTGACCACAACACTTTCACCCAGTTCTCCTCTGAATCATTCAGGCACACTTCAGACGGGCCTGTACATGTGCTTTCTTGAGCAGGGGGACCTTGCGGGCGCTGCAGGATTTCAGTCCTTCACGGCATAGTGTGTTACCAATTGTTTTCTTGGTGACTATGGTCCAAGCTGCCTTGAGATCATTAACAAGATCCTCCCGTGTAGTTCTGGGCTGATTCCTCACCGTTCTCATGATCATTGAAACTCCACGAGGTGAGATCTTGCATGGAGCCCCAGACCGAGGGAGACTGACAGTTTCTTCCATTTGCGAATAATCGCACCAACTGTTGTCACCTTCTCACCAAGCTGCTTGGCGGTGGTCTTGTAGCCCATTCCAGCCTTGTGTATGTCTACAATCTTGTCCATGACATCCTTGGACAGCTCTTTGGTCTTGGCCATGGTGGAGAGTTTGGAATCTGGTTGATTGATTGCTTCTGTGGACAGGTGTCATTTTACAGGTAACAAACTGAGATTAGGAGCACTCCCTTTAAGAGAGTGCTCCTAATCTCAGCCCATTACCTATGTAAAAGACACCTGGGAGCCAGAAATCTTGCTGATTGATAGGGGATCAAATACTTATTTCACTCATTAAAATGCAAAATAATTTATAACTTTTTTGAAATGGATTTTTTTCTTGTTATTCTGTCTCTCACTGTTAAAATACACCTACCATTAAAATTATAGACTGATCATTTCTTTGTCAGTGGGCAAACGTACAGAAACAGCAGGGGATCAAATACTTTTCCCCCCCACTGTATGTACAGTTATTATTACTATTATTAAATAAACACAGTCATTGTTATTCTCATTTAATCACAGAGGTTTTAATAGTGTTGACAATTAATACATTTATTATATTTCTATTTAATTTCTAATTAAAAAATCCCAAAGGATTAAGGTGCAATTTGCAATTGATTTTTATTGGAAATGCTTCTTTTTTCTCCTCTTCTTGTTCTTGTTCTTGGGTGGAGGCAAACGCTGAAAGAGGAAAAGCAGACATGCACTGATTATTATATTGATATATATCATGATAATTGCCAACCTTTTTATCACAGTATTTATTGCACTAGTCTAAATAATTATTATGGCATTCAAAAAATATCGTCATTCCACATGTGTTTTATTGAGCAGCGAGACACATTCTGTCTCCCAGGAAGACCTCAAAAGCTCTTTAATTTGGACACATGTGATGGAGTGTAACCTAACACCATCTGACAGAGTGTGTAATATTCTGAATGAGCAGATAATGTATTCTAAACAGATACAAATAGAGATAAGAATAGGAGGTGAACTATTCTGAGTGGAGACTAGAGGTGTGCATCAGGATTGAGATGGCTCAGTATGCAACAAAAAGTCATACGAGTTGGAGGTTTTTACTTTACTATGAACGGGAGAGAGCGGTCAGATATGAAGGTAGCAGGAAACCAAGTACATTAGTATGAACGTGCAGCGCTGCAGAATGCATCTACAGTGGTCATTCATTCATCCTTGGATAAAATTCGGCTACTCGTTTGTTTACATTTTTAAATCAAATTCAATACATTGAAAAGTGTGTATATATGTGTGTATATATCTGTGTAACACCTGTGTAAGTATTATGGTGTATCATGTACTCACCACGTGCTGACCAGCCTCCCTCGCCCGAAGCAAAGCAACAATCTGCTCGACCTACACAAACATACACACATATATACAGTATGTATATGACAGTAAATTAGAGTGTTTCATATATGTGATATGCATATGATTATTGAATAAGCAAGATGAATGATATACATTAATGTGAATGTCTGTGTGTGTCTGTGTGTGTGTGTGTTTGTGTGTGTGTGCGTGTGTGTGTGTGTGTGTGTGTGTGTGTGTGTGTGTGTGTGTGTGTGTGTGTGTGTGTGTGTGTGTGTGTGTGTATGGACCTGGGCGTGCAGAAGCTTGGGGTCCCCAATCATATTTAGCAGATCATAGTTGTTCTCGCCTTGTATTATCATCCAGGTGATGTCCTTAGCTTGCATTGGGTGGATTTCCTCCACCAGTGGAAGCATGTACTCATCTGTAGAGAGACAGACAGAGAGAGAGTAAGACGTGTGATAGGGAGAGATGCTGCTTTGTGTTTTGTTTGGTTTCCTATACACATAAGTAAAAGATTTCTGATCTTCACAACATGTAGGGGTGAAGTTAACGGTTCCTGCCATCTAGTCATGTAACACAGACGGGGCTCAAGCTCCATACTCCAAAAGCAAGAGGAGTTGAAAGCAGGTAGGAATCTACTTTATACACTGCTGTATTTAAGGAAACACTTCCCAAGTCGTGAGGAAGGTACAGGGCAGAAATGTATTTGTGTGCGTGTTTGCATATGAGTGTGAGACTCACGCAGCATCCTGATCTGTTCATCCACATCAGCTGACTCCAACATGTAGATGGTCAGTGGCTTCCGACTCGGTGCAGGCACAGCAGTCTGGGAATGTAGGATATAATTATTATCCATCCATCTATACATTTTCTATACCACTTATCCTACACAGGGTCGCGGGGAGCCTGGAGCCTATCCCAGGGGACTTTGGGCATGAGGCGGGGGACACTCTGGATGGGGTGCCAACCCATCACAGGGCACAATCACAAACACACTCACACACCCATTCACACACTACAGACAATTTGGAAATGCCAATCAGCCTACAACACGCCTTTGGACTGGGGGAGTGCCAGGAGGAAACCCCCGAGGCACGAGGAGAACATGCAAAGCAGCGCACACAGGGTGAAAGCGGGACTCAAACCCCAACCCTATTATTATTATTGTTGTTGATGTTGTTGTTGTTATTATTATTATTATTATTATTATTATTATATAAATTTTTAATTAATTAAACAATAACATTAACATCATTGTATATCTACTGGAATGGTGTGATGAATTTGTGTTGTGAAAATAATACGACCCAATATCACAGTTTCACTACATCACTGAACCGATATTCCATGGTTATATAATATATTGCAGTAGTAAGCACGCAGAATGTTGTGTTATTGTGTGTGTGTGTGCGTGTATGTTGGCTTCACTGGTACCTGTGTATCCTGCGACTGCTGTGTGTCTTGTGTGTACTTAGTCAGCTGCTCATCTCTCACAAGCGCTGGAGTTGCATCTGGAACTGCAGCCTGTACTGCAGCCGGTACTGCTTTTTCAACTATTGTGGGAACTGCAGGTGGTACAGCGTTTTTAACTCCAGCTGGAATTGTAGGTGGTGCAGCTTTAACCGCAGCAGGAACTGCAGCTGCTACGGCTTTAACTGCAGTGGGAACTGTAGCTGGTACAGCTTTAACTGCAGCTGGAATTGTAGGTGGTACAGGTTTAACCGCAGCTGGAATTGTAGGTGGCGCAGCTTTAACTGCAGCAGGAACTGCAGCTGCTACGGCTTTAACTGCAGCGGGAATTGTAGGTGGTGCAGCTTTAACTGCAGATGGAATTGCAGGTGGTGCAGCTTTAACTGCAGATGGAATTGCAGATGGTGCAGCTTTAACTGCAGCAGGAACTGTAGCCAAAACTACAGCCGGAACTGCAGCTGGAATTGTAGGTGGCGCAGCTTTAACTGCAGATGGAATTGTAGGTAGTACAGCTTTAACTGCAGCTGGAATTGTAGGTGGCGCAGCTTTAACTGCAGCTGGAATTGTAGGTGGCACAGCTTTAACTGCAGCTGGAATTGTAGGTGGCGCAGCTTTAACTGCAGCTGGAATTGTAGGTGGCACAGCTTTAACTGCAGCTGGAATTGTAGCCATAACTACAGCCGGAACTGCAGCTGCTACGGCTTTAACTGCAGTGGGAATTGTAGGTGGTACAGCTTCAACCGCAGTGGGAACTGCAGCCAAAACTACAGCCGGAACGATAGCTGGAGCTGCATCCGTGACTGTAGTTTTGCTTTTCTGACCCATACGTAGCACCTGATTGGCCTGCAGATGTGTCACTGCATGTGCAATCACTTCTGGCATGTTCTGGAAACCTACATACAGAAAATGCGATGAGATGAGATGATGTCATCCAAAGAGTGTCAATCAAACACCGTCACAGGCTACGTCCTTAACCACATTCAACTGTGCTAAGTAGTAGGTCAAAATCGTACATTTCTGATGAAAGCTACTTAAATGTTAGCTAGCTGTCTAGAGTTTATAACTGCTTCAAAAACTGCCCCAAACTGCATTTCACTATTCTAAATAATATAGCACCATAGTGTAGAAGCAGGATGCCGTTTTTAACACTGCCACAGGAAATGGCCAGGTATCTAAGTAGCAGACTAACGCTAACTCCTCAAAGGAATCTGTTTTGCCCCTTTTTTGTATACTAGCAGTTTGGGTTGTAGCCACAAGCAGGGTTCAGTAATAGGCTGCTAAACCCTAATTTAGCAAGCTAACACACCCGTTAGTGGAGTAGGATGTGGTTTGTGAAGCAGCCGTGGAGAGTTTGGAGCACACACTGTGTAACATAAGCAACAATGATATACAAACAGACAGCTGTGACTCACTCTGCAGCTGGATGTCCTGCGTAGACCTGTGTGTATCTGGGTGAGGATTGACTTGCTGGATGCTTGTGTTATTGGCAGTGGGGTTCTGAGCCTGTAACACACAGTCATTTACACATTTATTTCACCTTCTTTCAGTTAGCTACACTATTGAGCTAGCAATAAACATTTATGGTAACTTTAGCTAGCTGGAGTAGCTTAAGAGAAGAATATTGGGTCTGTAGTTAGAAGCTGATGATACTGAAACTAAAGGCTTTCTAATCATTTTAGTTTGTACCTGAGGAATAGCATCCATGACTTTGCCAGAAGGTGGTGCAGGTTGCTGGTGGTTCAGTACAGGCTTTTGGGCAGCCTGCGTCCCCTGACTGGACAGGGAAGCCTGTCTCTCCTCTTTGCGCTGAATCAGACTGATGTGCACCGGCTTTCTGTCCAGCATCCTTCCTTGCATCTCGCTCATGGCCTTTGTGGCTTCCTCCGGAGAGGAGAAGCGCACAAAGCCAATCCTTCTAGAGCAGCCACTGACCCTCATCACCTGTAGAAGACAGTGAGGAGACTCATTAGGATAAACTGCTAATGTGGCTAATCATGAGGAAAAACTGTGGACACAGGTTATTAGTGTAGCGAATCTAGCTCAAATGGGTGAAATATATCTATAGCTCGAATCGAAGCGTGTTCTGATTAAGTATGGATATAAATCGACCATGAAAGGGAATGTTATATTAATTACTGTAACCTAGCTCTAGAATTAAATGCGAAGCAGCTTGATCTGTTTGTCCACCAAACTTACCAGGGCAGTCTTCGTATTACTCTAAAGGAATAAATTATCCTTCTGGCCACGAAGCATAGTTTATTCTACGTTACAGAAATCCAGCGCGTAGCGAGGAGCAACGTTAAAAGTGAACCTTGTCATAAGTAAAAACAGACGATCCAGCGTGATAACCATGGATTTTAATAACTACGTAAAACTACAGATATACACAACTAGGTACAAACAAATAATACATATATATACAGGGTAAGTGAAAGGAACAGAAGGAAAAGTGATGGAAGTAACAATGGCAGAACACAGTTTAACCTCGAGAATCAGCAAAGGAATTTGAATTCAACTTTTTCAACAAAAGTGGCTCTGGCTTAAAGGACACCTCTAAAGGTCAATTGGAATTATACTTGCGTTAATTTAATGCAGTTCACGAGGGTCCTTGATTTGCAGATTGAGCGAGGAATTTGCTGGTTCTTCGGCGTCGGTAGAGTAGGGGTGAACGGAGTTGAGTCTCGCCCGAGGATGAAGAACATGGTGATTGCCACGTGGTTTCACGAGACAAAGGAGAGTCCGGAGGAATGCCGGAAACGGAAAGCGGCAAGGTGAGAAGTAGTAAGAGGGTGAGAAAAAGCGAAGGCGCGAGCCAGCGGGGGACGCGTGTCACGGTCTTTCATGGACAATGCCAATGTACACGCCTCTTTGAGCTGCTGGCGAATCCAAAGAGAGATGAGAAAGTTCTGGGGGAAAACTTCTTTGGTCTGTCCCAGAACGGGTCGCATGTCAGGGCGGGGTTTGTGTTAAGTTTGGATCAATATGGTATTTGATAAAACATGGAAAAGTATAGAATGATGCATCCTATCGTCCTGTAGTATGCATCATTAATTGGCATATTGTGAGACAATGATTTTGGTACCAAACTTCAAGGAGATTATGATATCTTGGACAGTGTAGGATCATTAGACATAGTTACAGACAACTTAAAAATTAGCTTTTCGCTCAAACTATATAAAATTGCTACAACTAGGTTATCTAGACATACAACACATGCATATACGAATAAATCATAACTATCTAGGGATATGATTACAGGTTACATTCAAGAGACATGTTCACTGTGTGTGTGCGTGAGTGTGTGCATGTCCAGAAGAGGGGGCTGGCGTTCTTCTAAAGTTACAATGGTCCTTTGGTCACCTCAGGGTGACCTTCTAGGGAGGAGGTTCTTTGCTAGACCGGTTGGGTCCGATGTTAATCTCTGAGGTCGTAAACTGAGATTAGATCGAAGATTTACAGGCCCTGGGGTCGGGAAATGGTGGATCCTTGTTGACGAACTAATCCTGAAGTTTCCCAGAGTTCAGTCATCAAAGGTTTCTTTTATTGCGGGAGTAGGTCCTGTGTGGGTTCCCAAAGAGTCTCCTGAATTCCAGAGTTGCATCTGGTCAAAGAGGGCCTCTCGGGTTATTCTGGGTCACTTAAAGGAATGAAACTTTATATGTTTCACTTGGGTTAATGTAGAAATCAGTTTGGGCACCCCGATACGTTACATTAGGAAATTAAATAATTTTAGGGATTATTTAATTGTCAGTGACCTTTGCGTTGATGATGGTTCCAAAAGGTGAGAACGCTTTTCGCAGACGCTCATCATCCACAGAGACATCCAGATTCTTCAGACACAGGTTCACACACTACAGAACAGAGGGTAAAGTCAACATCTTCTGTGTGTGTGTGTGTGTGTGTGTGTGTGCGTGTGTGTGTGTGTACCTGCTCGAACTTGTGTTGAGGTTTAGGATGTCTCTCCTCCTTCTTCTGCTCTTGGCTCACATGCAACTGCTTGCTGTTGACATCCTTCACAGTCGTCTTGTTTTCAGCCTCGCGCTCCTGGCGGGACTTAAAGTGTGTGATAAACCTATAACACAATTGAGACACTACTGTTAGAGCCTTAATCAGAACACGAGTGTTAGAGTCTTTATACCTAATTTAGTGACCTTTGAGCCTGTCAGTCCTGTAGTAGATTTATAAAATTGTGGCAGTAATGTGATTAAGGTTAAAATGATCAGGAATGTGTTTCAGAGACACCAGATGAACTAAAACTGGTTATCTAAACTGCGTTTAATTACAGTATTCCTCAGGGCATGTTTGGTGTCATTTGTATCAATATTTCATGGTGAACGATGTGGTGATATCATAAATATTACGAAATTTAGGGAATAACAGTTATCATATATGTTGCAATATGTATTCTCTGCACCCACACACACACGTACACACACACACACAACCCCCTCTGGTTTGCGACAGGAAACTTATCACCTTCCTATCCCCACGGCAACATACTAGGCCTGAAGGTGATATAATCCTATCATGGCACCATGGGGCTCCCTATTGGTCCATCCCCATTTGATATCTTGGTCACTATATACTTCAAAGAGACTCAGGGGTATATAAGGATATGCTTAGAGAAGAACGGCCCCTTTTTTTGCTCCCTTTTTGCTCTTTTTCGCTCTTGGCCCTCTTTTTTCTCTCTTGGCTCTTGGCTCTTCGCTCTTCACTCTTCTCCCTTCTCTCTTCTCTCTTTTTTCTCTTTCTCTCTCTCTCTCTCTCTCTTCTCTCTCTCTCTCGCTCTCTCTTGCTTTTGGGACCATTCTGCTTCTGAGGTTCACAACTCTGATTGTAAGCTATTCTTTTCTCTACTTTATGTATTTTTCAATTGTATCCTTATATTAAATGTATTTGCTATCTTACTTCTAAACACTTTGTGCCCATGTTTGATACTTTTGTTGTGAATAACTTCCTAGACTAAAAGCAAAATACGTTAGACACGTTTAAGGTCAACCTCTGACAAGCTAAAGGTAAAGGTTAATACTTGCAAGTTCAAATAAGACCTCTGACAAGTAAAATAAGGCCTAGGCTTGCATGCTGATAGAAACCTCTGAGCTAACAAATTAATGGTTTAGTAAAGAAGTTATATAAAAGTCTCTGATGTAGGAACGTCATTCTAATGAAAACCTCATTCAAAGTTGCTTAAGAGCAAATATTAGTAGAACACTGAATGCTAACACTTCTAGCATGAACTAGAAGATTATTCTATTGGAGTCAGATAATCAATTAAATGGAGTCAGATATTTAAAGCATATATTAAAACACGCATTAACCTTCGCTGCACCTATTTCCGTCGTTGGTTATAGGAGAGCAGTGGGCTAAGTAATTATCTTTATATATTTTAGCCCTACAGTTTTGGTGACCCCGACGTGATAGAAAATAATTTTGCAATGTGATAAAACTACTTAACCGTCGCGACTAAAACCTTTTTCATGATAACCTCATTTGATTTGAAATCACACAACTGAAGGTCTCACGTGATTTAATATTAATAATCCAGTAGCCAGGATTCCTTCCTACAGTTGTGGCTTTTAAGTGTAAAAACACTTTTCTGAAGTGATCATTGTAACAATCTGTTTAAGTAAAACCCGTCTGATACAAATATCCAGACGTGTCTAAGTGGTCTGTCTACGGCATAGTAAAGTGGTGCTAAACGGCCTGTATTCAGTAACCCGGCCTGAATTCAGTTTCACCCGCAGGTTCATAGTTAGTACCCGACGCGATAAAAATTATATATCCGTCGTGCAAAAATCAGAAACAGTCGCATTAAGAAACTAATCTGCCTGCCGATTGTGACTGTATGAGCATTTGGTAACACCTTTTCAAGATTTGAATTAGCAGGAAGTCATTGACACTACACTGAAAGTATTTGTGCCTGCGCTTTGGTTTGACCCCCTCTAAGGTAAGACAAATTTATCTTACTCTTCAGCAGCAGGGAAAGCTATAGGTGCACGATATATAGACATTTGTAGGACGGGTCGGAAAACCCAACAGTGTAGCAGGCACTCTGACGCGCACAGTCTGAGGAAGAACCTTAACTTTGTACACAATGGCTGAGGGAAAGGCTAGCAAAATCCAGCAAGAATTCATGCGAATGTGGGCTGAAGATGTGAGAGAGGCTCTAGTTTATCTTCTGACTGAAGATATAGATGTAAAAACAAACAGTGAGACTGTTTTAAATTGGTTCTTTTCGGAACATAAACGGGAGAGTAGCAGAAAAGCCAGAAATATTTTCTCAAATAAGGCTAAGCATAATAAAATTATCGGCCGTTGGCTATTTACTGCATCACAACAGCTCGAAAGCCTTAACAGAAAGAAACATTGCGCTAGAAACAATGCGTACCACCGAGCGCGACCACACTGAGGAGATGGAGAAAACGCGTCTGCAAATCGACAGGTTGATATATGAAAGGGAAAATTGGGAAAAACAGAGTACAGGGTTCAATGAACGCATAGCTAAGCTTCATAGTGAGTTAAAGCGCTACAAGTTAGCCCTGGAGTCAGTCATTCCTGTTCCTGTACTTTCACCTGTGCATGCTAACGGCCCCGCCCACCAGCAACCAGCTGTAAATGTACAGTCAGCTGGAGCAGCTGGGACGGACCAAGCATACGCACAACCTGTAACGTTCACACATCCACCTCCTAATCTCAGCACAACACGGGCCAAGACATCTAACTCATCACACATAGCCGTGATAAAAACAATGACAGGCCCCAACGGGGAGAGATTTGATATTAGCAGACAGCTATCTTTTCAAGAATGTGCAGCATATGCAAATAAACTCGGCCCTCTTCCCTGTACAGGTCCGTTTGAACCGTACTGGAGTAGCTTAATGTTAGAAGCCAGTACATTTAGTCTAGAGTTAAGAGACGTTTGGCAGATAGTGCTCACAACTATCCCACGTGAATTAGTGTCCAAAATTCCAGGAGAGTTACAAAATGGCACAATAATTAATCCTTTACTGGGAGAAACAAACGCTGATGTGCTAGCAAGACTTAAACAAGCTCTTATTGACCTTAGAGGAGACGTTCCGGCACAATGGGACAGAATAATGGGCTTAAAACAAGGAGAGGAATCTTTTGAAGAATTTGCTGAGCACCTTTGGGTAACCTTTAGGGAGTTCTCCGGCTTTGCCGAACCAACTAAAGACAGTCAGATTCTGCTGGAGTACCTTAAAAACAATGCAGGTCAATATGTGCAACGGGCACTTTGTTTGGGCGCAAATCCACCTGCAAACACGTTCAATTCGATAGTTAGCTGGGCATCCGAAATAGAAAGGCGCAATAGACAGGACAAACGCCAGATTGCATCAGTTCAGTGGATAGCAGATGAGAAGCCAGAATTTAAAGCCACAGAAGTATGTTTAAACCAACATGTGCAATCCCAGTCACATACTAAGCAAGGAAAATTCTGTTCCTTCTGCCACAAAATTGACCATGCGGTCCAGAAGTGCTGGTCTTTAGGGAACGGACGTCCACCACCTTATTTCCTTCGACGCAAAAATGCACATTCAGGTCATACAGCTCACATAAATGTGCCTGTGCAAAAAACACTGTGTGAGCTTATAGCTCTATTTAATGAAGTGCCAAGAATTTTAGGGCTTTTAGCAAAGGGCTTAGCTGTCCTCTAATATTAAACATTGTTTTTGATGATGCCATGGTTAATGACCTTCTGTGCTTTATGTACTTCCGTCCTGACAAAGATTTCTGAGATGTCCAAATTACGATCTGTTGTAACAGACTGGCTTAAAAACTCTTTGACATCTGAATTAAGCTTATATTGTTAAAATCACAGTTTCTTACATCAAATACAAACACTACTGTTTTTATAGGAACACATGGCATTTAGACTAATGTGGCTTTAGCTGATGCTGAATAGTTGTTAATGCATTATAGTGCATTTAGGCTAATGTAGCTAAAGTTGTTACAGTTGTTAATGTACTGAAGTACATTTAGACTAAAGTAGTTAAAATTGTAGCATAAGACTGGGTTTGGGTAAAAGTTGTAGCATTTAGGCCTACCAAAGTTGTAAATGTTAACCACAGCCAGTGATCTTATGTTTCAGATTAAAACTACAATCTGATCTTGAAATAGTCATTAGATTATTCAAGACTCTTTTACCTATGTTGAACATTTTCTGATCTCCCCTAATGGCATTGTGTGGGTTATTTCTGCCATAAATAACACCAACAAAGCCCTACAAAGGAGTAGAGTTGACTGTTGAATTTTAACTTGTAATGCTTCTCCCCACAGCATTTAGAGCTGCTACACCTCTGTAGTTAATATAAAATGCTTTCACACAGCAACAGGATAGTAAATAGAGCCAGTTCACAACTTGAGCATTATTATTATTTTTACTATGGCTCCCTGGTTTAGCACCAGGCTTTTTCCAAATTTTGCAACACTAATTGATAAAAAATAAATGTCATATTGCCTCTTGCTGGAGCATTTTATTTACATTCATCTCAGAGCGCTGTGGAATTCCCAAACTTCAATTGTCCAAAGCCATTGATTACTTTTCTATAACAGCATGCCTTGTCATGCTCTATTGCTTACGCTTAAGTAAAACACATAGTCACACACATAAGGAAACACAAACTAGGTGTCTTAATACATATAGGAATTAGCCTGCCAGTGGGTGTTCTAAGCACCCTACATTGACCCTAGGTGTGAATGTGTGTGTGTGTATGCGCATGTGTGAGAGTTTGTGTGAAGCCTTTGTAATGGGCTAGTGTCCCATTCAATGTTTATTCATACACCCAGTGTTTCCAGAAGAAACTCTGGATCCACTGAGATTTGTATATCAGAAGAAAAAAAATGAGTCATTCACATAACATCTTAATTTTTCTTTTTTATTTCTCTACCGTTTTGTTTGTTTTAACTTTCAACTAGATTATATTAGACTACTTCTCAGTACCTGAGGAGGGTATCAGTATAGTCTACTCAACATGCAGAAAATGTATTTATATAGTTTAACACCTGTTATAACTACATACCAGTTAAGCACAAAATCAGGTTCATTTGTGAACCAATATCACATCCTTTTATTCTTCACATTTGTGAGATTTTATTTTGAGTTTTATCATTCATAGTCCTGCCATATTACATCATTTAAGTTTGCTTCCACTACAGCTGCTGAACTACATGCATAGGCTTTTTAAGATTAAAAACTATATTATGAGTTAAATTAACTCTTCTATGAGAAATATACGTTCAGTTTGTACAGGAGCAACTTACCTTCAATATCTGTTGAGCATATTGTTATTTTTAAGTAACATTAACGCACACCCTTTTATACATCCTGAGCATACTTTTCTAGATTTAATCATTTATTAGAGATCAGGATCAGGTTATCAAATGGGACCAAATAGTTTAATCACTTAAAGATAAAAATATATATATATATATATATATATATATATATATATATATATATATATATATATATATATATATATATATATATATTCACCACATTGTTGTTTCCATGAAATATGAAACTATGCCATGTGTATGTTGTCAGTCTGAGTTTACAGTTGCAATATGTGTCAAATGGAAGTATATCAGTGTATCCAAATGTCTGTCCAAATAACAGAGAAAAGTTTCTGAAGGATTGAGGACCTCTTCGAAATATGGGGTCTCCTGCGTCCCGCAAAAGAAGTAAGAAGAAACTTCAAAATGGGACATTCATGCATCTTGGGCAAGAGAACCACAGGACACTGATTCATCTTTCTGCTGGAAGGAGAGACACACCCTGCTGGGAGGGCACAGGAGCCCACACCAAGCAACTGACTTCAGCTGCAACAGAGTGCAAACCAGACAGCAAGATTCCTGACCAGTTACTCCACACAGCTAAAGATGCCTGGTGGAACTGAATCTTCAGGAGTCGTGTCCTGGTCAGCTCTATGATCACCTGTAGACATCACTGCCCTTCAATCTATGATGACTGCCACATGTTCTCGGGCCGTTAAAATGGCTCTGCATTCAGACGTCCCAGAGGAGGGATTTGTAGTAGATTTATAAAATTGTGGCAGTAATGTGATTAAGGTTAAAATGATCAGGAATGTGTTTCAGAGACACCAGGTGAACTAAAACTGGTTATCTAAACTGCGTTTAATTACAGTATTCCTCAGGGCATGTTTGGTGTCATTTGTATCAATATTTCATGGTGAACGATGTGGTGATATCATAAATATTACGAAATTTAGGGAATAACAGTTATCATATATGTTGCAATATGTATTCTCTGCACCCACACACACACGTACACACACACACAGACACACACACACAACCCCCTCTGGTTTGCGACAGGAAACTTATCACCTTCCTATCCCCACGGCAACATACTAGGCCTGAAGGTGATATAATCCTATCATGGCACCATGGGGCTCCCTATTGGTCCATCCCCATTTGATATCTTGGTCACTATATACTTCAAAGAGACTCAGGGGTATATAAGGATATGCTTAGAGAAGAACGGCCCCTTTTTTTGCTCCCTTTTTGCTCTTTTTCGCTCTTGGCCCTCTTTTTTCTCTCTTGGCTCTTGGCTCTTCACTCTTCACTCTTCTCCCTTCTCTCTTCTCTCTTTTTTCTCTTTCTCTCTCTCTCTCTCTCTTCTCTCTCTCTCTCGCTCTCTCTTGCTTTTGGGACCATTCTGCTTCTGAGGTTCACAACTCTGATTGTAAGCTATTCTTTTCTCTACTTTATGTATTTTTCAATTGTATCCTTATATTAAATGTATTTGCTATCTTACTTCTAAACACTTTGTGCCCATGTTTGATACTTTTGTTGTGAATAACTTCCTAGACTAAAAGCAAAATACGTTAGACACGTTTAAGGTCAACCTCTGACAAGCTAAAGGTAAAGGTTAATACTTGCAAGTTCAAATAAAACCTCTGACAAGTAAAATAAGGCCTAGGCTTGCACGTTGATAGAAACCTCTGAGCTAACAAATTAATGGTTTAGTAAAGAAGTTATATAAAAGTCTCTGATGTAGGAACGTCATTCTAATGAAAACCTCATTCAAAGTTGCTTAAGAGCAAATATTAGTAGAACACTGAATGCTAACACTTCTAGCATGAACTAGAAGATTATTCTATTGGAGTCAGATAATCAATTAAATGGAGTCAGATATTTAAAGCATATATTAAAACACGCATTAACCTTCGCTGCACCTATTTCCGTTGTTGGTTATAGGAGAGCAGTGGGCTAAGTAATTATCTTTATATATTTTAGCCCTACAGTCCCAGTAAAGGAGGTGTAATCTTTATTCTATTAAATTCTAACTCTGAACAATGCTGAATCACACATCACACTGTCTCACATTAAAACAGCACTATATTATTATTATTATTATTATTATTATTATTATTATTATTATTATTATTATTAACATTTTAATGAGACAGTTAAAATTGTTGGCTTTAATGTATATTTAGCACATTAAGAATTTTCCTGTATTAAGATGTGTGATGTATGAGCAAATTATAACCTCATGTTAACTGAAATTCCCTCATATAACCAAACCAAACCTCTGCTTCAACCATATAATGATTTCTACAACCATTAAATAAATTTAGTTATACACATATCAAAAACCATTTATTCAGGTGTGTACATTGTAGTGATTTCCACGTGACTTACACTTTGCAGTCATTAAACAGCATGCCATTCAGCCTCTTGATGGCAGCCTCGGCAGCCTCAGCGCTCTCAAAGTGTACATATCCATATCCCTTGGACCCATTTTCATCGCACACCACCTTCAGGAGAGGCACATCCGTCAACACACAGAACTTATGTCAAAGAGACCTAACTGAAGAGTTTAGTTTTAGGAAGTTATTCGCAGCCTCATAGCACAGAGCTCAAACCTTGCATGAGAGGATGTTGCCAAAGGTGGAGAAGGTGTCGTAAAGGGCCATGCTGTCGATGGACTTCTCCAGGTTCTTGATGAAGATATTTCCCTCATTGCTGTTTCTGAGGGATGAGTCCCTCTGGGACCACATGATGCGCATGGGCTGACCCAAAAGGATCTCAAAATTGAGCAGCTCCAAAGCGCGCTCAGCTGAGGGAACAAAGTGTATTTCAACTTATTATCATCAAAGTTACAGAGGACTATTACAAGAGTGCAGTATACACCATACACTTCAGTATTCAGTCCACTTCTACAAATCTAAAAAATAATAATAATAATGAAGTACACTTGCTGGTTATATATTAATTATAAATTATAAACTATTATTGTTCTTTCATGTGTGTTCATGAGACTGCACATGCTGTGAGTTTTCCTTCAAATCTTAGTAGACAGTGACAGACTCCCTACATGACATAGAAATTGCTGCAGGGAAGCATTTAAAACACCTAATTTATTTATTTTTTTATTTTATTTTTTATTTTATTTTCTTTTTGACTAAGGGGTGGCTGTGGCTCAGGTGGTAGAGCAGGTTATCCACTAATTGTAGGGTTGGCGGTTCAGTTCCTGGCTGTAGGGCTAAAATATATAAAGGTGATTACTTAGCCCACTGCTCTCCTATAACCAACGACGGAAATAGGTGCAGCGAAGGTTAATGCGTGTTTTAATATATGCTTTAAATATCTGACTCCATTTAATTGATTATCTGACTCCAATAGGATAATCTTCTAGTTCATGCTAGAAGTGTTAGCATTCAGTGTTCTACTAATATTTGCTCTTAAGCAACTTTGAATGAGGTTTTCATTAGAATGACGTTCCTACATCAGAGACTTTTATATAACTTCTTTACTAAACCATTAATTTGTTAGCTCAGAGGTTTTATTCAACGTGCAAGCCTAGGCCTTATTTTACTTGTCAGAGGTTTTATTTGAACTTGCAAGTATTAACCTTTTACCTTTAGCTTGTCAGAGGTTGACCTTAAACGTGTCTAACGTATTTTGCTTTTAGTCTAGGAAGTTATTCACAACAAAAGTATCAAACATGGACACAAAGTGTTTAGAAGTAAGATAGCGAATACATTTAATATAAGGATACAATTGAAAAATACATAAAGTGGAGGAAGGAATGGCTTACAATCAGAGTTGTGCACCTCAGAAGCAGAATGGTCCCAGCCGTAAGAGGAGGGAGGGAGGGAGGGAGGGAGGGAGAGAGAGAGAGAGAGAGAGAGAGAGAGAGAGAGAGAGAGAGAGAGAGAGAGAGAAGCCAAGAGCGGAGCTAGAAGAGCAAAAAAAAAGGGAGCAAAAAGGCCGTTCTTCTCTAAGCATATCCTTATATACCCCTGAGTCTCTTTGAAGTATATAGTGACCAAGATACCAAATGGGGATGGACCAATAGGGAGCCCCATGGTGCTATGGTAGGATTAGATCACCTTCAGGCCTAGTATGTTGCCGTGGGGGTAGGAAGGTGATAAGTTCCCTGTCGCAAACCAGAGGGGGTTGTGTGTGTGTGTCTGTGTGTGTGTATGTGTGTGTGTGGGTGCAGAGAATATATATTGCAACATATATGATAACTGTTATTCCCTAGATTTCATAATATTTATGATATCACCACATCGTTCACCATGAAATATGGATACAAATGACACCAAACATGCCCTGAGGAATACTGTAATTTAACACAGTTTAGATAACCAGTTTTAGTTCACCTGGTGTCTCTGAAACACATTCCTGATCATTTTAACCTTAATCACATTACTGCCACAATTTTATAAATCTACTACAAATCCCTCCTCTGGGACGTCTGAATGCAGAGCCATTTTAACGGCCCGAGAACATGTGGCAGTCATCATAGGTTGAAGGGCAGTGATGTCTACAGGTGATCATAGAGCTGACCAGGACACGACTCCTGAAGATTCAGTTCCACCAGGCATCTTTAGCTGTGTGGAGTAACTGGTCAGGAATCTTGCCGTCTGGTTTGCACTCTGTTGCAGCTGAAGTCAGTTGCTTGGTGTGGGCTCCTGTGCCCTCCCAGCAGGGTGTGTCTCTCCTTCCAGAGGTGTGTCTCTCCTTCCAGCAGAAAGATGAATCAGTGTCCTGTGGTTCTCTTGCCCAAGATGCATGAATGTCCCATTTTGAAGTTTCTTCTTACTTCTTTTGCGGGACGCAGGAGACCCCATATTTCGAAGAGGTCCTCAATCCTTCAGAAACTTTTCTCTGTGATTTGGACAAACACTTGGATACACTGATATACTTCCATTTGACACATATTGCAACTGTAAACTCAGACTGACAACATACACATGGCATAGTTTCATATTTCATGGAAACAACAATGTGGTGAATATATATATATTTTTATCTTTAAGTGATTAAACCATTTGGTCCCATTTGATAACCTGATCCTTGATAAATCTAGAAAAGTATGCTCAGGATGTATAAAAGGGTGTGCGTTAATGTTACTTAAAAATAACAATATACTCAACAGATATTGAAGGTAAGTTGCTCCTGTACAAACTGAACGTATATTTCTCATAGAAGAGTTAATTTAACTTATAATATAGTTTTTTAATCTTAAAAAGCCTATGCATGTAGTTCAGCAGCTGTAGTGGAAGCAAACTTAAATGATGTAATATGGTAGGACTATGAATGATAAAACTCAAAATAAAATCTCACAGATGTGAAGAATAAAAGGATGTGATATCGGTTCACAAATAAACCTGATTTTGTGCTTAACTGGTATGTAGTTATAACAGTTGTTAAACTATATAAATACATTTACTGCGTGTTGAGTAGACTATACTGATACCCTCCTCAGGTACTGAGAAGTAGTCTAATATAATCTAGTTGAAAGTTAAAACAAACAAAAAGGTAGAGAAATAAAAAGAAAAATTAAGATGTTATGTGAATGACTCATTTTTTTTCTTCTGATATACAAATCTCAGTGGATCCAGAGTTTCTTCTGGAAACACTGGGTGCATGAATAAACATTGAATGGGACACTAGCCCATTACAAAGGCTTCACACAAACTCTCACACATGCACACACACACACATTCACACCTAGGGTCAATGTAGGGTGCTTAGAACACCTACTGGCAGGCTAATTTCTATATGTATTAAGACACCTAGTTTGTGTTTCCTTATGTGTGTCTGTTTCTATGTGTGAGACTATGTGTTTTACTTAAGCGTAAGCAATAGAGCATGACAAGGCGTGCTGTTATAGAAAAGTAATCAATGGCTTTGGACAATTGAAGTTTGGGAATTCCACAGCGCTGTGAGATGAATGTAAATAAAATGCTCCAGCAAGAGGCAATATGACATTTATTTTTTATCAATTAGTGTTGCAAAATTTGGAAAAAGCCTGGTGCTAAACCAGGGAGCCATAGTAAAAATAATAATAATGCTCAAGTTGTGAACTGGCTCTATTTACTATCCTGTTGCTGTGTGAAAGCATTTTATATTAACTACAGAGGTGTAGCAGCTCTAAATGCTGTGGGGAGAAGCATTACAAGTTAAAATTCAACAGTCAACTCTACTCCTTTGTAGGGCTTTGTTGGTGTTATTTATGGCAGAAATAACCCACACAATGCCATTAGGGGAGATCAGAAAATGTTCAACATAGGTAAAAGAGTCTTGAATAATCTAATGACTATTTCAAGATCAGATTGTAGTTTTAACCTCAAACATAAGATCACTGGCTGTGGTTAACATTTACAACTTTGGTAGGCCTAAATGCTACAATTTTTACCCAAACCCAGTCTTATGCTACAATTTTAACTACTTTAGTCTAAATGTACTTCAGTACATTAACAACTGTAACAACTTTAGCTACATTAGCCTAAATGCACTATAATGCATTAACAACTATTCAACATCAGCTAAAGCCACATTAGTCTAAATGGCATGTGTTCCTATAAAAACAGTAGTGTTTGTATTTGATGTAAGAAACTGTGATTTTAACAATATAAGCTTAATTCAGATGTCAAAGAGTTTTTAAGCCAGTCTGTTACAACAGATCGTTATTTGGACATCTCAGAAATCTTTGTCAGGACAGAAGTACATAAAGCACAGAAGGTCATTAACCATGGCATCATCAAAAACAACGTTTAATATTAGAGGACAGCTAAGCCCTTTGCTAAAAGCCCTAAAATTCTTGGCACTTCATTAATTAGAGCTATAAGCTCACACAGTGTTTTTTGCACAGGCACATTTATGTGAGCTGTATGACCTGAATGTGCATTTTTGCGCCGAAGGAAATAAGGTGGTGGACGTCCGTTCCCTAAAGACCAGCACTTCTGGACTGCATGGCCAATTTTGTGGCAGAAGGAACAGAATTTCCCTTGCTTAGTATGTGACTGGGATTGCACATGTTGGTTTAAACATACTTCTGTGGCTTTAAATTCTGGCTTCTCATCTGCTATCCACTGAACTGATGCAATCTGGCGTTTGTCCTGCCTATTGCGCCTTTCTATTTCGGATGCCCAGCTAACTATCGAATTGAACGTGTTTGCAGGTGGATTTGCGCCCAAACAAAGTGCCCGTTGCACATATTGACCTGCATTGTTTTTAAGGTACTCCAGCAGAATCTGATTGTCTTTAGTTGGTTCGGCAAAGCCGGAGAACTCCCTAAAGGTTACCCAAAGGTGCTCAGCAAATTCTTCAAAAGATTCCTCTCCTTGTTTTAAGCCCATTATTCTGTCCCACTGTGCCGGAACGTCTCCTCTAAGGTCAATAAGAGCTTGTTTAAGTCTTGCTAGCACATCAGCGTTTGTTTCTCCCAGTAAAGGATTAATTATTGTGCCATTTTGTAACTCTCCTGGAATTTTGGACACTAATTCACGTGGGATAGTTGTGAGCACTATCTGCCAAACGTCTCTTAACTCTAGACTAAATGTACTGGCTTCTAACATTAAGCTACTCCAGTACGGTTCAAACGGACCTGTACAGGGAAGAGGGCCGAGTTTATTTGCATATGCTGCACATTCTTGAAAAGATAGCTGTCTGCTAATATCAAATCTCTCCCCGTTGGGGCCTGTCATTGTTTTTATCACGGCTATGTGTGATGAGTTAGATGTCTTGGCCCGTGTTGTGCTGAGATTAGGAGGTGGATGTGTGAACGTTACAGGTTGTGCGTATGCTTGGTCCGTCCCAGCTGCTCCAGCTGACTGTACATTTACAGCTGGTTGCTGGTGGGCGGGGCCGTTAGCATGCACAGGTGAAAGTACAGGAACAGGACTGACTGACTCCAGGGCTAACTTGTAGCGCTTTAACTCACTATGAAGCTTAGCTATGCGTTCATTGAACCCTGTACTCTGTTTTTCCCAATTTTCCCTTTCATATATCAACCTGTCGATTTGCAGACGCGTTTTCTCCATCTCCTCAGTGTGGTCGCGCTCGGTGGTACGCATTGTTTCTAGCGCAATGTTTCTTTCTGTTAAGGCTTTCGAGCTGTTGTGATGCAGTAAATAGCCAACGGCCGATAATTTTATTATGCTTAGCCTTATTTGAGAAAATATTTCTGGCTTTTCTGCTACTCTCCCGTTTATGTTCCGAAAAGAACCAATTTAAAACAGTCTCACTGTTTGTTTTTACATCTATATCTTCAGTCAGAAGATAAACTAGAGCCTCTCTCACATCTTCAGCCCACATTCGCATGAATTCTTGCTGGATTTTGCTAGCCTTTCCCTCAGCCATTGTGTACAAAGTTAAGGTTCTTCCTCAGACTGTGCGCGTCAGAGTGCCTGCTACACTGTTGGGTTTTCCGACCCGTCCTACAAATGTCTATATATCGTGCACCTATAGCTTTCCCTGCTGCTGAAGAGTAAGATAAATTTGTCTTACCTTAGAGGGGGTCAAACCAAAGCACAGGCACAAATACTTTCAGTGTAGTGTCGATGACTTCCTGCTAATTCAAATCTTGAAAAGGTGTTACCAAATGCACATACAGTCACAATCGGCAGGCAAATTAGTTTCTTAATGCGACTGTTTCTGATTTTTGCACGACGGATATATAATTTTTATCGCGTCGGGTACTAACTATGAACCTGCGGGTGAAACTGAATTCAGGCCGGGTTACTGAATACAGGGCGTTTAGCACCACTTTACTATGCCGTAGACAGACCACTTAGACACGTCTGGATATTTGTATCAGACGGGTTTTACTTAAACAGATTGTTACAATGATCACTTCAGAAAAGTGTTTTTACACTTAAAAGCCACAACTGTAGGAAGGAATCCTGGCTACTGGATTATTAATATTAAATCACGTGAGACCTTCAGTTGTGTGATTTCAAATCAAATGAGGTTATCATGAAAAAGGTTTTAGTTGCGACAGTTAAGTAGTTTTATCACATTGCAAAATTATTTTCTATCACGTCGGGGTCACCAAAACTGTAGGGCTAAAATATATAAAGATAATTACTTAGCCCACTGCTCTCCTATAACCAACGACGGAAATAGGTGCAGCGAAGGTTAATGCGTGTTTTAATATATGCTTTAAATATCTGACTCCATTTAATTGATTATCTGACTCCAATAGAATAATCTTCTAGTTCATGCTAGAAGTGTTAGCATTCAGTGTTCTACTAATATTTGCTCTTAAGCAACTTTGAATGAGGTTTTCATTAGAATGACGTTCCTACATCAGAGACTTTTATATAACTTCTTTACTAAACCATTAATTTGTTAGCTCAGAGGTTTTATTCAACGTGCAAGCCTAGGCCTTATTTTACTTGTCAGAGGTTTTATTTGAACTTGCAAGTATTAACCTTTTACCTTTAGCTTGTCAGAGGTTGACCTTAAACGTGTCTAACGTATTTTGCTTTTAGTCTAGGAAGTTATTCACAACAAAAGTATCAAACATGGACACAAAGTGTTTAGAAGTAAGATAGCGAATACATTTAATATAAGGATACAATTGAAAAATACATAAAGTGGAGGAAGGAATGGCTTACAATCAGAGTTGTGCACCTCAGAAGCAGAATGGTCCCAGCCGTAAGAGGAAAGAAGAGAGAGAGAGAGAGAGAGAGAGAGAGAGAGAGAGAGAGAGAGAAAGAGAGAGAGAGAGAGAGAAGCCAAGAGCGGAGCTAGAAGAGCAAAAAAAAAGGGAGCAAAAAAAGGGCCGTTCTTCTCTAAGCATATCCTTATATACCCCTGAGTCTCTTTGAAGTATATAGTGACCAAGATACCAAATGGGGATGGACCAATAGGGAGCCCCATGGTGCTATGGTAGGATTAGATCACCTTCAGGCCTAGTATGTTGCCGTGGGGGTAGGAAGGTGATAAGTTCCCTGTCGCAAACCAGAGGGGGTTGTGTGTGTGTGTCTGTGTGTGTGTATGTGTGTGTGTGGGTGCAGAGAATATATATTGCAACATATATGATAACTGTTATTCCCTAGATTTCATAATATTTATGATATCACCACATCGTTCACCATGAAATATGGATACAAATGACACCAAACATGCCCTGAGGAATACTGTAATTTAACACAGTTTAGATAACCAGTTTTAGTTCACCTGGTGTCTCTGAAACACATTCCTGATCATTTTAACCTTAATCACATTACTGCCACAATTTTATAAATCTACTACATGGCCCACATGACTCCATGTGCTGAAGTGTTCTTGATCAAGACACTGAACCCCAAGTTGCTCCTGATGGAAGGCAGGTACCTTTCATGGTAGCTCTGCTGCCATTGGTGTGTGAGTGTATGGGTGAATGAGACACAGTGTAAAGCACTTTGTGAACCACAAAGGTTAAAAGGCACTAAATAAGTGCAGACTATTTACTAAGTATTCACATCAGCTTACAGCTTCACTTCTCATTTCAGTTGTGTGGAAACTATAAAGAGACCACTTTTTAACCAGAGGACACAACATAGTAGTATTATATTAGATACTGAAGAAACACTGAAATGTACTTCATTGCAAATTAATTTCACTGAACGCTGCCCCAGTTTTGCAAAGAAATGTAGAAACTATGAATTCAGGTAAATTGGGACAGTTCAGAGAAATGACATATGCTTCAGCTATTTTAAGGTTTGAACATTGTCATGACTAATATATTCCTCATATTTAAGATGCACATAAAAATGAGCTATGCTTTTACATCAAATCAGATATATATGTTTATATTTAAATCACTTTTAGAATATTGAAAATACTGAAGATTTTCTAAACCCTGTTATTGCTGTAAGAAATTATAGAATGGTACTAGGCCAACAACTTTATACTGTACTTACAGCATTTGGCAGACACCCTTAACCAGAGCAACTTACATTTATTTCATTTATACATCTAAGCAATTGAGGGTTACGGGCCTTACTCAAGGGCCCAACAGTGGCAGCTTGGCAGTGCTGGGATTTGAACTCACAACCTCCTAGTCAGTAGCCCAACATCTTAACTACTGAGCTACCTACCTTACTCAGCTTTACTTAGTGTCAGGTGGTCAGACAATAAAACAACATATGAAGTCGTGTAGGGAATACTGTTACGGTGTGTTAGATATGTTTGGATTACCATCGGCCCGATGCTGAAAGTTGATAAAAGCATATTGGAGTGATGTGCCCGTCCTCTTGTTCCTGCAGAGGCGGAGAGAGTGAACTCGCCCGACAGAGCTGAATTTCTCCAGGAGCATGGACTCGGTCACATCAGGGTGAAGATCGCCAACATAGAGTGACGCCATTTGGAAACTAACACTGTTCATTTCACCTAGAAACTAAAACAAAATTCCACTTTCAGTGACAGACAAAAGCAATAAACCCCACTGAACTGCAGGCTGAGTATTTCATCCAACATGAGTAGCCTACTTTCTTTCCAAAAGAGTTGATCAAGGTTTCTTCAGATGGTTAACGCTTCTAGTATTAAGCCATGACCATGTTCTTAAAAGCTACTGAAACCTACTATTTTAACCTGACAAATTTAAGTAAAATTTCACCCCTGTAAGTCTGGAAAGCAAGAAAAGCACAGGCCTGTAGCGCTTAAGCCTAGCAGTGTGATAACAAGAACTTATCATTTAACAATGAGCAGTCGCATTATTAGTTTGTGTAATCAGCTAGCAGTTTAAAAATTATAATAATTAAATTATAAATAAATAAAATATTGTAAGGATACTTACAATTACAAATACTTACCACTGGTCGATGAGCAAATGATGAGTTTTCAGAATGTGCAGATGAGAAGCAGGTGATGTGACGGAGTGTTCTGTACCACGGCATTCTGGAATTTGTGTTTCAGAATTCAACAACAGCAAAAAAAAAAAAAAAAAAAAAAAAAAAAAAAAAAAAAACACCCCCATACACACAGATTTAACGGAATTCAAAAATATTTTTTGTATCAAGTATGAACAAAAAACATTCAGTCCACTATAGCCTTGTTACAAAATCACACAGAGACTAATTTTAATAATAATAATAATAATAATAATAATAATAATAATAATAATAATGCAATGAAGGGCTCATCCTCATGCATTATGAAGTGTGTGTATCATCTGAGGCTTACTGCTAAGCCGTACATAGTACCCCTGGCACTATGTGGTTCCCTATTTGACCCCCTAGACTCAGTGAACATCAGTTCTCTCTTACAAAACAGCACTTCTCCTTGCAGCAAAATCAAAATCATCAACCATCAGCAAAGTATTGTGGGTGATCTCCATGGCATGTCTGTGCACTCTAATGCAAGTAATGTAAAGTTGTACCCTAATGTGGCCTGTGTAAGTGTTCGAACATGAACTACAGTCCACTGCTTTTTGAACAGCTGTCTTCCTCTGTTTGATTCAGAGGAGCCCAGAAGACTGCATTTGTGCTGCCCTATGAATGCTTTACGCATGTACAGTACTGTGTAAAAGACTGAAACCTCTCTTTTGTTTCAGTCAATCAAACGGCCATTCAGTGTTTATTGTTAATTATTTGGTGACAAACAACAATGATGGAAAAATGTACAGTACATTAATCCTATTTTCAGTCAAACAGTCATGCAGTAATTATTTATCCAGGCCAATATTAAAGTTCCATTTTAGAAATAAAATATTTACAGATTTCTTACTGGTTTTACTGTTGAAGACCTGTGAGATTTTTTTTCTCAATAGTTCCCACACATTGTTATTCTTCGTAAATCACACAAAGGCATTATAACATCTATTGTTTACCATTTTATATATACAGTACTGTGCAAAAGTCTTAGGCATATGCAAAGAAATGCTGTAGAGCAAAGATGCCTTCAAAAATAATGAAATTAAATCTTTCTACATTAAAAAAAACTATAATAATACAATTTATAATACATTTCTGTATTATAAATTGTTTATTCTAATATTTTGAAATATTTCACTTAATGTGTATGTATGAAAGTTCCACTTTTTGAATTTAATTATGGGGGAAAATCAACGTTTCCACAATATTCTAATTTTCTGAGATGCATCTGTATAACACACACACACAGGTTTTCAATGGGTTTCAAGTCAGTCGACTGGGATGGCCATGGCAGGACCTTGATTTTGTGGCCAGTAAACCATTTTTGTGTTGATTTTGATGTATGTTTTGGATCATTGACCTGCTGGAAGATCCACCCACGGCCCATTTTAAGCTTTCTGGCAGAGGCAGTCAGGTTTTCATTTAATATCTGTTGATATTTGATAGAGTCCATGATGCCATGTATCCTAACAAAATGTCCAGGCCCTCTGGCAGAAAAACTTGCCACTTTGAGTTACTATATGAACTGTATTAATTTTCACTTCAGGTAATATCTAGATGCCGTGTCCATCACCAGTATGATTGGGTGTGAGTCAGATGCTCTGCCTGACTGGCCATATATACGGTGCAGACACTGGCTCCAGTTTTTGCAAAATGGCAATTCTCCTTTCAACCTAAAAAGGCTTTAAAACCACACAATGAGAGTGAATGTTGCCATATTCGTTACAATACAATAAACACTGCTTATAATAATTACTACATAATAACTAATATCACTGTGTTTTTACCATATTATTTGTTATTACAGGTGTGGGCATATACAGTTGCAATCAGAATTATTCAACCCCCACTGCAAAATTATTGTCAAAATTTAGAGACCTTCAGCTGTTTGCAGTGAACAAATTAAACAAAAGCAATTGAAATAGCTCAACACAAAGAATGTTTCAAGTGGTTTCCCCAAATTCAACTGAAAATGCAACTTATAATGACTTCCCCTGTCTCAAAATTATTCAACCCCCTGAATAGAATCCCTCACAACAGCACAAATATGCAAAACAGGTATTGTCTCAAGCACACTTGATGCAACTAATCAAGGGCTTTATTAGTTGCACCAGGTGTGATTGAGCTGGAACACATGAAACACCTGAACTGGCTAGGGGCAGAAAATACATAAATACCTGGACGGGGCAGAAAAAGGAAGCTATCAACAGCTGCAACCAGATTTCTGAGAAGGCAGTTAGTGAAAAACCCTCGGTGACTGCAAAAGACCTGCAGCAAGACTTGGTGGCAACAGGCACTGAGGTTTCAGTGAGCACAGTATGGTGCGTACTGAACGCAGAAGGTTTCCATGCCAGAACTCCAAGATGTACACCACTACTGACCCAAAAGCACAAGAAACGGTGGCTCAAAATCATATAAATAAGCCACAGAAATTTTGAGACTCTGTTCTGTGGCGCGATGAAACAAAACTGGAAGTTTTCAGTACGATGGATCAGCAGTATGTCTGGAGAAAGAAGAATGAAGAATGAACACTATGTCCACAGTCAAGCACGGTGGTGGCTCAGTGATGCTCTGGGGCTGCTTTGCATCCTTTGGCAAATGGAAACCTGCAGCATGTGGAAGGCAAGATGGATTCACTGAAGTATCAGGAAATCTTAAGAGAAAACGTCATGCCGTCTGTGAGGAAGCTGAAGCTCGGGCGTCATTGGACCTTCCAACAGAACAATGATCCCAAGCATACCTTAAATTCCACCAAGGCTTGTTTGCAGAAGAAGTCCTGGAAGATTCTACAGGGCCATCACAGTCACCTGACTTGAACCCCATAGAAAATCTCTGGTGGGATTTGAAGAAGGCGGTTGCAACACGCAAACCCAAGACTATTACTGAACTGGAGGCCACTGATCATGAGGAATGGGCTAAGATTCCTCAGGAACGCTGCCAGAAGCTGGTGTCTGGTTATGCACCTCGTTTGCAGCAGGTCATAACGGCAAAACGGTGCTCTACTAAGTACTAAAGATGCTTGCCATGAAGGGGCTGAATAACTTTGAGACTGGAGAAGTCATTATAAGTTGTATTTTCAGTTGAATTTGGGGAAACCACTTGAAGCATTAGTTGTGGTGAACTATTTCAATTGCTTTTGTTTGATTTGTCCATTCAAACAGCTGAAAGTCTCTAAAATTTTGACAATAAACCTGATTTGCAATGGGGGTTAAATAATTTTTATCTGCAGCTGTACTAAGTGCTTAAAATCACTGAAGAAAACTAGCTATCCAAGTGGAACATAAAAGCTTGAGCTACACTTACCTCATTTCAGTCCATCATAATATGTACAGTATATAGTACAGTTTATATAGTATAGTATAGTATAGTATAGTATAGGACACCCACTGCAAGAAAATACTATTGAATTTTTCACCTTGAAAATATGAAATTTCACAACAATGTTAATCTTTTTTTTTTTTAATTTCATTTCTTTCCTTAACAATGTGACAGTGAATTGACTTCATAATAACAGTGTACATAGGATAGAAGGTCCTTTGCAAGAAAATATCATTTAAATTGTCTACTAATTGAAAACGTTTTGCTAGTCTCAAAATAAACTACATCAGATTATTTCTTCCAGAGCACATTCTTTATTTTCTTTCATTTTTGTCCCAAAATTGTGACAATAAACAGCTTTCAGACAACAGTGTAGAGATCTTACCATTAATTGTCATCTCTTTCCAATTACTACATCTAGTACTTGTAAATGACTTCAGTATTTTTGAATATTTACATTAAAAATCGATTGTTCTCACTGAAGAAACATATTCAGAAGAAACATTCCCTATTCCAGGGGAAAATTGTCACGCATAATAATCAATTTTTAAAAAAAGTCTGTATGTAAACTAGTGTCCATACATTTGAACTAAAACAGGCAGCCTTTTTCACAGACAAAAAGTAGATACCGTCAACCGCCGATAATCAATAGGAAATAAACATCGTTATTATCTATTATCGTTTGAGTTTCAGCTGTCCTGTGGTGTCGCCCCTTCTCGGTGTAAGGGAAACTTTATCGTCGAAAAATAGCGATTCCCTTCTGCGAACTCGAGGCCTCTCTGCCAAAGTTACGAAGCCGTATGGAGTGGTGACTTTTGCGAGATGCAGTAAAGACATGGCCGGCTCAGATGGAGTGCAAATGGAGTGCAGTTCGTCATTAAGAGGGAGCTCATGCAGCGGGCAGCGGCGGCGGTTGAGACCTCGCTCCGGCAGCGAGGCTGAACTCGGCGGAGCAGAACCCAGAGGAGCCGCGAGCGCACACAGCGGAGGAATAGTGAATGGAGGCACAGTGTCCGGAGTTAGCACCATGTCACGAAGTGTAACGTGTCTCCTCCTCGGCGGCTGATTGTCTCGGGAGCTTGCCTTGAAAGTTTTTGTGGGAAAACCAGGAGGCTGATAATTTCTGGACATCTAGGATGTTTCTGTGAAGTCCTCCAGGTCTACTGTGCTTTCCAGATAATTTCACCTTTTCCTCTTGTCGATAGTGACAGTTTTTACCGTTTAAACGAATGAAATTCACTAATTGAAACACTTTACTTAAGTTGTGGAGTGAATTCAGTAGAGTTCTCACCATCCCACTTGGACTGTACCGAGGAGAGGTGAATACAATTACAATTAAGCAGAAATATAGCTGATTTTGGCTCGCAGGCTCCACCCATAGCTCCAACTGTAACGAGAGAATGTATCATCTGGCTTAAATGCAAAATGCGATGTCCAAAAAGCTCATAATGATGAAAGTGGATCGTATCTCCCAAACCAACACAACGTATTCTCACTGAGCTGAAAACCCTGTGACCCTGTGTAGGATAAGTGGTATTAAAAAAATGATGGATAATCTGTGACAAGATTGGATACAATCCAAATCTTGAAACCCTGATTTCTGCATAACCATCACCACTTCTGCAGGCACTCATAAGTCTTAACCTTTTTGACATTAAGTAATCTATGGATGGTATTAAATAATACTGATAATCACATAATGATATAAACCTATTGGCATTTTCAGCTGGTGCTTCAGTCCATACTCTGGGTCCTGCGCTCTGTGGTTACTAAGAGGCTATCCTGCAGGGGGCGGTACTGCTTATTTCAGCCTCTAGTCATCGCGGAAGGAAATGATTGTAACACCCGCCAATCGTCATTTTGTTGTGGCTCGGTTTGCTAGCTACTGATGGCTACTAATACCAACTTAAGGGTAAGCAGTTTATTACTTTTAAAATGAATGAATTAAAAGCAGTTACATATAAGAGAGAGGTTACCATTTCCTGAAAAAAAAAGCTTTGAGGTAGAAATTTTCTGTATATCGTAAGCCTAGCTAGCTTTGTGTATGTTGTTTACTGACTAAGCTTCACTTAGTCACTTAGTCTTTCAGTCAAAGCCACATGTAAATCGGTAAACCGGAGGTTTGTACCGTCAAGAAAAATGTGAACAGTCCATCTGCTGCCAAAACATTTCGCTAGCTAATTGTAGTTAATTAAAGAAGCACCAGAATCTAGTTAGATTATCTGCCTAACCAGTCTTTGTGTCGCAGTGTCCTTAACAGTAGACAGTGAGTTGTAAGTGTTTTTATAGACAGTCAGATTTTTCTTCATAACCCCCCATAGCGGCTCTTGACCACAGATTTTGGTGGGGAAAGACGACATCAATAAAGACCTAGCCTCAAAAAATCGAAAGGCTATCACGTTTATCTTAACGTAAACCCGTGGCAAGCAGTTGAGTGAGAAAGAAACTTAGTCATACAGACTAGCAGCTCTTTTTGAGCGGTTTTAGACGAACCTTTGTTTATCTCTGTTCAGGGTAATAGCATTAGCCAGGGTTGCCAGGTCTCAGCAAATATCCACCCAGTTACAGCTCAAAAACCACACAAAACGACCTGAAACTGGTTTTAACTAACACAATCTGGCAACCCTGTTGTCAACGGTCCTGCCCAGTGCTCCTCCCCCGAGCATGATTTGTGGCCTCTGTTAACCTCTATTTAACTATTGAATGTAACACATATGGAGATGTGAATGAGGATTTTATGAAAATTAACATTTGTTAAATGGCTGATGTAAATGCCCATATGGATGAGCCACCACTGTCATAAGCCATAAGCACCTCACGTTCCAGGAAAAAAAACAGGTACCTTGATCATAATGAGTTGCAGAATCAGTGATTCTGTTTAAATGAATATCTTACTGTGGTTTAATAACAAATTATCAAAACCACAAGTTCCCAACCCTGCCCTGTACATTTTAGTGTTTTCTTTGCTCTAACTCACCTGATTACTAATAATTACTGATAACTATTCAGCTAATTAACAACCCTTCCTGAGTGTATTAAACCAACAACAATGATTTTGAAGCCTGTTGTTTATCAGTGTCATAATAAGGTCTCTTATCATTGTAATGTTCAAGATTCTTGTCAATGAAATGCTGGTTCAGGTTCTGCGTGAATTCACCACTAGAATACCCATCTAGTATATTAAATTGGACAAGCACTCTTTCTGCAATTGTCTCTTTTCATTACCCTTAGAAGCGAGATGAAAACAGGCCGGAAATGGAAGTCAAGCTCTCCAGAGCCTACACATGCAAAAGTTGCCAAGAGGGAGTCAAGAGCCTATGCTGAAAGCAGGCTGACCTTCAGTCCAGAGAAGATGATTTTCAGTACCAGCAAGAGAAAAGTCCCGAATACATCTTCTCCCAGAAGGCATTCATCTAGATTTAAGTGTCATGGCCAAGAACCAGGTGCAGTATGAAGAATTTGAAGGATATGATTGTAGTTGTTCTGATTAAGTTATGATTATAGCTTGAAGTTCTTATTGGACCTTTGCTTCTACTCCCTGTGCAGAGGTTTTAATCTACATATGTTAAAGGCTATAAAATCTGAAAACATGTCAGACCAGGTAATTGGTTGCATTTTAAAACATATAATAATGACTGGGTCTTGAGCTATGTTTTTTTTGTTGTTGTTGTTTGTTTTTTTTGGTGTAACATACCAAAGCCCATGGTATGGCATGGTATAGTAGGTCAGCCAATACGCAGTAGAAAGTTGAACACTGACATGAATAACAAGATCATTTATTTTATTTTGGTAGTTGCCAGACGTTCAAATGGATACATAAATAGCATACTACAATATCCTATATTCAACTTCAATAAATCCAATAAAGACATCTTGGTTTTTTTTCCCAATAATTGGGTTATTCGGTGCATGAATATCATTAATTTGATATTTGAGAGACTTCGCTTTTCTATGCCAGTGCATGTCCTGGATATATAACTGAATAAAGAAGAGGAGAATCAGTATAGGTCATATATTTAATGGTTCAAAAAGGACAGCATTATGTACAAATAATTAAATATTTGACAGTAGTGACTCCTTAATAGTAAAATGCACACGAGGACATTTTAAGTTGAATTTTTCATCATGTCCTTCTTCTTTGTTAGGTTTAATTGTGGAATATGATGCGACCATATAAGTATATACATCATATACAGACAGGTGACAGAGTTTTCCTTTAATTTGTCACCTATCTGTGTCTGTCTATTGACAGAGGCATGTAGAAGTGGAGTTTCATGATTATCACATTACTTAAGTGTATATCAACACATTTGTTGAATTATTGGTGACATCTGAAACACTTTTGCAGCTTATATTAAAGAAGATTATATTAAATAAGCTTAATAATTAGCAAGTTTTCTTTCTTTCTTTTTTTCTTTAAGGTAATGCTGAGAGTGGGCTTGACATGGTACAGTCCTTTACCCGTCTGGAGTCATCCCCCCTTCAGTCAGAGGTGGACACAGAGCTGGGACTGGTCATCACACTGGGTCAGTTAAGTCTGTGTTGTTGTTGTTGTTTTAGTTTTATTGTTTTTTTGGGTTTTTTTTACATTTTATATTGTCTGCATGCAAAACATGGTAAAAGTATAATGATCTGTTTTTGTTGCTTGTGTAGATGAAGAGGGAACTGGGGAACAAGAGCAGCTGAAGAAAAAGAGTGGAGAAAAACTGATAAAAGGATTGCTAACACGTGATAATAGAGCAATGGCAGATAATGAGAGAGATGCTGAAGAATCTGATCTGGATGAGGACAGTGAGGAAGAGTTCAGAAAACTGGACCGGGACTTGGCCATCAAGTCTAAACAGCACAACCTGACTTCAATCCACGTGCGCAGCATCATTCATGTAGGTCCTGCTGAGCTTCTGACGTCAGAAGAAGCAAGATTATGAATAGTGAAGGTGTAATCACCTATCTTTTGTGCTTTTTTGGTTGTAGGAGGTGATCACCAATGAGCATGTAGTAGCCATGATGAAAGCTGCTATCAGAGACACCCAGGACATGCCCATGTTTGTATGTGTCATTTCACTGTTTATCTTTAAGGTTTATGTCAATATGTCAGTGAAAGTTATTGTATGTGTAATGAACTTTATAAGACTTCTTTTATTCTGTCAACACAGGAGCCCAAAATGACACGTTCAAAGCTCAAAGAGGTTGTTGAGAAAGGGGTGGTGAGTTGGATCTGTTTATTTTATTGTTCTTTGGTTGACATTGCTTCTGTAGAACTAATTAATTTTATTTGAAATATCCATTTTGCTTTCTTTCAGGGAATTCCCAGTTGGAATATCTCACCCATCAAGAAATCAAAAGAAATGAAGGTATCTGTCTGTCTGTCTGTCTGTCTGTCTGTCTGTCTGTCTGTCTGTCTGTCTGTCTGTCTGTCTGTCTATCTATCTATCTATCTATCTATCTATCTATCTATCTATCTATCTCTCAACCCCAATTCCAAAAAAGTTGGGATGCTGTGTAAAATGTAAATAAAAACAGAGTGCAAGGATTTGCAAATCTCATAAACCCATGTGTTATTCACAATAGGACATAGAAAACATATCAAATGTTGAAACTAAGGAAATGTACCATTTTAAGGAAAAAAATAAGGTAATTTAGAATTTGATGGCCACAACACATGTCAAAAAAGTTGGGATGGGGCAACAAAAGGTTGGAAAAGTAAGTGTTACTAAAAAGGAACATCTGGAGGTTAATTGGCAACAGGTCAGTAACATGACTGGGTATAAAAAGAGTATCTTCGAGAGGCAGAGTCTCTCAGAAATAAAGATGGGCAGAGGAACACAAAACTGCATCTACAAATTGTGCAACAATTTCAGAATAGTGTTCCTCAGTGTAAAATTGCGAAGACTTTGAATATCTCATCATCTACAGTACAAAATATCATCAAAAGATTCCAAGAACCTGCAGAAATCTCTGTGCACAAGGGACAAGGGTGAAAATCAATATTGCATGCCCGTGATCTTTGGGCCCTCAGGCGGCACTGCATTAAAAACAGGCATGATTCTGTAATGGAAATCACTGCATGGGCTCAGAAACACCTCCAAACCTCATTGTCTGTGAACACAGTTCGCCGTGCCATCCGCAAATGCTGGTTAAAGCTCTATCATGCAAAGAAGAAGCCATATGTGAGCATGATCCAGAAACGCCGCCATCTTCTCTGGGCCAAAGCTCATTTAAAATGGACTGAGGCAAAGTGGAAAACTGTTTTGTGGTCAGACGAATCGAAATTTGAAAATCTTTTTGGAAATCATGGACGCCGCATCCTCTAAACTAAAGAGGAGAGGGACCATCCAGCTTTTTATCAGTGCTCACTTCAAAAGCCTGCATCTCTGATGGTATGGGGGTGCATTTGTGCCTATGGAATGGGCAGCTTTCACATCTGGACAGGCAGCATCAATGCTGAAAGGTATATACAGGTTTTAGAGCAACATATCCTTCCACCAAGATTCCATCCCATTTTTACTTCTGAGAGACTCTGCCTCTCTAAGATACTCATTTTATACCCAATCATGTTACTGACCTGTTGCCAATTAACTTAATTAGTTGCAAAATGTTCCTCCAGCTGTTTCTTTTTAGTAACATTTACTTTTCTAGCCTTTTGCTGCCCCTGTCCCAACTTTTTTGAGACGTGTTGCGGCCATCAAATTCAAAATTACCTTATTTTTTCTTTAAAATGATTCATTTCCTCGGTTTAAACGTTTGATATGTTTTCTATGTTCTATTGTGAATAACATTTATGAGATTTGCAAATCATTGCATTCTGTTTTTATTTACATTTTACACAGTGTCCCAACTTTTTTGGAATTGGGGCTATGCATACAGTACTGTGCAAAAGTTTTAGGCACACGCAAAGAAATGCTGTAGAAGAAAGATGCCTTCAAAATAATGAAATTAAATGTTTGTACATAAAAAAAAATACAGTAAAGAGCAGTAAACAGTAATAAATGAAAAAGTCAATATTTGATGTGACAAAAAAAAAAAAGTCTCCGGTGCAGTGTGTGCAGTTTTATAAGGAAATTACCTGGTAAGTTTTATTGAGCATCTTACAGAAGCAGCCACAGTTCTTCTGGAGACTTTGACTTTCACACTTACTTCTTATTTTTGCAGCAAAACCCAGCAGCCCTCATTCTGTTTTTTGTCTGAAAAGTGGTCTCTTACGTAATATGACATACAAACATTTTTCTGTAACATTTAATTTTGTGCTAGAAAACTAATGTCTGGGAATCTAAAATGTTTGTTTTTTACTGACTTGATAATGTAGAAGTCATAAAACAAAGTTTGTACTAAAAAAATAGGGTGCCTAAAACTTTTGCACAGTACTGTGTGTGTGTGTGTTTATATGTGTGTGTGTATGTGTATATGTATGTGTATGTATGTGTGTGTGTGTGTGTGTGTGTGTGTGTGTGTATATATATATATATATATATATATATATATATATATATATATATATATATATATATATATATAGTAACAACTTAAACAAGGATTAAGGATTTGGTGCAGTAGATATGAAGAAGCAATGAGCATTTACATTGTCTTCATACTACAGTGACTCTCTGCCACAGAATCACAGCTATTCTGATAACCAGCATAGAATCATAACCTCTGAGCCAACATTGTCCCATCAACATCTTATTTTCCAGCATCTTATTCAAAATTAAAAGATTGTAAATTCTTTCTCTCCAGCCTCCTCAGTTTGTGGACATTCCTCTTGAGGATGAGGAGGACTCTTCAGATGAAGAGTATTATCCTGATGAGGAAGAAGAGGATGAGACTGCAGAAGAAGTGTGTAAATCTGACTCAGTCATGATATTTTATTTTCTCAGGAAATTTTCAGTGTACTGTATAAATAAAAAAAAAAAGTGTGATTTCTGAAAACAATCTTAATGCAATTAATTGTATATTTGTTATACACAGACTATCTTCGAGAGTGACATGGATAGCATAGCGTCATCACCACGTATTAGTAGACGAGCTCGCTCTTGCACACCCATAGAGCTCTCGGAGTGTGATGAAGAAAGAAGCAACAGTCCACGAATGGTACCATGCAATGGTTTTACAGCACTCTCATGCTTATTCACAATAAGAGTTTAGAACATTTGGGGCTTCCACAATGTTTGGGACAGTAGGTTTGAGTGTCTGTGTAATTGATCTTTTTTAAAATTAGATTAAAATTAGATTAAAATTAAAATTTTTTAAAACTCACTTCCATGACAGGACCAAAAAAGGCTATAAAATGTTTTCAAAGCCAGACGTTTATACAACTAGATCTTTTAGATGGTCCACACTTGATACCTTTTACCATGCTTTTCTAACTTTGAACTTCAATTAAATTTCTTTGTTGTACATCTTTAGTTTAAGCACAAATTTATTCTTATGTTATTTTTTCCTTTTTTCTTTCGTTTTGAGAAGACAAGGCACTTGAGAGTAGAAGCAGTGCCTATGGGCCCTCCTGCTCCACCCTCCCAGTCTGGTGTGCCTTCTCGGCCGTCAAGGGCTCATGATTCATTTATGGAGAAACTACATGCTGTGGATGAAGAGCTGGAGCTCAACCCCCTCTGCATGGAGCCTTACCAGGTATAGAGATCATTGGAGAATAGATTATCCTAGATTATTTATGATACTATCTTAAATCAGCAGTGGTCTTGTCACGACAGTAGCTCAATTTTAAGCCAAGAACATCAGCACATGAAGTTGGACTCTACAGCTGTACCCGTCTTGTGCATTTGTAAATTTACATGAAGTGAGCAAGACACACTGCAGCATAATTCCCATTGAACTTTTCTTGGTGAGAGCTTTGAATTTGGAAGAACTCAGTCTGATCTCGGTCTCTCTCTCAGGCTCTGAGTAGTGGTGTGAATGCTGCGGAAAGCCTGGTGGCATGCCGGACACGATCCAAGCGTCCATTGAGGGATGTTCCATTGGACCAGCTGGAGGCCGAGCTTAAGGCTCCTGACATCACGCCGGACATGTATGATTGTGTCTCAGCACTGGAGGACAAAGAGTGGAGCCACTGGCTGCAGGGCCTCATGACATCACACCTGGACAATGAAGGTCAGATCTGCAACAAAGACTTTACATTTTGCATTGGAATGATCTATACAATTTTGATGATTTTTCCCCCCTTTGTTTGTTGTTGATCTTCAGTCCCCAGTAAATGTGACAACTAATGTAAAATATAATGATGCTTAAACTTGCACCGAAAATTACTTTCTCTCCTCTCACTTTTTATTGTTTCTTTTCAGATGAGGGTGATGATGATGATGATCCTGAATATAATTTTCTTGATGATCTTGATGAGCCTGATTTAGAGGACTACCGCAACGACCGTGCAGTACGCATTACTAGTGAGTTCAGTCTGGTCGTAACTCTCATTTGTGCATTTCTATATAAGATGCCATATTTCTGTAATGTAGATAACACAAATCAGACAAGTGGCTTGGTTTAAAGTATTATCATTTTCTTTCTCACTTTTCCTGCAGAGAAGGAAGTTAATGAGCTCATGGAGGAGCTATTTGAAACGGTAAAATGAGCTTACAAAATACACTTGAAAAAAAGTGTTTTATCATATAATACTTTTTCATATTCCATCCCTCTGTGCTAACTGGTTTTTTTTTGTTTTTTGTTTTTTTTTGTCTTATTCTTAGTTCCAGGATGATTTGGGAGTAAATGAGGATGAAGAAGCCAATGAGGAAGATGAGGAGCGGGGAAAAGTGTCTTCACAAAGTGCTGCCAAATTCAACGTCCCCCAAGCCATTCGGTACACCACAGTCGACATAGTCTGTCGTCTATCTCAGTCACTTTCCGTTTACAGAGGGCTTTGTTTAGCATCTGGTGCCGTGTCTGTGAATCAGTGAAGGTGCCACAGGGCACGTATTCAGTAGAGCACACTATGGCATTACACCAGAAGCTGTTTATTCCATCCAAAGTTAAGGGATGCACCACTTCCATCCAATACCAATATATTTACCCTTTTCTGAGGCTAGAATGACATCCTCATAGTAATCAAGCCTGCTTTTCTCAAGCTACTCAAGTTGTGTTGTCAGTCAACCCTACATAATCAAAGCATAATCTCAGCACACATCAGTGGGTTGGACTGTAAAACATATCAAATTCTATCCAAGCAAGTGTAAATACTGATTCTGATCAGTATTGGATGTGTACCCACCCAAACATCTTTTTCAGACCATGAAAAGAAGAAATATGGTTTTACTGTGTAAGCAGACTTTGGACAACTAAAAAAGGGGCTCTTTATTTTTCAGTCTATTACTTTAGTTTTTCAGCGATTATCTTTCTGTTTCACACACACGGCTCTGTGCTGCTTAGCTCTCTCTCGTGGCTCTTGTCTCTCCCTTTTTTTATCCAGAAAACATGTTAGACAAATCTCACACAGGTGTAGCTCCTTACCGCTCACTTTTCCCAACTCCGCCCTCCATTTACAAAACTGGCACTCAAACAGGCCCTCGCTTCCACATACTGGTATTGAACTTTCCATTCCATTCCATTTCCTTTTATTGAAGAATCCAGCATCAGTTGATCTCTTATGAAATGTAACACTTTAACCTAATGAAATTGCCACTCTTACTCTATATTTAAAGTAACTATTTAAAGCTGCTGAATGTAATATTTTAAAAGTTTGCTCGGTCTGGTAGAAAAAAATATTTTGTAACATGGGTGGTGCTGTGTCGTTCTCTGCTGCTGCATATTAACTTAGGGTATGACTTCCAAGTCAGTGCACATTCAAGAAGAATTTAGTGCTATTTTCCCAAACTGCATAACGATAAGTAACATGCTTAAATAGTAATGACACCAATGTTATACTGAAAAAAATGTTTAGCATGGTAGTATGCAGTTTGGGACAAGGCCTGAGTGTTCGCGACTCACAGCATGCTGTTGTGTAGGCTCGCTTCTATCTGCATCAGAGGTGGCTCCACACATCTCCGCAGCCAATAGATGCACATTAGCCCACTTACTCTAGCTAGCTTAAAAAAAAAGCTCGCACACTAAAATTTCGTTGCACCACCTTTCGCTCTGATTACAGCACACATTCATCATGGCATTGTTTCGACAACCTTGTGCAACCTGACATTTATTTCTATCTAGAGTTGCATTGATCTTTGGCCGAGATCTTGTGTTGAGGACGGGAGAGTCGAACCACTCCGTAAAGTCTTCTCCAGCACATCCTAAAGACTTTCAGTGGGGTTAAGTTCAGAACTCTGGTGGCCAGTTCATGTGTGAAAATGATTCCTCATGCTCCCTGAACCACTGTTTCACAATCTGAGCCTGATGAATCTTGACATTATCATCCCTGGAATATGCCTGTGCCATCAGGGAAGAAAGAAATCCATTGATGGGATAACCTGGTACAGTAGGCACTATGCATGATGGGTGCAATGCTTCATGTGCTTCCCTCCGTGCCCTTATGCAGCCATTGCTTTGGAATAGGGTAAATCTAGACTCATCAGATCACATGACCTTTTTCCATTGCTCCACAGTCCAATCTTTATGCTCCCTAACAAATTGAAGTCGTTTTTATCTGATTAACCTCACACTGATTAGGCCACACAGCTGTTTAGTCCCAATCCTGTAAGTTCATGTCACATTGTTCATGTGGAAATACTCTTACTTTCACGAGTTTTACAGACGATTTTTTTTTTTACGATGTGACTTCACCAAGCGTTTTAAGGATCTCCGATCACGATTTTGAACAGTCATTTTTCCGACCACATTTCTTCCTTAAAGTTGACAGTTCACTAGTCTCCTTCCATGTTTTAATAATGCGTTGGATATGCGTCGGACCCCTTAACCCAATTCCAGGGATTTCAGCAATCTCCTTCGTTATTTTCTTTGTTTGATGCAGGCCAATAATTTGTGCAGGCCTTCTGAAACACAGTAACACCTTTTCCACGACCATGGGATACATCTTCCAACATGGTTGTTTAAGAAATGAGAAGCTACACACTGCATCAGTTAGTGTTAAAAGAATTGTTGCCAGCTGAACCATAATCATTGCAATAATGATCCAATTATAGGCTCTTAAGTATTTGCTTATTTAAATCCAAACAGCAACCTTTTTTTTTTTTTTTTTAGGCACTCAGTGTATTTTGTTCTCCAGATTGTCAAACACATTATGCACAAGCCAGTGTCAGCATGCTCGCTAAAATGGAGAAATATACACACTAAGGGCAAGCTGGCACCATGGATGACTCACTCTCACCCAATATTACTGAGTTTGAAATACAAAAATGCAGAGAAACACAGTCACTTCCCATTTGTCACTAGCTGGCCATCATAAGTTATTTTTCCCCATTGTTAACAAAGAAATCCTACACACAGTTGATTTAATGTAGTAATACCGATTAACATAGCCTTTCCATATACAACAACAGACCTCAGTTGTGGTTCAAACCAGTTCCTAATATCATTTCCATATGTACACAAACAGTCCTCCCTTCGGGACAGACCAGCAGAGATGTGCTGTATCTGTTTGGGTAGGGAGGCAAAGAAAAGTGCTCAAAGTGTCACCTGCCTTGTAGCAGAGCGAGAGCAAGGTGTGAACACTGTGGAGCTACAGTGCGTCCGTGCTCAAACTCACCTAGGCCCTGCTGTTGTTTACCCTCTGGTGAGAGCCTACAAGTGTTTTTCAGTGGCAGTATGTCTCCTATTCAAAAGCCATGATAGCTCAGCTATCAAGGAACAAGTAACTCGTTAATAATAATGCATTTCTACTCCTCAGTGTTTGATTTTGCATCCTCTTAGTTGTCTTTCATTGAACATATGTTTTATGATCTGCTGTTTATAGGGAACATTGTTCAATTCTGTTTAATCTGTTGTAAGTAAGCGAGCATGTAGTACTGCATGTCAGACTCGGGAATAAAAAAGAAAGCACTTATAATAATGCCAGGTCACATTTAATTATGTTAGTTAAGGCCAGATTGTAATTTGAACACTGTTGTAGGGTCTCAGGAGATGTTAGTTGCTGGAGTAGAAAGCAGCTGTTTCCTTCTACTTGGCCTTTTTCCCTTTCTCTCTTTGTGATTTGTCCTCTGAAAGGTCTGTCTGTCTGGGCAGGCATTTGGGGTAATCCAGAGATAGAAGACAAGAATAGAGCTTATTTACTGGGTTAGATGGCAGCTGTGTACCTGACAAACATGCACACACTTTTAGATACCACTGTTCCCATCACTTTCATTCTCTGGCTCCAGTGCTCTTATTATATACCATGATTAACCATGAATTTGAATCTTCAAACTTTAAAAAAAAATCTTAAATTTTTTTTTAAAGTATAAAAAGGAATTTCTTTATATATTTAGTTTTAGTATCAAATACTAATGCAGTATAATAGGGTGAATTAACTTCACCCTCTGACCCTTTTTTTCAAGGCATAATATGCCATGATTACTCAAAATGATGCTACAGGAGTAGTCTTAGACAGCCTGAGTACCCTTGCCTGCCCATGATAAGTGTTATTCAGGTGGTTATGTGCCATTAGTAGGAGCAAGTGATCAGTAATTAAGTGTGTGTGTTTGTGCGTCATGTAGCTCTGGAAGACTACGCTTATCTCCTGCCTGGATTGCAGCTCAAAATGTTAACGAGCTGTAGTGATGTCTGTGTTTTTTGTTTCCATGACGACATAAAGCTGTGTGTGTGTGTTTTCATGTGAACGTATTCATGTGTGCTGTTATAAGGGTTAGAAAGAGTTTTGTGTGTTTGCATTTTTTGTTTAATCAAGTGTGGGGTATGGGTTTTTTTATTTGTTTATTTATTTGTCCCCTCCAAGTATGGCACTTAAGAAAGCAAAGATTTATGATGCGAAACAAAGATTTATGTTTGGTCGCACAGTGCTTTTTGTCCATAAACAGTGCCATAGTAAAATTATAGTATGACCTATTCTTCTTATTTCTGTGCATATGCATTTTTACTTCTGGGTATGTACAGTGGGTTCAGAAAGTATTGAGACCCCTTCACTTTTTTCACTTTTTTTTTGTGTTACAGATTTAATTTACAATAGATTAAGTTGACTTTTTCACCATTAATCTGCACACAATAATCAATAAGAAAAAAAGTGAAAAGTTGTTAGAAAGATTTGCAAATTAATTTAAAAACAAATACTGGACTCTCTCATTTAGATACACTATATGGGCAAAAATATGTGGACACCTGACTATCACACCCATACGTGCTTGTTGAAAATCCCATTGCAGATTTAGTCCCTCCTTTGCTGTCATAATAACTTCCAGTCTTCTGGGAAGGCTTTCCACTAGATTTAGGAACGTGGCTGTGGGGATTTGCCCTTTCAGCCACTAGAGCATTAGTGAGGTCAGGCACTGATATTGAGTGAGGAGGCCTGGGGTGCAGTCAGTGTTCCAGTTCATCCCGAAGGTGTTCAGTGGGGTTGAGGTCAGGGATCTGGGCGGGCCACTCAAGTTCTTCAACTCAAACCTTGGCAAACAATGTGTTCATGGACCTCACTTTGTGCACAAGGGCACTGTCGTGCTAAAATGTATTTGGGTCTCTTAGTTCCAGTGAAGGGAAATTGTAATGCTACAGCATTCAAAGACATTCTATACGATTATATACAATTGTGTGCTTACAACTTTGTGACAGTTTGGTGAAGAACCACAAATGAGTGTGATGATTTGAGTATTTAGATCAATGAGTATTTAGACCCTTGGCTAAAGCACCCAAAAATACGTTCAGACACATCCTATTTCCTTTGATTATGCTTAAAGATTCAAGATTTTTATTTGTCACATAAATACAGTGCCCTCCACTAATATTGGCACCCTTGGTAAATATGAGCAAAGCAGGCAGTAAAAAATTGTCTTTACTATTTAACCTTTTGATCTTTTGTTTAAAAAAAATCACAAAAATACTCTGCTCTCATGGATATGAAAATTGCAAACACAGCACAGGTTTATCAAAAAAAAAAAAAAAATTGTTAAATGTGTGCAACAATTATTGGCACCCCTATGAATTCATATGAGAAAAATATATATTGCAAGTATTATAAAATATTTGAGGTATATTGCCATTGATATTTTACATTTTGTTACTACACCTGGGTGACTAGGAACAGGAAATTGTTCAACCATGACTTCCAGTTTCACAGGGGTATAAATATGAGGTAACACATAGGCCAAATTCCCTTAGTCATTCATAACAATGGGTAAGGCCAAGGAACATAGCTGTGATGTGCGGCAAAAGGTTTTTGAGCTTCACAAAATGGGAAGTGGCTATAAGAAAATAGCACAAGTATTGAATATGCCCATTTCCACCATCAGGGCAATAATTAAGACGTTCCAGTCAACTGGAATCAACCTGGAATTGGATGTGTGTCTATATTGTCTCAACGCACTGTGAAGAGGATGGTTCGAGTGGCCAAAAGCATTACAGCTGGAGAATTGCAGAAGTTAGTTGTGTCTTGGGGTCAGAAAGTCTCCAAAACTGCAATCTGAAGTCACCTACATCACCACAAGTTGTTTGAAAGGGTTTCAAGAAAAAAGCCTCTACTCTCATCCAAAAACAAACTCAAGCATCTTCAGTTTGCCAGACACTACTGGAACTTCAAATGGGATCGGGTTCTATGGTCAGATGAATCCAGAGTAGAGCTTTTTGGCAATAAACACCAGAGGTGGTTTTGGTGCACACACATAGAGGTAGCCATATGGAAAAGTACCTCATGCCCATGGTTAAATATGGTAGTGGCTCTTAAATGTTTTGGGGCTATTTTTCTGCCAGAGGACCTGGACATTTTGTTAGGATACATGGCATCATGGACTCCGTGGTTGGATCTTGCAGCAGGACAATGATCCAAAACATACATCAAAATCAACACAAAAATGGTTTACTGCCAGCAAAATCAATGTCCTGCCATGGCCATCCCAGTCCCCTGACTGGAAACCCATAGAAAACCTGTGGGGTGAACTGAAGAAGAGAATCCACCAGCATGGTCCTCGAAATTTGAAGGATCTGGAGAGATTCTGTACGGAGGAATGGTCTCAGATCCCTTGCCATGTATCCAACCTCATCAGGCATTATAGGAGAAGACTCAGAGCTGTTATCTTGGCAAATGGAGGTAGCACAAAGTATTGACTAAAAGGGTGCCACTAATTGTTACACACCTATATTTAACAAAGATATTTTTTGGATAAACCTGTTTGTGTTTGCAATTGTTTGATATCCATAAGAGCAGAGTATTTTTGTGAATTGTTTGAACAAAAGATCAAAAGGTTAAACAATAAAGACAATTTTTCACAGCCTTTTTGCTCATATTTACCAAGGGTGCCAATATTAGTGGAGGGCACTGTAATTATATGCAGTATATTTTTCAGTGAAATGAAAACCTGGCCTAGTCCTCTTTAGACTGTGCATTAAATACTAAATTAAAAATAACATGAATAGAAATAATAAGAAATAAAATAAATTATATATATATATATATATATATATATTTAATAGATAAGGGATAGAATATATGTACAGGAATGTGCAAAATAGGGTGTACAGAATAAGCAGGTAATATGCAAAAATGGATGTACAAAATATGCAGTTTATATGCATACAAATATGCATACAAAATATGTTACGTTTATGTTAAAGAGTGCAGAGTGACTGTAGAGTCTTTATGGAGTCCTAAGGGATCTTTATGGACGACATGTCCATGTTGAGGAGTCTGATGGCCTGAGGGAAGAAGCTCCTCCTAAGCCTCTCAGTTTTGGCCGTCAGACTACGGAACGCTTGTCTGCTTGCAGCAGGCTAAACAGACAATTACCATGGTGGGTGGAGTCCCTGATGATTTTAGCAGCTCTTGTACTGCAACGCCTGGTGTAGATGCCATGCAGAGAGGGGAGAGCAGACCCCTTGATATGTCTCTACAACTTGACTGGAGCCCCCCGTGGCAAATTCAATTGATTGACGTGATTTAGAAAGGCACACAATTCCGTGTATTAGGACCCACGATTCAAAGTGCATGTCAAACCAAAGACCAAGCCATGAAGTCCAAGGAATGTTCTGTAGACCTCTGTGATCCGATTAAATCCCATTGAACATCTGCAAAGAGACCTGAATTTGGCTCCCCATCCAACCTGATTGAGAATCTTTAAGGAAGAATGGGCAAAACTGCTCAAATCTAGGTGTGCAAACTTGTCGCGACTTACCCAAGAAGCTGTAACCCACAAAGCTGTAATTTCTGACAAAGCTGCTTCTACGAATTACTGAATAAAGGGTTTTGAGTACTTATGTCAATGAGAGATTTCAATTTTGGAATTTTAATGAATTTTCTAGAATTTCTGAAAACTTATTGCTTTAACCTAATCTATAACACACGTGCAAAAACTGAAGGGGTCTGAATTGTTTCTGAGCCCACTGTTTTATAATTTTGAAGTGGCTCAGTCAATCAGCTTGCGCCATTTTTGGTAAATACAGTGCATGTATAGCAGAAACAGGAAAGTCATGAGCATGAGGAAAAACTATGACAACATTCAAATCCTCCCGAAAGTAATCTCCTAAAAATGCAACTACAAAGGTTAACAATTGTTTTCGGTGTGTTCCCAGATTTGAGGAGCCACTGGCCCACATGTTGACCGTGTGCAGGCGTACAGTCCGTGAGCAGCTGGACGCTCTCCAGCAGCGTAGAGAACACCACAGCCGACCTCAGCACAACGTACAAGGGCCTGCCATGTTCCTCATCCCTCCTCCCTGTACCTTGATGGTGATGCCTTATCAGAAACGGCAGCTGCAACAGCAAATCCAGCAGGTGAGCACAAGGGAACTTGTATTAGATTTACAGGAGACAACATGCAGACACACAACAGACAGATTTCTGGTCCCAAGATGGTCTGAGTCATTTGGTAACTACAGATCTAGGTCATCATTACTTGACACTGTGAATCTGTGAATTATTGAATTTATAATCTTTCAGAAGTTTCATCCTTTCAAGTTTGTCCTGATGTAACAGTAAGCCTTACTACCGCTCCTAATCTTTTGAGTATGTATGGGTTTGTGTTACAGCATGTCCAGCTGTTGACGCAGGTGAACATGCTGTGTAGCCCTGTTGAGGCACTACAAGGCCAGGCCTCCACCACCAAACTCTTCTTGGTAAATATCAGACTATTTTCTCTCCTGATTAAGAGAAGTATAAAAGGTGCGGTTGACTGCAGAGTTAAGGAGATATCTGGGGAGGAGAGGCTCACTTCTCTCTGAGTGTTTCACTAAAACTGTGACAGAATCTGTAGTAGATGTTATTTCATGACTTCTAATGGGTGAGCAATATAGCCAAAATCTTGTATCAAAATTTTATATATAAAATGTTAGATATATTTTCAGAAATATAGGTCAATGGTGGTATACATCAGAGTATCCATCAATGTACACATTTTTATATGAACTTGCAGCCTAAAAATGACTATTTAAGTTCAGATCAACAAATTGCTAGTGTCTTTTAAAAACTAAAAGCATCACACTCAAAATAAAATGGGAAGAAAAACCTTAGTCAGCACTTAAACTCCAAACCAGTCCAGCAGCAGTGCAAAATAGTTACTGTTCCTAATATCCTTTTAAATGGTCCATATAAATCACTCGAAACCAATTATTTTTTAGCCAGCTCTTGCTGAAAGCTTCACCAATGCACCTGTACAAATGTACCTAAAGCAGATTTGCAACAAATAACATTTTAAGGCAGATAAATTGGTTTTGGTCATCTGTGATAAACAGTATTTACAGTATTTTTCATCTGTAATGAACAGTATTAATGCTGTATTGGTTTTCTGTGCTGTGTTTTAGACGGAGTTGCAGTCATTTGCAGAGCGGGCAGAGCAAATGAGAGCAGTAGTTGAGCCTGGTTTCAAAAGTGCATTCCGGGTATGTAACCTGCAACCGTCTCTGGACCTTCTGGGAGAGCTTCAGAAAACAACCTCTCCACCCATTCCTCGGCCCAAAAGTACACACACACATGCTGGTGAGACGCCTTGCAAGGTGGCCATAATTTCCTACATCAGCAAAATTTTACATCAGCAAAAGGTTGCCGTTGTCAAAAAAAAGTCTGTGTATCCGTCTCTGCAGTGCATCGCTACCCGTTTCTCCCAGCTCACCTGGCCTGGCTGTTTGCCACTAGGTCATTGTTCTTGTACCCAGAGCTACTGCCCCACTGCAGCCTTGACCCTACCCTGCAACCCTCACGCAGCAAGACTATTTACACGAAAGGAGAAGATGGGTATGCTAATCATTTCCCTTTTACATTTTATTTGCTGAAATTCTGAAGGGTGTATTTTACTAATGAATGCCTAAAAAGCCTATTACCAGGTACAAAACCAAGACTTTATGGTATTCTACCATGTGTGTTCCACAGATGGAATCTTATAAATTGGTGCAGTGAACAGTAATCCTCTCTTTTTTTTTTCCCCCATCTCTCTCTCTCCCTCCATTTTCTTTTCTTTTCTTTTTTTTTTTGTTCCATCTGTGTCTGTTTCTAGTCTGATTGTTCTAGGGCTGAAGCATTTCAGTCAGACCGAATTCCCCTACAAATTAATGAGTCAGTATCTCATTCAGCCTAAAAGGGTGGAGCAGCTACGTACCCGTGTGAGAGACATGTGCTCGAGCAGGGCTACAGACAACATCATCAAGGTGCCTCATCTTGAACTATTTCCATATACCTGCATGATGCCTAAATGTATGATTAATGCATGATTTTACATTGTATAGTCTTAATGTATTATTTGCTTGTGTTTATTTTCATGTCCATTAATAAGTTGAGAGACATGCCTCTCTTTGGATTCAAATAGAATTCATTTCAATGCACTTGTAAAGGATTGCCATATATCTTCATCAGAGCTGCTAACATTGCTGACTTGCTCTTTTCTTCAGTTTTACTGTCAGCACAATGTGGTTCCCCCACTACCTGTAGCCTGCTGTCCAGTTCTCCCAGGTGAAGAGCGCCCACCTGTGGAGAGAGAGAAGAACGTCATGCCAAACTGGCTTTTGGTACTGAACTGAGTCCTCGTTAGAAAAATTAAAACTATCATTTTGGCACAAATTCTCAGTGTGATGGATCAGTGGTGTTGTACGAATTTAGTTATATTTTTTGTATGACAGAAATGTGATATTTTTTGTACACTCAATTGTCTCTGCAAAAATTATAATAATGGCCCATGAAATGAAATTTACTCCAAATAAATTGAACTGTCTTAATATTATACTTTCTTCCAACAGAAAAGTTTGCCACACGTACATAAAGCAGTGTGTGAGAGACAATCAGAAGAGAAGACATCATCTGATATAAGGACAACTCCTGCTTCACCTCCTCTCCCCACCTTTCCAGAGGGAACACAGTATCCACTGTCCCTCCCTAAAGGTTTAACTCTGCCACTGCATCCTTCAGCCAAGCGTCAAAGTTCTGCTCGACCATCCAAGCCCCGTCCTCTGCATGGTTTTGCATGTCCTGCTTCCACACCATTAGCAAAGGCTCCTCTGTGCCCTGTCGGGACAGTTAATTTATTGTCCCCAGTCCCAGCACCCCTCCCCTCTCAAGGAGTAATACTGTTAACTCAGAGCCCCTTAGTTCCAGTGAATGAAGCTCTCCCAGTGACCCAGGTAACCTCAACCCCTGCTCATGCAACGGTGCCATTAAACTCTGTTGGTCCTGTAAACCTCCAGTATATTGTTCAACAGCACGGCTGTGTTAACCCCGTAGAGCCTCATGCTAGTTTGCCCCCAGTTCAGATACCTTCAACTCTAGCTGTAGACTGTAATGGGCCTGTTCCCCCTAATGGGGTAGGTAAGTGCATAAACCTTTTGCAGATGAAAGCAGAGGTGCCTAGGAAACGAATCATGTCTAGAAAACTGCTTCCCATTCAGCCTTCCCCCTTTAGTCCAACTCAACTACTCCCTCATTCCCCGGTTAGTGTGACTCTGGGTAGCACGGCACAAACTGTCACATCTGCTAACTTTATAGAAAACAGCTCAAACACTGCTTCGCCCATGGTCATCATCCAGCCTTCTGCCTTACTGGATACTCCTTATGTCCATCCACCAGTACACTCACAAGAATTGGTCAAGTCCTCTACCACTACACCACCTCAGGATTCATTTACTCAACCAGTCAGTGGTCAACCTTACCCAGGAACACAATCCAGGCCACTGTTGCCTAGCAATGGTGTCAGTATGTCAAACCCAGACACTAAGAAGGAGCCAGCAGACAGTGAGTTTAAACTGAAGTCTAGTCCTGTGTTTTTCTCACACACCCCTTCTCCTCCACTTCACGTGACTGAAAGCCTCAAATCAAGCCCTAGCATGCAAAGTATGAATGATCAGGAACAGTCCTGGCCCACAGTGAAAGATGAATTTGCATGTGATGAACTAGTGTCAAATCACCAAAGCAACCCTTTGCCAGACAATATAATTAATAGCATAAGCACAAATCTCAACTGTGGTTCATTAGCAACCAAAAGTAGAAGCATTAGAGTTACACCACCCACCACCAGTGTCTCGACTCACTCTGATGTACCTTCAAATAATTCTCAGTATGTGTTACTTGAAGCAGCTTCACAGGTGGGTACACCACAATCCTTTCTAATGCCCAAAACCAGTCAGATCCCAAATCAGCCTCAATTGCATTTTGCCAAAAGAGAAATCAAAGTGCCTCAGCAAAAAACTACAGTTTACAGCTCTGAGACTTTTTCTACATCGAGCATGCCAAATGTCAGAGAAGATCATTTATCACTCCTTACTGTTGGACTGCCTTTTGTAGGTGCTATGAGCCAAGCACCAGATCTGCCAAGTACAGATATGAGTGATGAGTTGTGGAAAGAGGATATAGAAGCAGGAGCAAAGGTAGGTGGTGAAGATGTGGCAAGTGTTCTATTTGCAAGCCCCCTCCTTATGCTATCTGAGTCCTCCTGTAGCCCACACTCCAATATCAGCCATATGGACAGCAGTACAGAGACATTAGAGAATATGATGGAGGACAGCCCAAACACTGGAGAACAGCACAGCAGCTACTTCAGTAAAGAGAGTGGTGGTGGAAGCACTCATGCCCCTGCTAATTCAAACAGGAGTGAAGAACAAGTTCACAGTACAGGTGAAGTACCAGGACTGCTCACTTTTACTTCTGGTGCTGAAAACAAGGAACCTCCTGGGGGAGGAGAGGGGTTGAACAAGGGAAAGGGAGAAGGTCATCAGAATGAAGACAGTGGAGGAGGTGAAGAGAGGGATGCAAATGATGATGCTGAGAAGAGAGGAGATGGGGATGGTGCTAGAGAGATGCAGGGGAGTGGAGGAAGGGATAGAAATGATGATGAGAAGGATGGAGATGGAGAGCGTGAAGAGGAAGAGGAGGACTTTGATGAGCTCACACAAGATGAAGATGAGGAGGAAGTGATGTCATCAGCATCAGAGGAATCTGTTCTCTCGGTGCCTGAGCTGCAGGTTTGTTGATTCTTTTAAGTTAAGTATAATTGGTGGAAGTATGAATATAAACTTTCACTAAAGCTTTACAGTGGGTAAATGATCGTCAAAAAATGAACTTGGATTGAATTCTGGACAACCATGTGCCATCTTTGGCCAGAAGTGCAATAATACTTCAGGCACTTAAAGCGTGTCTTTTTTTTTTCTTTTTTCTTTTTCTTCTCTTTTTTTTTCTTACCCCTTCAGGAGACAATGGAGAAGCTGACTTGGCTGGCGTCAGAGCGGAGGTTATGTGGGGAAGGGGATTCCGAGGAGGACAACTCTCCAAACTCTCCCACCTCCCCTACCTCACCAATCTCTCAAAACTCACAGGAGGAGAATTCAGAAGATGAGGAGGATGGGGCATTGAAGGGTGAAGAGCTGGAGCCCACAGAGGGAGAGGGAGGAAAACTGCCTGAAGGAGATGCCCCTCAGGAGGATGACCCTCCACAGAACAGTGGGAAAGGAGCAGGGCGTGGTAGAGGTCCGTTCAGTAGATGAGCGCTTATTTCTCTTTTTTTGTGTGTGAGTCATGAATGTGCTGCTGAGTTATTCCTATGTCTACAAAGAAGATTAGAACACAGATGTATGAATTCATTACTTTTGATAGGTCGTGGTCGCCCCCCACCCCGCAGTCTTAGGAAAAGCAGGCGACAGGAACGGGGCAGCAAGGACACTTCAAAACTCCTCCTGCTCTGTGATGATCACATCCTGGATAATGATCCGATGAGGGAGAGCAAGGACATCGCTTATGCACAGGCCTACCTCAACAAGGTCAGGAGACTTTTCAACTTTAAAAGTAAACTTTTAAACATCTGCAGGATAAAAACTTAATTAGATATACATACAATTAATCAGCGATTAATCAACTACATTCCAGAGCCTGGATTTATTCTTTCTCCCCCTGTTTGTTTCTCAGGTGAGGGAGGCCTTGCAGGACACTCCAGGCAAGGTGGAGGAATTCTTGAGTCTGCTGTATGAGTTTGAGCAGGGAAGCGAGAGTCGTAGTGCTGTTGAGCTCTTCTGTCAGCTAAAACCTCTGCTCAAAGACTGGCCGGAGCTGCTGAGGGACTTCGCTGCTTTTCTTCTTCCAGAGCAGGCTCTGGAGTGTGGCCTGGTATAGCATTCATTCTTTCCTCAGTAATTCACAAATGTATTCATTCATTATACCATTTCAGATTATAGAGATCTCAAGAGATTTTTTATGGAAACGTTTTGATCATAAATGGGCTTTACATGGTGGGGAAAAAATCATTATTATTGCTTAAAAGTCGCACAGTTGTTGATACTGCCAGTCTCCTTAATGATGTTGCTACACTGTGTGACATCTGTTGAAACATCTGTAGTGACATTGGCTGTTTTTGTCTGGCAAACATTGCAGAATTCATGTTGGTGAATGAGTCTCAATGTAACAGCAAGCTACAGTAAATACTGAATTGAAACCCAATGTCCGTAACATCGGATTATTATTTTTTTAATATGTAGTTTGAGGAGCAGCAGGCTTTTGAGCGTAGCAGGAGGTTCCTAAGGCAGCTGGAGATCAGTTTTGGGGAAAATTCTTCTCACTACCAGAAGATTGTGAAAGCTCTTCAGGCTGCGTCTGCCCCCACCCCTGCAGGGGTAGAAGAGGTGAGCGACAATATAAAAGTAAGAGGCATACACAAAAAAGCCATTTTATTCTTAATCAAAACTTAATTTGTTCATAAAAAGACAACCATTCAGTCCATAACTATGCCCAGCTCAGAAGGTTTAAAATATTTCCATCACGTGTACACTAAGTGGTTTGAGTGCATTTGTATTCTGAATAATACTATTCTCTCTTGGTGTCTCAGTTAAAAACACAGATGGCCACCCTCCTTAAAGGTCACACACACCTGCAGGGGGAGTTCTCTGTATTTTTTGACGAGCTCCGTCCACCACCAGCACGTCCAGGACAGTTTGAGGAAGCAGTTTGGCTTGAGGATGGAGGGAACATAACAGAAGGAGGTGATGGAGTGAGTCTGGGGAGTGGAGGATTTGAGGAAGTCACACTCCCTGATCTGGAGGAGGAAGAGGAAACACCCAAAATTCCCCAGATAACAGGAAAGAGCAGGAAAAGAAAAGAGCTAGGCACACACAGGAACTACAAGGTGAGCAAGCTGGTGGAGCATTATGGTGGTCCATACTTATTTTTGTGGTCTTTATTCACTGCCCAAAACCACACAGTCAGTTGCATTGATTTATTCACTCCTTCATTTATAAGAAGTGTTATTGTGGTGTCATCAGCAGGCTTGTGATTGGCCAGAGAAGCACTGCCCCTGCCACTGCCATTTCTCTATTCATGATGCTAAGCATCGCCGACACAAGAGGAAAGGCTGTCCTCGCTGCCGTGGTATCAAGGTGTGTCTTATTTTACCAACTATTTGTTTATTTACTAATTCAGTAGTGAATAATCCTCTGAATTATTTGATATTTGGTATTTTTATGACATGTATCACAATGTACTAGGTTTGCCAACAAGGTGCTTTAAAAAGGTGACTACAACTATATAACACAGGAAAATGAGAGGAACATTTTCTATATAAAATGTATTTTAACCATATGGTGGTAATAATTGGGTTGGTAAGTGTTATATAAGTTTGATATTTGTGCTATCTTGGAAAATGTATTGTGGTATAATTTACCATGATATCAATATTATATCATCATATCATCAGCTTAAAGTATCTGTGTGTGTATTTGCTGTTTTAGGGCACTGATGGCTCCAAGTCACTGAAGACTGGTGATCACTCGTTCCCCACAGCAGACCCTCTACCTGAGAAGCAGGAAGAAAGAGACAAATCTGAAAAAGGAGTAGAGGAAGAGAAAGAGACAGAGACAGAAGTTAAAGACGAGTCTGGTAGCGGGGCATACAGTCCACATCATGGTATGTGCATCTACCATTCAGTTTGTTTTACATTACAGTATTAGTCAACTAATCAGTCTATTTCTCGATCAGAACCAGAAGGCCAAACATGGGAGTGCATTGAAGCAGACCCTTTAGCCAACCCTGAAGAAAGGGACGATGATAAGGTGGAGGGGGAGGAGGAGGAGGAGGAAGAGGAGTGGAAAGAGGGAGAGAGGGAACACTGTTCCTCTCCTAGTAAGTCTGTCAGAGAAGAAGAGGTTCCAGCCACTGAACACTCAGACACTTTTCTTCTTCCACAATCAGGTGAGAGCGAGACCCCACAGCAGAGCTGGCAGAGTCCCTCATCTGAAACACCTGTCTGTGCCAAGAACAGCTCCCTTACTCCCAGTGGAGAGAAAGTCGTCCTCTGGACCAGGTCAGCACCAACATAAACAGTGTTTCACAGCTACATTCAATAATACAACTACATTCAATAATTCTATACCTATCTTAACTGGGTCATTAGAACAATTGAGGTGGTGTTGTGGGGCATGCCGAGTTGCAAAGCATTGTCCTTTGTGTATTGGTCACAAATTTTATTTTGCATGTGTTTTGTCTTTGAATATTGACACAATGTAATCTGTTAAGCTGGCACTACATTACTCTGCTGCGTACAGTTTAATCTCTAATGGTTATTTTTGCCCCTGCTTCCAGAGAGGCAGATCGGGTCATTTTAACAGCCTGTCAGCAGCAAGGGGCCAGTCAGAGCACCTTCCAGTCTGTGTCAGCACAGCTTGGCAACAAAACTGCCAGTGAGGTATTTGTCACTACATAATTTTAATAAGGGCACTAGATAATGAATCTCAAGGGCCTAGTCTATTGTCTGAAATACCTCTATAATTATGTGCCAGAAATACTTAAGTAATATGGCCATACCACACCCTAAAGCCTGCATTTTCATCGTCCTTATTTTTGTACCATTTACTACGTTCATAGGTTTCCAAGAGGTTTCGGGACCTGATGCGTCTGTTTCATACCTCAGCTCGTCAAGTCAGCTCAGATGAGGAGGCCACTGAACAGCAGTCAGCTACTGACGAGGAGCAGGACTGACACACTACTCTGAGAATAAGCTTACACCAGCTAGACCACAACAGACCAGCTAAAGACACTTGAGCTACAATGGTAGACAACATGGCTACAATAACCGTGAGAACATAATGAGCTATGGGAGTCACATGTTAAAGTTACATAGCTGAATTTATTACACAAACTTTCATCAGTGGGATTGCACAATGGGGCCATGGTTTTATGGGAGCCCTGAACATGAACATGCTGAGGTTCAAAAATTCAACTAATTTATCACCAGCTCATGAACTGAGAATGGCAGCTACTTGTTCTATTACCTTGGAAAGACTTTTTTTTTTTTTTTTTTTTTTTTTTTTTAAATTAAACATTTGCTTCACAGTGGACATATTGTATATATTATAATATAAGATAAGATTGGGCAAGTCCCAAGTATGTACAGCATTTTTTACATAAGAAATTGAATTTCTTTCCAGTATGTTTGAGGTTTTGATGAAAAGAAAGTAGGAAGTTCCCTTATCTATAAAAAATTAATAAAAGACTTCACTGTTTGAAAACACTGTTTTAGTGTCAAAATAAAGGGAAAAAATGCAATATTCTTTGTTGATGCTATTTTTTTTATTTGAGAACTTTGGGGTAAGTTTTGTACTGCCATCAGTGTTTTCAGAAACTTTCGGAAATGGAGATAAAATATAGATGTGATTCAATATTTTATATATACTGATTGTAGTAATATATGGATGAGATTCTCATAATGTTTAAGTATCAACTCTTGTCCTGGGGACTCTTGTCTGGGGGACTTTCCAAGATGCATACTCTCATACCAAGTGGCAAAATAGTATGCAAAAAAATAGTACACCATGGTTAATGTACTAAATATTTTAAAGTAGGATATTTTTTGGGACATACACTCAGATCAACTTATTAGGAACACTATACTAATACTGGTTAGGGCCTCCCTTTGCTCTCAAAACAGCCTCAATTCTACTTGGCATGGATTCCACAAGATAGTGCTAGTTGAAAACATTCCTTTGACATAAATCCCAAACATCCCAAAGGTGTTCTATTGGATTCAGATCCGGTGACTGGGAAGGCCACTGAAGAACACTGAACTCATTGTCATGGTCATGAAACCAGTTTGGGATGGCGTTTGCTTTGCGACATGGTGCAGATGGTAAATTGTGGCCATAAAGAGATTCACTTTGTAAGCAACAGTACTCAAACAGGCTGTGGCATTCGAGCAATGATTGATTGGTATTAACACGGGCCCAAAGCATGCCAAGAAAACATTCCTCACACCATTATACCACCTCCACCAGCCTGGACACAAGGCAGGTTGGGTCCATGGATTCATGCTGTTGGTCCCAAATTCTGACCCTACCATCTGTGTGCCTCAGCAGAAATCAAGATTCATCAGACCAGGCTACAATTTTCCAGTCTTCAACTGTCTAGTTTTGGTAAGCCTGTGCCCACTGCAGTCTCAGCTACTGTTCTTGGCTGACAGAAGTGGAATCTGCTGTGGTCTTCTACTGTTGTAGCCCATCTGCCTCAAGGTTTGATGTGTTGTGCATTCTGAGATGCTTTTCTGCTCACCACAATTGTACAGAGTGGTTACCTGAGTTACTGTAGCCTTTCTGTCAGCTCGAACTAGTCTGACCATTCTCAGTTGACCTCTCTCATCAACAAGGCATTTTTGTCTGCATGACTGCTGCTGCTCACTGGATATTTTTTTCTTTACTGCACCATTCTGAGTAAACTCTAGAGACTTGTGTGAAAATCCCAGGAGATCAGCAATTATAGAAATACTATAGTATTATAGAGACTGTTGTGTGTGAAACTCGTACCATCTGCTACCAACAATAATGCCATGGTCAAATGCACTGATCACTTTTTCCCCATTCTGATGGTTGATGTGAACATTACCTGAAGCTGCTGGCCCATATCTGCATGATTTTATGCATTGCACTGCTGCCACATGATTGGCTGATTAGATAATTGCCTGAATTAGTAGGTGTACATGTGTTCCTAATAAAGTACTTGGTGAGTGTAGTTGGCTGCATTAGAAATTACATACTATACATGCTTAATCAAGTCTATAGTATGCAGTTTGTGAGCGTGACTATATCCAGTGTTAAGCACAAATAGATGATGTACTACTCTAGCTGAATTTTCAAGTATGCAGTGTGAGCTATCCTCGTGGTGTACTGTACCTCACAATGCAACAAGGTCTTTTCTGCCTTCTCTTTCCCTCATGTTTGGATTTAACCATAAACATTTAACACTTTTTTGATTCTGCACAAAGTTGAACCCATCTGCCATACCTCTGAGGGGAATGTTGTTTTTTCAATGCTTTATTACATAAAATATAGAAAACCTCAAGTAATTAGCATGTAGTTCCTATTATGTCAATATGCCAGGGGGTAATATAAAAATAGAAATAAATTAACACCAATAAAATATTTTTTTTTTTTAGAATTAGTACTGTTCATGTATTCTTAAGACACATGAAGGAAAGCACAAAAGGCAGGCTAATTATTAGTTTATCTAAAATATTTTGCTAAATCAATTATCAGGTTGATCATATTATTTAGTGCTGTTTTGTGAATCTAGAGTAGTAAGTAGTAAGATGTTGAAGTAATAAATCAGAATAAAACATGAAGATATTTGCCATATTTACTTTATAACTACACTGCCAGAAAGGATGAGGCACAGTTCGTGGTTGTACCATGCAAAGAGAAATTTGTTTGCCTCTTCACTAAATTTTGCTAAGAAATTGCTTTGCAGCATAACTTTGATGTATGATTTATACGTATAAAGACTTCCTTTATCTTATTTGTAGTCAGGTGTTTGTGAGGAATCCCTATTCCCGAACAATAGTTATTACAGTAAGCTTCTGAGGTAACTGCTTCCACGAGGAAATATCATCGACAGTTAGTCACATAACTAACTACAGGTGCATCTCAATAAATTAGAATGTCATGGAAAAGTTAATTTATTTCAGTAATTCAACTCAAATTGTGAAACTCGTGTATTAAATAAATTCAATGCACACAGACTGAAGTAGTTTAAGTCTTTGGTTCTTTTAATTATGATGATTTTGGCTCACATTTAACAAAAACCCACCAATTCACTATCTCACCACATTAGAATATTTCATAAGACCAATAAAAAAAAACATTTTTAGTGAATTGTTGGCCTTCTGGAAAGTATGTTCATTTACTGTACATGTACTCAATACTTGGTAGGGGCTCATTTTGCTTTAATTACTGCCTCAATTCAGTGCGGCATGGAGGTGATCAGTTTGTGGCACGGTGGTATGGAAGCCCAGGTTTCTTTGACAGTGGCCTTCAGCTCATCTGCATTTTTTGGTCTCTTGTTTCTCATTTTCCTCTTGATAATACCCCATAGATTCTCTATGGGGTTCAGGTCTGGTGAGTTTGCTGGCCAGTCAAGCACACCAACACCATGGTCATTTAACCAACTTTTGGTGCTTTTGGCGCTTTTGGCAGTGTGGGCAGGTGCCAAATCCTGCTGGAAAATGAAATCAGCATCTTCAAAAAGCTGGTCAGCAGAAGGAAGCATGAAGTGCTCTAAAATTTCTTGGTAAACGGGTGCAGTGACTTTGGTTTTCAAAAAACACAATGGACCAACACCAGCAGATGACATTGCACCCCAAATCATCACAGACTGTGGAAACACTGGACTTCAAGCAACTTGAGCTATGAGCTTCTCCACCCTTCCTCCAGACTCTAGGACCTTGGTTTCCAAATGAAATACAAAACTTGCTCTCATCTGAAAAGAGGACTTTGGACCACTGGGCAACAGTCCAGTTCTTCTTCTCCTTAGCCCAGGTAAGACGCCTCTGACGTTGTCTGTGGATCAGGAGTGGCTTAACAAGAGGAATACGACAACTGTAGCCAAATTCCTTGGCACGTCTGTGTGTGGTGGCTCTTGATGCCTTGACCCCAGCCTCAGTCCATTCCTTGTGAAGTTCACTCAAATTCTTGAATCGATTTTGCTTGACAATCCTCATAAGGCTGCGGTTCTCTCGGTTGGTTGTGCATCTTTTTCTTCCACAATTTTTCCTTCCACTCACCTTTCTGTTAACATGCTTGGATACAGCACTCTGTGAACAGCCAGCTTCTTTGGCAATGAATGTTTGTGGCTTACCTAGTGAACCAAACTGAGAGACCATTTTGAAGGCTCAGGAAACCTTTGCAGGTGTTTTGAGTTGATTAGCTGATTGGCATGTCACCATATTCTAATTTGTTGAGATAGTGAATTGGTGGGTTTTTGTTAAATGTAAACCAAAATCATCACAATTAAAAGAACCAAAGACTTAAACTACTTCAGTCTGTGTGCACTGAATTTATTTAATACACGAGTTTCACAATTTGAGTTGAATTACTGAAATAAATTAACTTTTTCACAACATTCTAATTTATTGAGATGCACCTGTAGTATTGAATGGTGAGTGTCTCATACTGCTTATTGTACTGTATACAATACATAATACCGTATACTGTGTACAGAGTATATTAGTGTAGCGCTGTATATAGCCTAGTATGCAGCTATGTGATTTTGAAGACAGCCCCAATGCATTGACGCTCCTCATAAAGAGGGCTGGCGCTTCTTCCCAAACACGGTCTTCAATCTCGCGTGCTTCTCAGCCAATCAGCGGCCGCCTGTCCGCTCTGTAACGCTGAACTCATATAGTCGAAGTCATATAGTCCGTTAGAAACTTTGTAGCGGTGGCCTAATTTAAGAAATTGTCCTGTCGACATTTTTTTTTTTTATTGTTAACATGCATTTTTCATATATCGCTCTTCTTTACCTCGGTGTCCTACACAAAGTGGTGTTGTTCGCGGAGGGAAGCGACGACGTGCTCGAACTGGAGGACGCAGATTTTGAGCGGCGTGTAGCCGAGCACGAGACCCTGCTCGTGGAGTTCTTCACCCCGTGGTACGCTATGTTTCTTAAAGTTCACGTGAACGCTACATAGTCTGGAAAGTTCGTGTTGCTCGGTAGCCGTTGTATGGTAACCGATACCTGACCGGTGTTTTGATGGTAAAGGGGTTGCTGTGGAAGAGCGCTAACTTTACATCATTTGGGGAGTTTGTAACGACCTCAGGACTTTCATGAGTTTAATAATAAGTATGCGCCTAATGTCCTCTATACGACTTTACTGACCGTTAAACGGAAGTTAACAATTTTCTTTAGCTAAAATATAAACATTAGTAAGCTGCCTAGTTTATAAAAGCTTTTAACGTATAAATTCCTCCTTTGGTGTTCTGAAATGCTCTAAACTGGATCTTGACACACGTGGTTAACTTCTTGAGCATCACCAGGACAGGTAAGTTACAGCAGGGGTTCTCAGACTTTTTGTACCTAGGGACCCCTTTAGCTGACCACCTCAATACAGATTTATTTTATGAACTATTAAAATATTTTGCTCATTATTCAAATGTGTATATGTACAATTATATTTAGGTTATTTATTGGATGCACAGACCTTTTAACAGCGGTTCGGATTAAACCAATTTAATTCCAGTGACCAGGCAAAAGAGCAGATAACTAAAAGCTCAGTAATAAATATAACTTTAATAATGGTGGGTTGTGATCTCCACCACTGTAAAACTTTTTTTTTTTTTTTTTTTTTTTTTTTTTTTTTAAATCACAGACCTCACTTTAAGAGCAACTGAGGTGGACAGTGAAGTGTTTTCTTCTGAAGGATTGTCAGGCCCGGATTAACACGTGTGGTGCCCTAGGGTGACCACACTCGGAAGTCCCCCCACACACTTGACACGTAAAAATGGAACATTCACTGTGGCTATAAAAACCATAGATTTACATGAACTTATACCTAAAGCACTACAGGAAAATGTAAGACCCAACACGTGAAATAAATCTTTAAATAAATAAAAATCCTAAATAAAATAAATCTGTATTGAGGTGGTCAGCTAAAGGGGTCCCTAGGTACAAAAAGTCTGAGAAACCCTGCTGTAACTTACCTGTCCTGGTGATGCTCAAGAAGTTAACCAATGCAAAAAAAACCTGACACCATAGATAGACATGGGCCTACAAATGTCATTCTAGCCCTTACACTGATGCTCAAATCTGAATGTAACTCGCATGGCAATGCAACATGTCATGCTAAATATAATTATTTCCATCATAAATGGCCTGTTTGAGGACTACATGCAAAACCATTGCAGAGTATGTCTAAAAAAAATCATAGCACAAATATACTAAATAAGGCAAGCCCAAGAAAGACTGTTGCAAGCAACCATATTAACAGCTGCTTTCAGCACCACAGAGATGCACAGCAGCGAAACACAAACAGTGAAACTTACACAGCAGCAAAATGTACACTGACTTTACAAGCATTAGTAACTGAGCAATCCTTCTTTCTTGACTTTGTGCATACAAAGACGTTAATTAAATTCTCAGTTTCTTTGTAAATCTGAGGGAAAAAAAACGTATGATTGCGGGTACAATGTGAATGGTGGCTATATGCCCTGATAGTTTATCCTTTTATAGTTTGTGTTTCGCAAAACCACTTATCTGATGCCTGTTCATTTTGAATTTGTCTGATATGATAGATTGGCGCCAGCGGCACTGCGTCAATATGGACTCGACTCTGACTAGGCTGGGGGACTCATCTGTCTGTCTCTGTCTGTCTCTGTCTCCATTAGCCATAATCATCAAGATTAAAATGAAAAAAGGCTTGAAATATTTCGCTTTATGTGTAATGGATCTAGAATATATGAAAGTTCCACTTTTTGAATTAAATTGTGGGAAAACATTTAACTTTTCCAAGATATTCTAATTTTTTTTTAGATATATAGAAAGATATAGAAAATATAGCAAACATTTAAAAATATAGCAAATATTTTAAAGGTTATCTTAATCATTTGGTGCCCCCCCATTGGCTGGTGCCCCAGGGCACTTGCCCAATCCCATATATGGTTAATCCGGCCTTGAGGATGAGAATTGTAGGTTCATGACATGTTATTAATGCTTGACTCCATAGACCCTTTCTAGTTGTTTTCTCTGGTATCTTGAAAGGGCAGTGGCTCAGTGGTTAAGGTGTTGGACTACTGATTGGAAGGTTGTGAGTGCAAATCCCAGCGCTGCCACTGTTGGGCCCTTGAGCAAGGCCCTTAACTCTCAATTTCAATTAATGAAATAAATGTAAGTCGCTCTGGATAAGTGTGTCTGCCAAAATGCTGTAAATGAAAGCTAAAAGTGATTCATTCTCGCTGCTGCACTCACAGGTGTGGTCACTGTAAGAGGTTAACTCCTGAATATGATGCTGCTGCTACCAGACTAAAGGGCACAGTATCTCTAGCAAAGGTAAGCGCAGGTCACTAACAGCAATAATCTTTGTTGATTATTGATCACGTACTCAGATCATGTTCTGCTTGGTAGTTGAGGTTTACATTTGTTTTAGCTGGAGTTTATTGAGTGTAGAAATATTTTATTTAAAGCCGCTCCCGCCAGTCTCGTGTCTGTAGTAGAATTAGCTCACACGCCACTAGGAAAAGATAATAGTCATATTTTTACATTTAAATTGTAAAATAAAGATTTAAATGGGAACCTACAGTCTTTACCATCTCAGACACTCATAAAAGTTTGGAGATCTACTGTGCCCATAGATTTGCCCAACCCATTCTATACAGTGGGCCTGTCACAATGTGCATAACTAGATCCTTTTTTTCTGGTTAGATCGACTGCACTGCAAACTCTGAGACATGTGAGAAGTTTGGGGTGGATGGGTATCCCACTCTAAAAATCTTTCGAAATGGCGCCGAGGCCTCTTCGTATGATGGTCCTCGGACAGCAGGTGTGTATTTTAATGTGAATGTAAAACCATATCAGGTGCTTTTTTGGGGTTTTTTTTGTTTGTTTGTTTATGTATTTATGCTTTTGGACTATGTTGATATTCATAGATGGCATTGTGAGCTATATGAAGAAGCAGGCTGGCCCAAGCTCTGTAGCTCTACACAGTGAAGCTGAGTTGGAAGCTTTCATAAATGGTTTTGATGCCAGTGTTGTGGGTGAGTTCTTATCATGTTATTATCCAGATTATGTTATTGGAGAAATAAATAATACAATTAAAGTGCTGACAGCAATGGATTAGCCTATGCATTCCTACGTCAGATGACAGGCAATGTGACACTAGAATCAGTATGTTGAATTGATTGGCTCAGTGATCTATGCTTACATTTTTATGACTAAATGTAAAATGGAGCTCCTATGGCATATTGCATTCCACTGTGTACAGAAGCAATTCCTGGGAATACTGTGATGCTATAAGTTAAATTAGTATTATAGTTATAGTATATAATTAGTATTAGCATCAAAAATTGACCAGTAGGAACCAGCACACTTCAATGATTCCCCTGCTACCAGTCATAACAGCATTTCAACCTCTTAGGAGAATTTAGACTCGGCCACTCATGGCTTTCAGTCAACTTGAAAGGAGTTTGCTTTGTGTTCCAGGCTTTTTCTCAGGAAGTGACAATCTGGAGCTCGCTGAGTTCCTGAAGGCCTCCAGTGCATTGAGGGACAGCTATCGATTTGCTCACGCCATAGACCTGGGAATAGGATTAAAACATGGTGTGGACAGAGAGTATGTTGTATATGGATTTAAAAGGGAACATAAACATAGACTGAAAAAATGTAAATTGATATTTATGGTTTTATTAATATATTAATGCTTTTTGGTATGTTTTCTTAAATCTCTCAAGGTGTGTCCTGCTTTTTCGGCCTCCACACATGAGGAGCGTGTTTGAGGATAGTGTGCTGAAGTTTGCCGATTCTGTCTCAACCTCTACGCTAAGCACATTCCTCAGAGACAATATGTCTGTTCCTCATTCTGTTCTTGTGCCAGTCCAATTTATTGCATTTTGCTTTGTTGTTCTTTTTCAGTTGCACAGAGTATCGAATATTGAGAGAACGTTTGAGTAATCAAAACAACACTGTAATGTTCTTTATTTAAGTAGAATGTTAAGACTGTCACTTATATCTGTGTGTGATGGACTCATCCACGTCAATTTCCCACTCTCAACTTCTTCAGTGTTTCTGATTATTTGTTCTCTTTTCTCTCCTTCAGTTTTGGCCTTTGTCCTCATCTGACCTCTGAGAACAGAGACAGTCTGAGATCCAGAGATCTGCTTACAGCCTATTACGATGTGGATTATGTGCGGAACCCAAAGGGTACAAATTACTGGCGAAACAGGTGAAGTGTGCCGGTTTGTGCTACTGTGTGCATTTAAAGCTCTGTAAGATTTATGCTGTTACTTATAAAACCTAAATTATTGTTTTATTTTTTTGGTTTACTATTAATAAATTTAACTTCGTTCTTCCTTTCAGGGTGATGAAGGTGGCGACTCAGTTCCCGTCTCGTGGACTGAGTTTTGCTGTGGCTGACCGGGAAGAGTTTCAGGAGAAGCTGAAGGAGGAGTTTGGACTGCAGTTGACTGATGGAGGAGAGATGCCCCTTATTACTATCCGGACCAGAGCGGGACACAAATACATCATGCAGGAGGAGTTCACGTAAGTTGCCTTAATAGTATGTTAATTACCATTACAGAACCTGATCAAAAGATAAGTATAGTTATTCCTTTTCTCTTGACAATTGTAATAGGAAAGCACTTTTCATGTTTTGCAGTTTCAGTTCTGGGGACCCCATATTTTGCACTGCTTTAACAATGGATGTCTCAATCAGCAAACTATCAAGCTCATTTTGAGCTGATACAGTTGTTCCCCAGGACTGGAGTTAAGAGCTATTAGTGAAAAACGAGTATGCTATTTTGCGCTCGTCAGCCACCAGGAGACATTGTTGAGCTAGTGAGATGCCATTGCATATACAGTGCTCATGTTTGTGACTTATATTTCTGCTTACTACTACTCTTTTGTCATAGGAGAGATGGTAAATCTTTGGAGAGGTTCCTGGAGGATTATTTTGCCAATCGCTTAAAGAGATACGTTAAATCTGAGCCTGTGCCAGAAACAAATGATGGTCCTGTCAAGGTGTGTACACTGAGCTCTTGCGCATTTTATTATTAATGTTCCATTGCTCGTGATTTAATTCAAAATGTTTTGGTTTGGTCGAGTCATTAGGATTTCCTTAAACACAGGTTGTGGTGGCTGACACTTTTGACGAGATTGTGAACAATCCAGAGAAAGATGTACTGGTAGAGTTTTTTGCGCCATGGTGCGGCCATTGTAAAAATCTGGAGCCTACATATACTGAGCTTGGAGAAAAGGTATGGGGAATTCCGAGACTGGCACTGTATGTCATATGCTCACTGATCTGTGTATAATATACTTTATCATCAAATTTTCCAGTTGTCTGGTGATTCTCACATTGTCATTGCTAAGATGGATGCCACTGCCAATGATATTCCTCCAAATTATGATGTACAAGGGTAAAGCTGAAATCTTTGTGCTTGAACTTTAAGAACAAGTTCTTAAACTTTACGTAATCTCTCACTTGTGTTGTTACATTATACTGAATTTGGATATCACTTTTGTGCTTTAGCTTCCCAACAATTTACTTTGCTCCTGCTGGACAAAAAGACCAACCAAGGCATTATGAGGTACATATTATAAAGTGTTAAACATCTGAAAGAGCAGTCAACATACAGTTAAAAATCCACACAATTTGTTCCACTATTAAGCTGGAGAAGCAGTTTATTGTGATTTCAGTCTTTTAGGAATGTGTATATAACTTGTATAACTAGGAGTTCCTATTTAAGATTTTATATTTTATGAATATTTTCTTTTGCAAACATTTAAATATCTTGCTTCATAAACATCATTACTTAATTTACAATTCATTGATCCATCTGTGGAGATTTCTATAATGTGCTAATTAAGGGTCTGTATAATGAAGAGATAATCATCACAACGTAAGTTGAATTTGTATTTTTTGTCAATATTTCTTCCTTTAGGGTGGACGTGAGGTCAATGACTTCATCAGCTACCTGAAGAAAGAAGCTACAAATCCACTGGTCTTTGGCAATCTAAGGGATGACCTTTGAATTTGACCCGACAATGAGAAAAGTCCAGCAGATGATATCTGTTGACATTGTGGACAAAAAGACACAGTGTTATTTTGCCCCCAATGTAGCACTTTTTTTTTTTCTTTCTTTTTTTTTTTTTTTTTAAATCAGGCAATATTGATACCTGTCCAAATTACCAAATGGGTTACATGAAGCAGCTCCACTACTGCACACATGGATTGCACAAATAATAGGTTGCACCTGTATTTTTGCAGTTTTTGATAGAAAGTTTTGTTTTTTTGCTGGAGGCCACAATTTTCATTGTATTGAGCGTATTCAAGGAAATTACTATAACACATATAATTTGTAAAGGGTTTATTTCTCAAGGACAAAAAAATATCTAATCTGAGATGTTTACATATTATGGTATTTGTGATCAGAACTATGGAAAATATTGTTACAGATTTTATTTACAGAGTTTGACTAAATCAACTTCATTTTTATTTGTTCATTTTTATTTATACAGGTGCATCTCAATAAATTAGAATGTCGTGGAAAAGTTCATTTATTTCAGTAATTCAACTCAAATTGTGAAACTCGTGTATTAAATAAATTCAATGCCACAGACTGAAGTAGTTTAAGTCTTTGTTTTTTTTAATTGTGATGATTTTGGCTCACATTTAACAAAAACCCACCAATTCACTATCTCAACAAATTAGAATATGGTGACATGCCAATCAGCTAATCACCTCAAAACACCTGCACAGGTTTCCTGAGCCTTCAAAATGGTCTCTCAGTTTGGTTCACTAGGTAAGCCACAAACATTCATTGCCAAAGAAGCTGGCTGTTCACAGAGTGCTGTATCCAAGCATGTTAACAGAAAGTTGAGTGGAAGGAAAAAGTGTGGAAGAAAAGATGCACAACCAACCGAGAGAACCGCAGCCTTATGAGGATTGTCAGGCAAAATTGATTCAAGAAGTTGAGTGAACTTCACAAGGAATGGACTGAGGCTGGGGTCAGGGCATCAAGAGCCACCGCACACAGACGAGCCAAGGAATTTGGCTACAGTTGTCATATTCCTCTTGTTAAGCCACTCCTGAACCACAGACAACGTCAGAGGCGTCTTACCTGGGCTAAGGAGAAGAAGAACTGGACTGTTGCCCAGTGGTCCAAAGTCCTCTTTTCAGATGAGAGCAAGTTTTGTATTTCATTTGGAAACCAAGGTCCTAGAGTGTGGAGGAAGGGTGGAGAAGCTCATAGCCCAAGTTGCTTGAAGTTCAGTGTTCAGTTTCCACAGTCTGTGATGATTTGGGGTGCAATGTCATCTGCTGGTGTTGGTCCATTGTGTTTTTTGAAAACCAAAGTCACTGCATCCGTTTACCAAGAAATTTTGGAGCACTTCATGCTTCCTTCTGCTGACCAGCTTTTTGAAGATGCTGATTTCATTTTCCAGCAGGATTTAGCACCTGCCCACACTGCCAAAAGCACCAAAAGTTGGTTAAATGACCATGGTGTTGGTGTGCTTGACTGGCCAGCAAACTCACCAGACCTGAACCCCATAGAGAATCTATGGGGTATTGTCAAGAGGAAAATGAGAAACAAGAGACTAAAAAATGCAGATGAGCTGAAGGCCACTGTCAAAGAAACCTGGGCTTCCATACCACCTCAGCAGTGCCACAAACTGATCACCTCCATGCCACGCCGAATTGAGGCAGTAATTAAAGCAAAAGGAGCCCCTACCAAGTATTGAGTACATGTACAGTAAATGAACATACTTTCCAGAAGGCCAACAATTCACTAAAAATGTTTTTTTTATTGGTCTTATGAAGTATTCTAATTTGTTGAGAGAGTGAATTGGTGGGTTTTTGTTAAATGTGAGCCAAAATCATCACAATTAAAAGAACCAAAGACTTAAACTACTTCAGTCTGTGTGCACTGAATTTATTTAATACACGAGTTTCACAATTTTGAGTTGAATTACTGAAATAAATGAACTTTTCCACGACATTCTAATTTATTGAGATGCACCTGTATATAAAATTTTTCTTCAAATTGTGTCTAGTTTAAGACTAAGGAATATGGAGAAAACCAGCATATTGTGATTACTTTGCCACACATTGCCACTGTGGTATGCCCTGAATTATATTAATGGAGTTTGGCGAATATGTGTTACAGGTGAATACTGTAACACAACAAAAGAAGAATTCATTTTCTTCTTCTTCTTTTTTTTTTTTTAGTCTTTTGCATTTATCAAAATGCCAATGTTTTATTTGGATGTGGTTTGTAAGACTGCTCATATTCATGGTGTGGCCTTCCATGATATCTGTAATGCAAAGGTCATTGTCAAAGTTAATGAACAAATATACTGTTTATTGTTTAACCCTTCTCTAGATGAACAATTATGCCAACAGTTAAATGTCCTTTACTCATTTACTCTGAGCACTTGACTAATGTGTTTATCCTAATAATATGCTTGGTAGTTTACATCCAAAAACATCAGTTAAGATAATTATATAGGGGGCACAGTGGCTTAGTGGTCATCATGTTTGCCTCGCACCTCCGGGGTTGGGGGCTTGAATCCTGCCTCCGCCCGGTGTGCACGGCAGAGATGCGCGGATCAGCTCCAACGTCACCCGAATCCGCGGCCAAAAACAAATCATCCACCCCCACCCATAATCTTCTCTGATCGTCAAATTACAATTATTCTTATGTGTTAAGCGTGATGATATGGTAAATGGATGATCACCCTCTTCAACAGCGGACTCGGCGACGCCAGAGCTGATGCGCCTCTCTAATGGTAACATAATACACGGGTGAATGCTGCTTTTAACTGAACATTTCTTTAAGACAAAAGTTCTTTGACAAAATTACATTTCCTTAATTGCATAAACACAGGATTTACTCCCTTGAAACTTTAACTGGAATGTCACTGTTTCTGTCACTGCGACTTCCCGAACACACACACACACACACACACAATATGAAATATGTTCAGTCCAATTAACATATTAACATTCAACCACTTCGCTAAAACGCTCCCACACGGTACTTTTCTTTCCTTCATTCTGTTTTGTTTTTAATTATCCTTAAAAAAAATAAAAATAAAAAAAAATATCTCGGACCTGTTTTAGCTCCATTTCTACTTAAAAAAGCGACCCGGCGCAGCTCGCGCAGCGTATCTTAATGAGTGCAAATTAGTGCCTGGCGGAAAAATTACGTTTCAAACATGCTCATATATGAGAGAATGTAGTTAATATTTACATCATTAATGATTTATCATATCCACCCGCAATTAATCAGAATGTTATTTTTTATTACTTGACCCGCCCGTTCCGCGGATATAACCGGGTGCACGGAGTTTGCGCGTTCTCCCCGTGCTTCAGAGGTTTCCCCCAGGTACTCTTGTTTCCTCCTCCAGTCCAAAGACATGCGCTGTAGGCTGAATGGCGAACTGGTGTTTCCAAATTGTCCTTAGTGTGTGAATGTGTGTACGATTGTGCCCTGGTTGGCACCCCATCCAGAGTGTCCCCCGCCTCGTTCCCCCGAGTCCCCTGGTACAGGCTCCAAGCTCTCCGCAACCCTGTGTAGGGTAAGCGATACAGCGAATGGACGTGCGTATATAATATCAATATTTAACATTATATTAAAAAATGTCTAACTTATGTAGCAATACCTTGTAACAGACTGATAAAGATGAGTAAAACTACAAGGCATTTACAGTTTATTGATTGAATCTGGGAGAAATCTGTTTTGATGCACCACATTGATCAGAAAAACATACCTCGGATCTTTTGCATGAGGAAATTAAAGCACTTAAAGTGAAACTGCTCGGACTGGGCAATACCTCTTCACACACTACTGCATGCGGCCTCGCTCGCTAAGTCTTCAGATTTATTTATTTATTTGTTTGTTTTTTTTAAGGATGTGGCTCCCCTCGTTCATACAGTGTGCTTTTTATTATAATAGTTGTAAACTTTTACCTTATTAATAATAATAATTATTATTATTATTTAAAAACTCCATCATTCATTTCTTTATATGGACCGTTAGTCGCTGCAAGTTCACTAGAAGGAAATTTCTAGCACGTTCAGTTGAAGTCCGCCCCAACACGGTCATCCTCAGGCTTTGATCCGCTCTGTCCCGCCTATAACGACGAAATGGTCGCTGTGATTGGCAAAGAATAATGTCTATCATGATTTCTTGATCGTTCATTGGTGGACAGCTTCAGTGAGTCTCCGGTCACGCCTTTGTCTTCCTTTCTTCTCCACACTGCGTGCTTAACTCTGTGCCGGCTAACGAACCACGCCGCAAACATGATGGGGAGACCGGTTCTCGTGCTTAGTGAGACTCTTTGCTTTCTATGTGTTTAAATATGTACTTGAAGGCCGCTATATTAACGGCACGCCAGTCAACTGAAAATGGCTGTTTCTATGACTATTTTCTTAGCAATTGATGGGATGCTAACAGGCTAACGGGCATGGCATGGGCCTAGCTTGGTCAACGGCTAACTAGCTTATACGGCGCTTAGCTTAGCTTCCTTGTCAGTCTGTGGCTGTCTATCAGTATATAACATTAATGATTATTTCTGTGAATGGGAAAGAGGAGGATATTTAGCATGCTGGTCTTGCTGTGCCTACAGAACGTTAGCTAATGTTCTAATCTGTAGTTTACAGTCATTTCCTAGTTACCGAATGTGCCATTACAATGCAGTATATTCTGTTATAGGGAACTGTAGCTAGAGTTGCTAACCGGGTTTTGGCTTTAGCTGTGACAGGGGGTGATATTATTCAAATCTAGTTAGTAATAAAGCTAGTCAATCACAACTGCTTATGAATGACGGATTAGTTTCAGCGACCCGCCCCGCTGGTTACAGTCTCAAAGAACATTGTTCCTGTGTTACACTAAAAAAAATTCATCTTTATTTTAGGCCAGAATATGAAAAGAGAATCTGGAAGGAAGGTCCAGCTAGGAAATATTAATGCAGCTAAGGTAAGTCATTCATTTATAATGGACTCGTGCACCCTTGGTTTACAAATCTGTATCTGTATTATGTTGACTTAAGATATCTTCTTTTGTTTTTCAGACCATAGCAGATGTAATCAGGACATGTCTGGGACCAAGAGCTATGATGAAGGTGTGTAACGATGAATGGCATCAGCTGCATGCTGACCAGTTGCGGTTGATTTTGGTGTAGAATTGTAACTGGGGGCCACACCCTTCCACATTACATCGCTTTATTCCTAGCTGAATAGAAATGCCCAGTTGCCTTCAAAAATCAGACACGACACCCCACGCACACCCATTACAAAGGTTTTATGCAGTGTAGAACTAAGGCATTATCCAGTCGCTCCAGGATTTTGTGATCTCAGAAATGAACACAAAAGCAAGGCTCCTGCAATTTTTCAAAATTACAGCATATTTGGGCCAAGATGCGCCATGCGACGTCCAGGGTCCCCTTTGAGTCACATGCCTCGTACATGAGTACAGCTAAAAGGTCTCGTTTACCATCAAACATCACTGCGAAAAACAATTTTGTGCAATTTTGCCAATTCAAGTAGTTTTCAGCAAAAAATAATAATAACTCAGCAAATTGCATCACACATTTTGAAAAAAGCCGCAGCAAAATCAAGCATTTTTGGCTGCAAGAATCACAAAAAAAAAAAAACCCTCAAAATCCTGTATGGACTGATTATCATCCATCTCTGGTGATCTGATCACAAATGGGCAGGTCTAAATGGGGTCCAGTGTATCAATGTGCACAGCATCGAAGGATCAATTATTCACATTGTCTGTTCAGTTATGATCACATCACTAAATACGGTTGTTGATGACTTGTGATAGGCTTTAATCAAATTGCCTTTTTTTTTTTTTTTTTTTTTTTTTTTGAGCAGATGTTGCTGGACCCTATGGGAGGAATTGTCATGACCAATGATGGCAATGCCATTCTGAGAGAGGTACTAAAACATTTCTAGAAGTCTGACTGATCATTGTGCATTCTGGTTGTGTTTTCGTCGACCGCTTTATTCATCACTGACTTTTCCCTGCAGATCCAAGTGCAGCACCCTGCCGCCAAGTCCATGATTGAGATCAGCCGCACTCAGGATGAGGAGGTGGGAGATGGCACCACTTCTGTCATTATCTTGGGTGAGTGGGATTTTCCTCCATCTGTAACATCTATGATTTCTCTAAACACTTTACCAGTTTGCTGATTGGGAATATACTGTTTGGAATAATAGTCAGTCCCTCCAGGATTTTGTGATCGCAGAAATGAACGCAAAATCAAGCAAACTCCGCAATATTTGGAGGAGCTTGCACTTTTTCAAAATTACCAATCTTGGGCAAATTTGGCCCAAGACACATCATGTGACTTAATCACAGCGCACATTCAGCCAAAACCATCTTTGTTTCACGTGCGTCGAACATGAGTACAGCTAAAAGGTCTCATTTCCTACAAACATCACTGCAAAAGAAATTCTTGCAATTGCGATTTCGGCAATTCAAGTAGTTTTCCGCAAAGGAAGCACAAAATACTCATTTTGAGAAAATTCGCATCAAAATCAAGCATTTTTAGCTGCAGCCATCACAAAAAAGCTCTGCGAAATCCTGCACGGACTAGATATCAGTATAATAAGAATCTGTATTTGTGTGTAGCTGGAGAGATGCTGTCAGTGGCGGAGCAGTTTCTGGAGCAGCAGATGCATCCCACTGTGGTAATCAGTGCTTACAGACAGGCTCTGGATGACATGCTCAACATACTCAAAGATATCAGGTAGTGTCTCTTTCCACACATGCTCAGAGATCGCTCAGGCTGCTGAAAGTGTTAGAGGGATTTTTCATTAATCTTTGTTTGCCTGCATGGAATCACAAATGTCAAGCCACATGATTCACGTTCATACCCAGGCTTTGGATCATGACGCATTAAGTAAGCTGTTCTTTTGCCCCACAGCACTCCAGTCGACCCAAATGACCGGGACATGATGCTGAAGATCATTAACTCAGCCATCAACACAAAGGCACTGAGTCGCTGGTCAAGCTTGGCTTGTAACATTGCGCTGGACGCAGTGCGCACCGTGGAGCTGGAGGAGAACGGCCACAAGGAAATTGATATTAAAAAGTACGCCAAGGTGGAAAAGGTAAGAGTCTAGCATGATTTTGTTTTTATCAGGAGAAGAAGCAAGTCAGAAAAAAAACCAATGAAGAATACTGTTTGAATTCGTAAAAAGCTCAAAAGGCATTTTGGCTGTAATTACATAATTGCCTGGGGTGTGCTTTCTCATGATTATATGCTGGGAAATGTTATTTTAGAATGGCAGTCATTTGTTGATGTAGAAGCACATAAGATTCCTGAAGTCAGCTAATCACCTGTGCTGGCTTTTTTATTTATTTTATTTTATTTTTTTAATAAACTTTTGGGAGGACACATTGTGCTCTTTGCATCCTAAAATGATTATAGTTTTGTATTAAATAGGATATATTTTTGCTCAGGGTTTAGGCTGTTGCAGTGCAAATGTGTCAGTAAATAAGTAATTAATAATGCAGATTAACTTTTTATTCACAAACATCCACTAGGAACACATCGCTACCATGATGTAAAAGTTTAATAAATCTCCATATTGTTCTTTACAAAATTAGTCAAATATTCATGATTAAGAATTATTCTCAATTTTAAGCCAAAAATGTATAGATTTCTACATAGACATTTTAATAAAGAAAACCAACTGATTATGATTATAACGGATTATATTGGGATCCTTAGACTTATGTGAACAATGCACCTATAGAGGGTGGGCTTTATGCCAGTACAGTGATTCAGCATACACTACAGGAAATAAGATTATTCAAAGGCTTGTTTGGCTGTGTGTAGGTGCCTGGTGGGATCATTGAAGACTCATATGTGCTGAAGGGGGTGATGGTAAATAAAGATGTAACGCACCCCCGCATGCGGCGTCTCATCAAAAACCCTCGTATTGTGCTCCTGGACTGCTCCCTAGAGTACAAGAAGGGTGAGAGCCAGGTAAATCGGAGGAGCAAAATAATATACACTCTCACATTTCCAGCCACACACAACTCCGCCAAACTTTACTGAACATTTTTACTCTCTCCAGACGGATATAGAAATTACTCGTGAGGAAGACTTTGCCAGAATCCTGCAGATGGAGGAAGAGTACATCCAGCAGATCTGTGAAGATATTATCCGCCTCAAACCTGACCTGATCTTTACCGAGAAGGGAATCTCTGGTACACACACAAACGCGCACACGTTCTGCAGTGCAACGCTTGCATGCTGTGTTCCGTAGTACTTGCACTTTTATGTGATTGATTCCTCCTAAATATCTTTCCCACCTTAGATCTTGCTCAGCACTATCTGATGAAAGCCAACATCACTGCAATCCGTCGTGTCCGTAAAACGGACAACAACCGCATTGCCAGGTAAGACTGGAATTAAAGAGTACTGAATTTTCTAGTGAAGTTTGTCTGAGAAATTTTTATTATGAACTGATGTCATCATTCAATGTTTTTTTTTTTCCCTCTGTCCCTCAGAGCCTGTGGAGCACGCATTGCCAGCAGGACAGATGAGTTACGTGAGGAAGATGTGGGAACAGGGGCAGGCCTGTTTGAGGTGAAGAAAATCGGTGATGAGTATTTCACCTTTGTCACTGAGTGCAAAGACCCCAAAGCTTGCACTATTCTGCTGAGAGGAGCCAGCAAAGAGATCCTGGCGGTGAGGGACATTAAACAAGGCATTTTTGCTAAAGAATTCATGAAATGGTGGTGCATCAAATTTTATTGGCTCCCCTTTATGAGTCATGATGTTCTGAAATGTGTGTGCTTTGTGTCCCAGGAGGTGGAGCGTAACCTGCAGGATGCAATGCAGGTGTGTCGTAACGTGCTGCTGGAGCCGTGTCTGCTGCCAGGTGGTGGCGCTGTAGAGATGGCTGTGTCTCACAGGCTGATGGAGCGCTCACGAGCCCTCACTGGCATCGAGCAGTGGCCATACCGTGCAGTGGCTCAGGCCCTTGAGGTCGTCCCCCGCACCCTCATCCAGAACTGTGGAGCCTCCACTATCCGTGTGCTCACATCCCTTAGGGTGAGAGAGTGAATTGTGTGCATGTGTGTATCCAAGCAAGTTTTTTCTGACCACGTGCTGTATGTGCATATGTTACTCATGGATATGTGTGTGTGTGTGTGTATGTATATGTATATATATGTGTGTGTGTGTGTGTGTGTATATATATATATATATATATATATATATATATATATATATATATATATATATATATATATATATATATATATATATATATATATATATATATATATATATATAAATATAAATTATTATTTATTTATTTTTTAATTCTCTCTTTCTGTCTGGCATGCTAACTGGTTTCCACATTTTAAGTGTTAAAATGAAACTCCTGTACTCCTCCAGGCAAAGCACACTCAGGAGGGCAGCACCTCATGGGGTGTGAATGGAGAGACGGGCACTCTGGCAGACATGGGTGAGCTGGGAATCTTGGAGCCGCTGGCTGTCAAAGCCCAGACGTACAAGACGGCAGTAGAGGTATACACTCTTAAAGCATGTCTCTTCTCTCATTCTGCTGTGTATATGAGTCTTGAAAACAATCGACTCTTGGATGCATTGCAGCGCTCTCCTAAGATTCAGCACTAATGCATAAAATGTCATAATTAGACTTGTATTATCATTTTTATTATTATTACTGAAAAATGTTAGCAGTGCAAAACATGAGTGATGAAACCAAAACAGCTAGCGCAGCTGTTATTCTGTACTGCCACTGATAGAGAGCACATTAGCAGTAGCACCATGCAGTGCTTATATGTTATAAAAGCAAAGAAAGTCCACAGGAGGCAATATGCTTTTATCAAAAACTTAAATTACCTATAATAATTTAGTGTTTGTTTTTTTTGTTTGTTTGTTTTTTAACTGATCTTTCTTGGATGTAAAAACCCAACCTTCACACAGGAATAAGACACACTGAAGCCAAATCCTAAATGACCTTAACTATAAATTCTCACTACATAGGGTGTAACATAAAGGCAATGGTACCTACATGCTCAGTTGAAAACTATTTGAGATCCAACCTCTGATAAGTGTGTGTTGGAAGTTAAATGCTTCCATCTAATGTCACTTTAAGGGCATGTTGTCTAATAAATCTTAATGACAGAAGTATTAAGTTACCAAAAGTATTTTGGGGATTTTTTTAAAATCACATTTATTTGCATTTCAATTTGCAATATGTATATATTTTTAATATTTTAATAATGTTCAAATAGGGAAATTCATTTTGCCAGCCCTAATGGAAAAGAATAACCTTGTTTTGTACTATGTACAGTTATCTATTTATTTTTAAAAATGTTTTTAATATAATCTGTATAATATAATAATTTTATATTTCTGTAAATGTTTTCCAGCCTAGAGTATCACCAATTTTCATATTTAATGATCCTCTTTTTCCATAGTACTCCTACACCGCTTTTTCCTTATGTCCTTCTCCACCATTATTGAGCTGTACTCTATCTTTTCAGACGGCCATCCTACTCCTACGAATCGACGACATCGTGTCTGGGCACAAGAAGAAGGGAGAGGAGAAAACAGGAGGAGGACAGGGAGCTGAGTAAGAGGAAATGAAGAAAGCAAGGGTGTCAGGAGATCAACAAGATGGATGTCTAAAATAGTTAACAGTGATTTTCTGATAGACTTGACCTCTTAAACACATTCTCTGGCTTTTATTCTACCATTAGGTCTTGCTTATGTAAAGATTTACTTGCCTCTTTGCTTTCAATCCCTGTGTGAGGAATAATTAAACAGACCTTTAGATATGTGTTTACATTTGTTGACGTGTATATGCACTCTGATGCTGCACTCCATAGTTATCTGCTGGGGTTGTTACTTTTGATTTGCTGCGAGTGATGAAACCATTTTTTCCATCAGCCTTTTTCTTCTAAATTTCACGCTCACTACCTCCCACCACTGTGATTAAAAAGTCCTTTTGAAATGTTTGCACCTGCTGTCCAGAATTGTACAGTTCAAATCAAGTATCTTAACTCTTAAGTATCCAGGAACCATACTTGTACATGTTTGCTACAAAAATTCATTCTTATAATATTTGATATAACCACCACAGAAAGTCTAAATCTTGTTCTTGAACAAGATGGTGTTTACACCAATGCATGTTACAAAATGCAGTGGTTCTGGAATCAGCAGAACAGGTGCAGGGTTTGAATTTTAAAAATCTAACCACAACCCAGATAGCACGCATGATCAGCCAACCCTGATCTAAACCCATCAGCAGAAACCAGTCTTCGTAATCTTTGATTGATTTTACTCTCCAGACATTCACTATGTGATAGCTTCAGCTTACGTTCCCTTTGCACAACTCTCCTTCTATGATTAATTAACATAAATTACTTTTTGGTGCATCATTTGGCCAGGAAGTACACAACTGACTATTTAGCAGCTTCTGCTGAATATTCTAGCTTCTCTAGTGGTTGTGTATTTTTTTTTTTATATTGTGCGTTGATGTACACTCACCAAACACTTTATGAGGAACACTATACTAATACTAGGTTGGGCCTCCCTTTGCTCTCAAAACAGTCTCAATTCTTTGTGGCATGGATTCCACAAGATAGTGCTAGTTGGAAACATTCCTTTGAGATTCTTTTCCATGTTGACACGATTGCATCACACAATTTCTGCAGATTCTTCAGGTGTACTTTCATGCTGCAAATCTCCTGTTCTACCACATCCTAAAGGTGTTCTATTGGATTCAGATCCGGTGACTGGGAAGGCCACTGAAGAACACTGAACTCACTGTCGTGTTCATGAAACCAGTTTGAGACGACTTTGTGACATGGTGCGTTATCATGCTGGAAGTAGCCATTAGAAGATGGTAAATTGTGGCCAGGAAGGGATGCAGATGGTCAGCAACAATATTCAAACAGGCTGTGGCATTCAAACCATGGTTGATTGGTATTAACGGGCCCAAAGTGTACCAAGGAAACATTCCTCACACTGTTACACCACCTCCACCAGCCTGGACTGTTGACACAAGGCAGGTTGGGTCCATGGATTCATGCTGTTGGCACCAAATTCAGACCCTACTGTCTGTGTGCCTCAGCAGAAATTGAGATTCATCAGACCAGGCTACGTTTTTTTTTCCAGTCTTCACCATTCCAGTTTTGGTGAGTCTGTGCCCACTGCAGTCTCAGCTTTCTATTCTTGGCTGACAGAAGTGGAACCCGACGTGGTCTTCTGCTGTTGTAGCCCATCCACCTCAAGTTTCGACGTGCATTCCGAGACGCTTTTCTGCTCACGCAAGAGTGGTTATCTGAGTTACTGTAGCCTTTCTGTCAGCTCGAACCAGTGATCAATGGTGATCATTAACACACTGGAAGAATCTCCCAGATGCAGCGGTAGTCATGTCATCGTTACATTGCCATGAGAAGAGGCAAGAAGGATGGCTGGCCATTAAACTACTGAAAAATATAAGCTTCCAGATTGTGTGGTCTCAGATCCTGAATCACTCATTTTATCCGAGTAACATCTGCCAGAGTTGTGAGACTCAATCCAAACGTTTATTTAACCAAGGAAAATAACATAGTTCCAAATATTAATGTATTATTTACATTTTATTGGTTTTTGTGTTAGCAGACATAGTATGCAATATACACAATCTCAGCTTTGGTATAAAGTATTGGATAAAAGTTTATTGGAGTGAGAATGCAGAGACTTTATGTGGTGTTAATGTAACACTGCATCAAAAATCCTGCATACCTCAAATATCAACTTTTTAATAGCAGACTATAAAATATGAAATATGAGTACTATATAAGAGGTGAAATTGTGATAATACTTAGTACAAAACTATTTAAATATTAATGTCATTTGAGAACCCTGTATTTGGCATTGGTTCATATCAGGTTTGTCTAGTTTATATGGTTTTAGTGCAAAAGCAAATAGTTAAGGGGGCGTAACTATTTTGTGCTCTGACATATTTAGGTCCGACATATTTAACTCGGTTTAGAGGCTCAAGGCCATGCTGGTAACACAATCATAGTTGCAATATTCTTTGCTGAAATTGCAATGTGTTGGAAACAGTGACAGTAGCATCATGAAAACATGAGAAATCATTTGTGAAAATGCACAGAAGCATAGGCCAAGCTAAACATATTATTTCCAGTTTATTAAAGTCAGTGCACAGTATATAAGCTCAAAAAGGAAATACACAATAAAACGTAAACTCTATAGACTTTAGAGTATAGAGATTATTATACATGCAATCATATGTTCTTTGTCTGGATTTTATACCGAACTTTAATACAGAATTACACTGGGAACAAATGAATCATGTAAATTATAATGCATTGCATTCTCTTGTTTGGTATATTGTTCAGCAGAGATAATAACAAATATAAATATTCAATGGAAGGTTTCTAGAAAACAAAGACGGAGCAGGTGCAGTTGTATTTACTTTTGTTCTGGACTGACAGGACTGTTTCCTTCAGAAAAACTAGTGGAGTTTTCCAATATAATAGATAATAGTGTTGCTACATTAATAATATTAAATTCCATTGAATAATAATGTTGCTACATTATATATATATATATAAACTATTGCTTCTGAAACCACACAGCGACAGTGGGATGGTTCACTCCTCTGCAACATGAACACTGAAGCTTGACTTCTGCACACTTTCTGCAGGGTTTTATTTAGAGTTTCAATGTCAGACACCACCAAACACAGAGGTCCATTCCATGGACTCAAAGCCAGCTGGCTATACTAACTGCAGAAGTGCAGTCACTACTAGAAAATAAACAAGCCATATAAATAGTAGAGGGACCAGAAAGGCTGACGAGCTATTTTGAGATATTTCTGCTGATTCCAAATAAAAGAGGTTGAATTCACCCCATTTTAGAGAGAGATTTAAACGTCTTCATAAAATTATTGCCATTACACAGGTTACACATCTACACACCAGAAGCGATGCAAGCTGTGAACATGCACTGTTTGGTAGTATCCACATATATGAAGGAAGCATATTTCTGCAGTGCTGTGGAGCACAGACAATTGCTCCAATTTCACATAAGTGGAGTGACATCAATTCAGGTGAGAGTTGCCCCAGAGCCCCTGTAACACTGGGCTCCATGTGTGGACAGTCCCAGCAGCAAGTTACAAGCCAGACAGAGCTCTTGATCTCACATGTGGAAGCTCTAGGATTGAAAGACAAGTACAAGAAGAGCCATGACACATGTGCAGACTGTGTAGCTCATAGGCATGAATCTTATGGGCTATGCAAGCTTTTCTGATAGGGTGAAGAAAATTGCCAGTTATCACACAATCACACACTGCCCATAAATAGACTTTCTACATCTGGCAGCAGCAACCACATTGGTACAAGTGGGAATGCTGCACCTCACCTGTGTGATTCTGTCTGATATTTGTACCATTTATCAATCCTGGCTATTATTGTCTGGCAGGGTGCACGATTTGAATGTATTATAAACCCTTGGGATGACTTTGATACACGGCCTCCACTACATCTTAAAGAAACCGCCCTGGCAGTCAGTAATGGCAGGAAGTAGAACAGAAGTTTCCACATGTAACCATAGTTCTACAAGTGGTTGGTGAGAATGGCCAGAGAATGAGTGTTATGGAGCAGGGGGACCCTTTATAAGCTATATCGTATTCTATAAAACAAGCAAATGGAAAACGTCACTAATTCTGAAGGAACCTGTGTTGGCAGTCCTCTACTCAAATCATATGCAACCATTGTTGTGTATGTAGTCTTCTGTTATCAGTGTTTTAGGATATTGACATTATTTCAGAGGAAATAAAAAGAAATTTATCATTTATCAGGGTTAATACAAAAGTATGCAAAAATAACATTCAAACTTCTTAAGATGTTTTAACACATTTGTTCTGTCCTTGTCTGCCAGCCTGAAATTCACACACATTTAGATCATTCATACCCAGCTTCCCAATCTAACGCTCATGAGAAAATCTGTATTGAAATAAGTACCAAGGAAGTACCCCCCCCCCCCCCCCCTCCATTTTAATGAAGAATGAATGGACCCATTTCAGGTACTGTATATTGCACACAAATACAAATTACACAAATGTGCTACAAGGTTATTTCAACATATTTTTCAACTCCATTCAGCATGTTCTTTTGGCATTATAATGAAACTATTAAGTCTATGAAAAAAATCTTTCCACATCTGCTTGTGCTGCATTCATAGGCCATTTATTTTCAGCAACTTGCTGTCACTAAAGCATTTAAATCTTGCTTGTTTATGCTCTGGAATTATACTCATTAGCACTATTATTCACATGATTGTAACAACATAGACTGATCCATCATTGTAGGGTATCTTCTTACGTAGTGTCTTAAATAAGGCAGGCAACCATATATAGTTTCCCCCCCTTTATCCCATAGAATCTTTCAAGCCAAACCGCAGATGTGGAATGTTGTAACGATCATTCTAAACTAAATGGCAAAAAATCACAGCATGGGGTCCATCATATCATAACAAATAAGATCTTTATCAAAACTGGAGAACTACTACATTTTCCATGTATGTAGGCATTTGATCAGTGTTCTGTGAAGCTAGCAAAAAGGAGAGATAATAAACAAAGACACAGATGAAGAAACTCTCTCTTAGTGTTGGGGTATCAGATCTCACTCTATCCCCAGAACCTCTGTCTGTACTCCGGAGGAGGGTTGGGTTGTTCCAGGTCATCCTGGGCAAAGATTGAGCCAGCAGAATCAGCCATGAAGATGAAGTACAGGTTGGCCACCAACATGGTCAGCATAGGCAAAAAGGAGAACCCGAACCCAAAACCCCTCAGGCTGCTGCCCCACGCTGCTGCAATCCAGTACACCAGCCTATGGATTACACAAACACTGTTGAAGGCCATCATTGTTTATGTGTGCCTGCCAAGTTAATGAGTTACACAGACACACACACACACGTCATGTATGAAAGGCAAACTGGATGAGAATATGCTACACACATTTCTTCTGTGTCTACTTTAAACATAAATCTAGTTTCAATATAGTCCCTAATTTAAAGGATTTTCCATTTTGACATATTCTACCACAACCTTGTGAGGTGTTACACAATGAACAGGGAGTAGGAAGGGGTTTTACTTTGGGGGTGCAGTACTTTTAAGCAGCATACATGTGGCATGAGCTTTGGAGTCACACCCAAAATTTTTTTTTTTTTTAACAGAAAATGTGTGTTGCTTACAATGATTTATACCACAGTGCAGATAATTCTCAAATCAGAAGGTGTTAATCTTCTATCAAAGCACAGCGCTGATAATTGTGATGACCCTAACATAAATGATTGAATGAGTTCATTAATATAAACCTAATATGTTATGATGTTATGTTATATGAGATTAGAAAAACTTGTTTAACAAAGATAGAGAATATAATCATTGAAATGGTGAACTTTTCCCTTAGGAGACATTTATTTAACATTTAAGGAAGTTTTGAGTGTCACCATGTTGTACCAGTCACTAAGTTTCCCAATATGAAAGTTAGTTACTAGTTTGCTTCTTTTATCTATATATTATTATTATTATTATTATTATTATTATTATTATTATTATTATTTTAGCAGATGCAGCTTCAGTTGAAACGAATCCTGAAAGTCATGGGTATTGCAGCACCCTCAGCACCCCCACTTCCCACATTCTTGGCAATGTATACATTAATTAGGATGAAGAGAATATGTTACCTGCCAATGGCAAAGATGATGGTGAGGAGAGGCACCAGTTTGAGAAGGTTCTGGTTCAGATAAGCAGCCATGACACCCAGCTGAAGGAAGTACAGGAGAAAAAGCGAGATGGAGTCATCAATGTAGCGGCGGTGGATGTTCACCTCTTCAACCTCTCTGTCACAATGAGGTTTCAGAGAACGGTAGCGCACACGGGACACACCCAGCACCAACATACCTGAAAGAGTGAAGATCAGCACCAACTCAAATACCTGATCTAGCATTAGGTTGAGACACATAGCACCTGGTAAACACTACACAAGAGATCATATCTTCATCAACAGGAAAGAGGTGCTAGCAACAAGAATTAATTTAAAGTAAACAAAAACACAACAGTGATCAAGTCAATGTTTTGTCAGAAAGCTTGCAAACATAGGCAAATTTTTCTTCGCAGCCTTACCCAGAACAATCGGTACGACTGCAAAGACTGAACAGCGCAGTGTGTAGACCAGTCTTAGGGGGGCGCTATCCAGCAGAGGAGCATCAAAGGGTAGGAAAGTGTGGCCACCCCAGACCAGGACAGGGAAGATCAGAGCTGACATGAATATAGATACTCCAATTTTCAGTGCATCACGGTATGTCCCAGCACATGAACCTTGGAAAAAAAAAAGCCATGAGACAATGGAATGCTTTAAAAATCACTTTTTTTGTCCTGTGTAAGTCAGAAAACAATCTAAACTCCTGGGGCGCAGATTATGATTTTGTTTTAAACCCAGTTTAAATATTCTTCATAAGACACAGGGATCAAACAGGCCTACTTACGAGACTTTTTTTTTTTCTAATAAAAATTAAGTAGCATATCTTCCACTTGTTTATGTCAAGAATTCAAACAATTGTGTGTAATCTTTATTTTATATCAGTTTCCCCATTCTATTCAAGGGTATCAATCATTTGGGACTTGACTGGATGCCTGCGTGTCAGCCTATTTAATACATCTACAGTAACAAAACATATCAGAACAAAATAGTTTTTTTTCCACTCACAGATTTGCAAGTCGTTCTGTTTGGGATAGTCATGGTAGTCATAGTAGCCATCTGGAAGTGTGTCTTGCTGTCCAATGAAGGCATGATTTTCCTCCTGCCACATGTCTGACCTGCACCTGGGTGGATCAGGCATACTGATAGAGCGCAGGATGCTTACACTCGGATTGAAGACCCCGGCTGCTTTCTCTGGCATACCATTCAACTCCTCCACCTCAATCTCCAAGTGTGAAACCTTCTCTCTTAGCTCAGGCTGTTTTCCCTCCAGGCAGTCTTCGCACGTTGCTTGCTTTTCTCGCCCACCAAACTCTCTCTCACTCTCAGTCCTGCTTACTCCTCCACGGAGGGACCCACTATCTGATCTCTCACTCTCTTTCTCTCCTACAAGATCCATTTTGCTCTTCTCTAGTTTGAGATCAGATGCTGCTTTTTCTATCTTTCCAAGTTGATTAGCCTTGTCTCCAGGCCAGGGTAGTGTGCTTGGCTCCGTATCAGCATCACTGATCTTTTCTTCTGTTTTTTTCATGTCTGTATTCATTTTCTTCTCTGTTTCCCAGTCAGGAACAGAAGGTTCTGGCATTAGAACTAGAGGAGCTTTGACCATTGGCACAGAGTCTGAAGAAAGATTCTCAGACATCTTGAATTAAAATATTTTAGACTTATAATGTAGGGGCACATTAAATACCATCAAAGTGTTCATCTAAGGCCATCTCTCAGAAAAGGGATCACATTTGAGTTTCTCCTTTCTGAAAAAAAATAATTAAAAAATTTAATGCAGTAGGTCAGTGAGGTATATTTTAAACATACCACAATAAATGTTTGTTGTTATTTTTAATCAAGCTGTTAAGGAAATCACATTGAACTGCACTCATAGAAAAGAGGTTTCTCCAAATGTCTCCAAGCCTACTTTTTTTTTTTTTTTTTTTTTTTTGCCATTCAGAAGATATTTATTTGTGTGAACTTCAAATTATGAAGACATTTGCATCCAAAGGGTCAGTCATTACATTCTCTGAATATTTGGTAAGGATATTTTTGAGTTAAAGTAATATCTGAACCGATATTTTAGTAAATTAACATTATTGGTGATTTTGACTAAACCACACTTAGGTTTACTGCCATGATGCACATCTTCAGACACAAAATTCTGTGAAACTTTAACAACTGAAAACTAACAGATGAATTAAAAATCAGTTTCCTGATTATTACAGGTGCATCTCAAAAAATTAGAATATCGTAGAAAAGTTCATTTTTCCCGTAATTTAATTTTAAAAAGTGGAACTTGCATATATTCTAGATTCATTACACATAAAGTGAAATATTTCAAGCCTTTTTTGTTTTAATCTTGATGATCTTGAGGAATCTTGATGAAAAATCCAGTATCTCAGAAATATTAGAATAAAGAATTTATAATACAGCAATGTCGACCTGAGAAGATCTCTAATCAGCTAATTAACTCAAAACACGTTTTTACTCAAAACACCGTTGCTCAGTGGTCCAAAGGCCTCCGTTCATATGAAAGTAAATTTTGCGTTTCATTTTGAAATCAAGGTCCCAGAGTCTGGAGGAAGAGTGGAGAGGCACAGAATCCAAGTTGCTTGAAGTCCAGTGTGAAGTTTCCACAGTCAGTGATGATTTGGGGTGCCATGTCATCTGCTGGTGTTGGTCCACTGTGTTTTCTCAAGTCGAGAGTCAATGCAGCCATCAACCAGGAGATTTTAGAGCACTTCATGCTTCCATCTGCTGACAAGCTTTATGGAGATGCTGATTTCCTTTTCCAGCAGGACTTGGCACCTGCCCACAGTGCCAAAACTACTAGTAACTGGTTTGCTGCACATGGTATTACTGTGCTTGATTGGCCAGCCAACTCGCCTGACCTGAATTTTATCAAGAGGAAGATGAGAGACAACCAGACCCAACAATACAGACGAGCTGAAGGCCGCTATCAAAGCAACCTGGGCTTCCATAACACCTCAGCAGTGCCACAGGCTGGTTGCCTCCATGCCACGCCGCACTGAAGCAGTAATTCGTGCAAAAGGATCCCCGACCAAGTATTGAGTGCATAAATTAACGTACTTTTCAGAAGGTCGACATTTCTGTATTATAAATTCTTTATTCTAATATTTTGAGATACTGGATTTTTGATTTCTATGAGCTATAAGCCGTAATCATCAAGATTAAAACAAAAAAAGGCTTGAAATATTTCACTTTATGTGCAGTGAATCTAGGATATATGAAAGTGAAAAAATGAACTTTTCCCACAATATTAAATTTTTTTTTAGATGCGTCTGTATATTAACATATTTCTGTTTAGGGCGTTTCATCATCATGCGACACTGGTGGAATGCAACAGCAATTAAACATCAGGAAATACAACAACTATACTAAACTAAACAGCAACTAAACAGGAGGAAATACATCTATTCACATAGGTACACACAACGTGTGCTAGCTATATTTTAATATCTTCACCTAGGTAACAACATGGTAACTGTTTCTATTATGTAGTTTTAAAAAAGTCTAAATCAGGTATGATAACACAAACATCAATATCAAATTTTATATAACAAAAAAAGAAAGAAAGAAATCGATTTGCAAACAATACAACTAAGAAGGAATGGTATTACATCCTACCGTTTTGGTCCCATACACAGACATTAGACATATAGAATAGGGAACCTGCTGTATGTGGCTCTTTAAAACGACCTTTTAGGGAACTAAATAGATTCAACTAATTTTTAGTTATCTGGAACATTTTTGGCCAAGAGTGCACTCCAAAGTCATTAACCAAACGCAAGATAGGTGTGATATGTTATGAAATGTATTAACATCTTGATAAACCAAAAGCAGGTCGCTCTTTAACTTTCAGTGTTATGGCGACACTGCAGCTCGACATGGCCACGCATTTTCATTTCCCAAACACGACATGGCTTCATAAACCAAATCACAGCACTTTCAACATTAAACATTGTAAAGGAGAAAAAGGAAGAGTCGTTCTTTATTATAATCCCACTGTACGGAGAGTATAGTTAGTTAAAAAGACAACAGTCACAGGCCCATATGTAGCCTAATGATACTGACAGGTCGATAATACCCGACAGAACAATCCGGAAGTCAACAAGTAAAACTCAATAGTTAGCCACCACTGAAAAGTTAGGTGTAAGTCACTACGTTTCCAGTACACTTACCCAAAATTCAGCAGCATAAATTTCCCGAAGTTTTGGTCAGTTTTCCCAGCGAACCATGCTCCGGGTCTTATTTAGAAATTTTCCGGAAGTGGAAGTTCAGGTGTGTCCAGGTGCCTCTGAGTGTTTAACTCTCTCTCCCCCCGTCTCTCTCTCTGGCTCCATGCGCCTTCTACTGGCTGTGTCCCGCTTGTCGAAGTGTGAGAAAGATCACAGACCACAATCCGGAACATTTGCAATGTAAACCCACATGTCGGATTTAGTCCTCTCATTTGGAGTTTGAAATTTTCCCCAGCACTATCTTTTCTCCCAAGCAAAGACCTATTTTTGAAATTTTCCCTAGCAGAAAAGGGCTAACACGGATTCTTCTTCTTCTTCTTCTTCTTCTTCTTATTATTATTATTATTATTATTATTATTATTATTATTATTATTATCATTAGCATTAGTATTGTAATGTTATGAAGCAGTACATTAAGCCTCATTAGGACACGGAACTCATGTAGTTTAATGTTTCATTTAATATTTTTGCATTGTTAGTGATCGCTGTGATGATGATGATGATGATGATGATGATGATGATGATGATGATGATGATGATGATATTAATAGCATTATTCACTCATTTTCACTTTATTCTGGCCAGGGCCACAGTAAATCCAGAGCCTATCCTGAAAATAAGGCGAGAGATGTGTACGTGTACGTCACCCCAAAATGAATGGCAGATCTACTTTTATGGCTTCAGAAAATATGGGCATCATTACTTTGATGAATTCAGTGAAATGTGTTATTATTATTATTATTATTATTATTATTATTATTATTATTATTATTATTATTATTATTATTATTATTTACAGTGTACGTTGGTGTCACGCATTAGCCAACTATTATTCTGATCCTGGAGAAATTTCTCACCAAATAGCCCACATTATAATTACTCCTGAATGGTAAAAAAAAATCCATTGTGGTTGTTTAAATAATTCAACTGAATTAGGAGGCAGTTGCTTGTTAACGAACGGTCTATTGCTTTACTTTTGACTGATTAAGACTGATTAATGAAAAGGAAAGACTAAAATAAATAAAATAAATATTGGCTAGCTGTATATTACTACTACTACTACTATCTGTATCTGTTTTCATAACTGTAATATTGGTGATTGGGGGCTGTGACATTTCCTACTCAAGAACTAATTGCACAAAATACACATCTTGTGTAACAAATTCAAGATTATTTGTAACTTTAAAAAAAATCTAAAAGCATTATGCTTTAACAATGAAATATCTCAAATAGGATAGCATCTGCTTATAGCCCATGTAGCATAGCAAATCATTTGACAGAATCTTATCATTCAGTAACTTGGGAGAAATACATTTATCTTTATTGGAAACAAATATAAAAAGCACATCAAATGCAAGACCTACTTGTGAACCACATGGCACATGGTCTCTCTGAAGTGTGTCTCAGTATTAAGTATGTAATATATCAAACACACACACGCACACACACACACACACACACACACACACACACACACACACACACACACAATGTGCATTGTAATGACTACAGTAATTCCTGACACTAGAGCTTAATGTGCTGTGGCAGTAATTGCCTCCAATGACAGTTTCAAACAGAGCAATCTCAACTATACAGACTATAAATCAACAGCAGGTAGTAAAATGAAATAAAAACAGGCACTGAAATGGCAATTCATATCTTTTGCACATCATAGACACATTTCTTGTTTATGTGAGCTGGATCTCTTTTAAAAACATGTAGTTATGCTAATCACAGCTTTGCACCAGAGCATTTGCGAAATCAATAATGCACTGATAGCTTGTGCACAACAGCGAATTCACATCATTTGAATGAACAGTTCATTTCTGTAATTAGGAAATACTGTTGAACAATATGCACCACATCAGACACACCCTATTAAAGCACACTGCAGAGAGAAAAAGACAGAAAGAGAGTGAGAGAGAGAGTGTGAAAGAGAGAGAGAGAGAGAGAGAGAGGGGAGGAACTTGTCAAAGCTCTCATCCAGATGCCTAAGGAGGCTGCTTGGTCATTACATTGATTGACATTTAGCTTAATAACAACGAGGCCAGTTTTTTTTCTTCCTGGCAGCTCTGTAAACACACTGAATCATAAGGCCAAAAGCTCAGGACTTTCTCAACAAAGAGCTCAGAGGATTTTACAATCCCTAACCAAAAGCACTTTAAGTTCTATAAAGGTAGTGGAGTCATAAATTCAGTAAAGGATTTACCCTCATTGTGAGAATTAATAATTTACACTGCATCAGCATGAGATAAATAGCTCACCCAAACTGCTTATGACAGGTAATTGGCTAGTTTTAGCTCTGGGTGTGTCATCGCTAATACTTCTTAGGAAACCTGGATGTGACATCACTTATCAGCTGTGGTGAAATATGTGAGGTATTGTGCTGGCAGTAAATTATCCTATAAGTATAAATGGAAGAAATGTATAGTAGAACATGTGTTTTGTTTTTTCAAAAATGAGACATCATGCCACCATATGTATACCACCAGCGTGGAGGTGTTATTTGACTCTGTGGTGGAGACTGTGAGGTAGCCATCATGTGGCATCATGACCGGCCTAGCCCAGGAAGTCCCTCACGCGATGCGGTAGTCAAATGTGTCTTTCTCCATATAGTCCGTCCATGTGGAAGAAGGCATGCTGCTGTAGGGGTCCAGCAGAATGCGGAAACAACGCACAATCAGCAGGCCCAGGAAAATGAAGAGGAGCAGCACAAAGACGAAGGCTGCCTTTTGCTCAAGGGTGAGAAAAGGGATGGGCTGAGTGGCCCCAGACGCAGACAGTGTGCTGCTGTGGAGGTGCTCGGCCATCCTCGGCTTGTCAATGCACTCTGCAACCCACAAGCCTCCCTCACCACGGCTTCAGTGGCATGTAGCCATCACGTCGAGCCTCAGATTCAACAAGTTTCCTGTCAGAAGCATTTTAACAACATTAACTTACGCCCATTTATTTTTGTAAAACAGAAATTGCTAAGCACTACGAAAACATGGTAGGAGTTTAATTTTGGAGAAGATTCTAGAAAGAAAGAAAATAATTGTAACTAAAAACAGAACAATGTCATGTCATACCCCATCCTCCTTAATGCTATACTCAGTGTTCTTTACAACAATACTGCAAGTTTAAAAATAACATAGGAAAGATGTTAAATAAATATTTGCTTTGAGTGAACGTGCAAGGCTTCATATCTAATGTCATATGCCTGGTTATTTTCAGCATGTACCGCCATAAATTTAGGTGGTTTGTATTGTGAACCCTATAAATCATTTGTATATATTATAAAAATATATATTTCTATAATCATGTTCCACTAATGCACAAATATCCTCATTGCATCTAGCCATTTACATCTATATAACAGGAAACACTTCAACACATTTTTAATATACGGCTTAACATTTAGTGGAATAGCACGAAAAGGCAAGCTGGTATTTTCATAATCGAATATGTTAAAATAGCCGGCTCCACTGGAGGGTGGTGACCCTACAATGGTACACTTCTCTGATGTCAGTATCCAATAATAGACCTGGCACTCCCTGCGAAATTTCACGATTTCATAATGTAGGAGCATTTTGCGTGTGCCGCACCTGTAACTCTTTAACTACTCATGTTTAACTCATTTCATATCTATAAGAGGAAAATTATGCTGAATTTGATTCCACATACTAACATGGCTACACATGTTTACACAGCAAAAAAAAAAAAAAAAATCCAGAAAACTCACTCGCATTTCTTCATATCTGTGTGAACAGAATTATATTGTACATGCAGCAGAATGGGCAGTGTCTTACCTTGTATATTTTCATACTGATTAGTATTACAAATTTGCATTTTACTATATATTATATAAGCCAATATCCTGTCTCTGGTTCATACATCTATGTAGTTGTGTAGATGGGAGCTTCGTGTTCCATGACACTAGCAGTTTGGAATGCAATACAATCACTCACTTACCTGTTGTGGAGGAGCAGCTAAAAAAGATCCGTCAGAGGCAAGCAGATGGATGCCAAAAATAAACTGATAAAGTCTCGGCATCCATTATGACTCCGTGCCTGAAGCCTTACGTTTTCTCAACTTTTTAACGCAGTCCCTCAGTTAATTCAGAAATCAAAATAATAGCTTCTGTTCCTTGCTTGCATTCCTGGCTTTTGTTGTGCAACTCCCTCTCCCCCCTACCAGATGAGTGTGTGGTGGTGTCATATCACCCATAGCAACCAGTTGCCATAGCAATTCCTCAAAGTGTGTTCACTGAATGCTGGGCGAGTGAGAGAGTCGCGTGATCCAACCGAGGCTCTCTGCAAATCACTGTTTCAGTGAAGCATGAAGATTCAATAAGGGCTCAGGATCGTGTCATATCAACACATCATAGTCATCACCTCTGACTTGCACCAGGGCCAGAATAATAATACATTTTCATTTGGTGTGTCTCAGATATTAGTAGCATATAATATTTTAGTAAAACTCAATTTTGTTTTCTAGTCACCAAAGAAAAGCGAACAAAGCTTCGCAGAATTACACATGTATCTAAATGTGAGCTATCTTTTATTATAGCTATTAATATCCTATTAATAACTTTTGTATGAAATGAATTTGCTGTGAATACAAATTCAATGTTTTTATTTAATACGTTTACAGGGATAAAACTCCACAAGAAACCTCTACTGACCATTGTTTTGGATTTTAGGATTTGAGCACTTCTGTAACATCCTCTATGATCAAAATTGATTCAAGTGTACTTGAATTCTTTGAAGTAGAATAAGCTAAAGCCAACCTGACATATTTCTGTTTACAGTCTTTTTGTGCTGTTGACACACAAAAGGACTTTATTCCTTTTATTGACAGGCTGGATTAATATCTTAAATACAACATGATTATAAATGCCGAAATGGAAGAGGATGTTTATTGCTGTGTTCAAGCAAGGCCAGTCTTTTACCCCGAGTCACAGAAAGACCTTTATCTTCACATGCATATCCTACAAAGGGCACACACGCACGAACATTTGTGTCACTTATAATAATCAAATTGCATGTGCTTGCTTTCTATCACATTCTAAGAATGTGAACATTGAGGTTTCCATTACGTGCCACCTGAAGCCAAAATAGTTACAAAATAGAATGATCTTGCATATGATATTATGATGGTAGATGATTATGTTACAATTATTTGAAGGTTAACAAACATGTGAATCCCAGCAAGGGTTTGAAGTACCCAATTTATTTTACAAATTCATGTGAAAACAAATTCTTCTAAAAATTCTGGTGAGAAAGATAAATAATTTTGCATATAGGGAAGTTCTGGGTCCCCAGTGAGGCTGGCCATCCCTAAAGTCACCTACAGGTGCATCTCAATAAATTAGAATGTCGTGAAAAAGTTCATTTATTTCAGTAATTCAACTCAAATTGTGTATACTCAGAGAGTAGAGTGTAATCTGATCATACTGGATTGCTTTCTAATGCAACTTTTAGTGCTATATGGGCAAAATACAGTACTGTGCAAAGGTTTTAGGCACCCTATTTTTTTAAAATACAAACTTTGTTATAGATTTTTTTTTATTTTATGACTTCTACATTATCAAGTCAGTACGAAAAACATGTTAGATTCCCAAACATTAGTTTTCTAGCACAAAATTAAATGTTACAGAAAAATGTTTGTATGTCATTAAAGAAAGCAGCATATTACGTAAGAGACACTTTTCAGACAAAAAGCACAATGAAGGCTGCTGGGTTTTGCTGCAAAAATAAGAAGCAAGTGCGAAAGTCAAAGTCTCCAGAAGAACTGTGGCTGGTTCTGCAACATGCTCAATAAAACTTACCAGCTCATTTCCTTATAAAACTGCACAAATTGTACCCAAGACTACTATTTTAATTTAAATTTTTATTTTTTTGTCACACCAAATATCGACTTTCTTTCATTTACTGTTTACTGCTCTTTACGGTATTTGTTTTTTAATGTAGAAACATTTAATTTCATTATTTTGAAGGCACCTTTGCTCTACAGCATTTCTTTGCATGTGCCTAAAACTTTTGCACAGTACTGTAGAAGAATGAATTTGTGTACTAGGTCAGTAATACAGCATGCACACAAATAATACTTGAGCTTGACACCATGATGCAATGTGCACCAAGAACCCTGCAGACACTGTTCAATTTTTCATGTTTTCCCAAGTTTCATCAGCATGACATCTGCCCAACAAGCAGGAAAACAAGCTGAATGAAGTGTACACATATATCCAAGAGGCCTATAAGGCCATCCCACAACCCTACTATACTACTCTTTCTGCTACCATTGTACTGGGAATGAAATGAATCTGGTATGTCATAACCAGAGGTAGCAAATCAGTATTGCAGGACTGTTTCAATAGGACCCATTCAAAATATAAACAACACATCTAAATATAAACAACTTGTCTAAATGTGGAATCCGTAGTGCAGTACATCATAAAATATGTCAGTGTAGCTAAATAAGATATGCACACTACCGAACCAAAACCATGGATGAATGACTAGGTTCAGTTGCTTTAGAGAACTTTCAAATGAGGTAACAAGGTAGCACATAGTGCAGACAGAAACAACCATAGCCTGGGATTAAATGTCCAAAACCCAACTGAAGATAGGGAACCACTCCAGCGACAACTCTATCTATAATGCATATGAGAGGAAAATACAGCCAACACAAGCCAAGCCACCAGTGTAACAACCAATAATTCCTCCCTGCCAGATAGACACAGCAAAAACAAGAAGCAAAACAGAGTGTCACAGCACCTACCAATAGCCAGAGGATTGTACTGTCCATGTATAGCTGCTGGATATTATGGAATTTCAGGCCGTGCACACAGACCACCTGACGATCAGCTAGCTATCTCACTCAATTTACGTCTGGTGCAAACTGCTACCCTGACCTGCTTGAAGAATTTTTCGTGTGGCACATCTGTAAGTAATGCTCCTGAGGTGGAGCATTACTGAAATGTGGCATTTCACGGTGGAGGCCTGCCTGTAGCCCAAATTGATTACATCAATAACCCAGTAAACAGTCTCTGTTTAGACATCCTTGTGTCTTCCCTGTGTGGTGGATGAACAGCTGATCTGTTGATCAAATAGCCACTCTCTGTAGGCTACATGACTAGTCATAACACGGAACACTCAGCAGATTCCCCCTCATGGAATGCCAAGTGGTTAATCAATTAGTTAAAAAAAAAAAAAAAAAAAAAAATAGGCGATGTGACATTGAGCAGAAATCCTACGTTCAACTACAAGGTCAGTGTGCAGTCGTCTGGCCGACAATACATGCAAGGCGAGCTTATTTCCAAGGCATGTACAGTAGTTCTCCCGCTAATTTGTTACAGTGATTGCTAGAAAAAAGGCAGTCTTTCAAGAGATGAATTTCAGTTTGGCATCCTCCATGGTCTCATATGGGGAGGACTTAAGGGACTCCAGAAAAATGGTGAGATCCCACACAGGGCTCTTGGGGAAGCCAGCATCCAGATGATGGAGTGTACACCATTCACAGATCAGTTTCCACCCGAGAGCATACAAGAACTGTGTACTAAGGGTTCTTGCATTAAGGAGTATCTCCTAGTCTGCTGTGTTGGACAGGCTACCTGTAGGTCTGACTGTAGTCACAGGCTGTTATGCGGATAACCCCAGGGTGGACATAAGGTCTAACTTCTGTACAAATAAGTAAGCAAGTAAGTAAGTAATTTATAAAGCACATTTAAAACAACCAAAGTTGACCAAAGTCCTATACATTGGTCATGGTGATGTGTTAAGATCACACAAAAGCAAGTAAAGTGCATAAAAATAGGTATAGACAACAATAAAAGAAAGAAATATAAAAGAGAGGAAATAAGTATGTCTCAACCAAAACAGAGTAAAATGCTAATTTGTAAAAGGGCGTTTTGAGTCTTCATTTAAAAACTGTAACAGAGGAAGCACATCTCACTGTTCCACAACCTGTATCCCTCGGAGGGATAACACCATTCTTCTAAAAGATATTCCCTCAGTTGGTGTTAGCATGATGGTGCTAGAGAGCTGTGTCTAACACATCAGTCTAAAATGCCCACCACAGCATAAGAATCACTGTACGCATTCAGGCCTTTACCGTTCACTTGGTGTACAACTTATATCAACTCACTCACTGTTTGAGAATATGGTGAAGAATGACTCATCTGAAAATATTACTTCCTTTTACATTTCTGTAGAAGAGTGTGTGTAGCTTTTGCACTACTGAACCCTTAAGTGCGCATTCATCTTTCTAATGAGGGGTTTCTGCAGTGCAACCCTACTGTAATTTCTCACTTGCTCACGGTCTGCACTGACATTCGCAGTCAACTGAAAAACCATACCAGTATATACCATACAATAAATACAAAGTTTGTGGAAAGTGTATTTGAAGCCTTTGCTTAAGAGTTTTTCTACATTACCGACAATGCCGTTCGACTACCTTCTGATAGTGACCAGTAGAAGTTAGATTTTGTTTCATGTTTTAACAAAGAGACCGATGCAGCAACATTTTTACATTTACATTTACAGTTATCGCATTTGGCAGACACCCTTATCCACAGCGACTTACACAAGTGCTTTGAAGTCTTTATCAATAAATACATCCCGATACTTGTTCACTAGGTGGCGGACTAAGAATACCATCAGTCTTAGAACTCTGTTGGGACATAATATAGTAAGAAAAACACAGAGGCAATACAAGATATATATATATATATATATATATATATATATATATATATATATATATATATATATATATATATATATATATATATATATATATATATAAATGAAAAGTGCTAATTTAAGTACTTTAGGAAGAGGTATGTCTTTATGATTTTTTTTGTCTAATGACAGCAAATATTTATTGGTATAAATATAGAGAGTACAGAAAATAGTAGAGAAGTTAGGATGTTGGTACAGCATACACAACTACAACTACATCATGTATAATTTGTTTGCTTGGGGAGGGAATTAGTACAATGTTGGTTTGGATCACTGTTAATACATGTTATTAATATTGCTTTTTATAGCTTCATTTATTTATTTATTTTATTACAGCAACATCACCAATTCCAACAAAAACAACACCACCAACAACAACAACATTAACATCAACACAACAGTAAAATCAACAACTATCAACAACAATTCCAACAACAATAACAATAACAGCAACAGTAATAACAATAATTGGGGTACCCAAGGGTACTGTAAAGAAAGATGTGAAGAATATAAACAATAACAAACACAAGAACAGACATAAGATATTCATCACTACCCATACATCCGCCGGTATGGCCGCCAGCGCCAGCACCAGCACAGAAAGAAGTCCAGTGCCGCGAAGGCACAGACAAGCACACCCACCCGGGAAAATGTTAAAAAGTCCCCCACCACCAGCAAGCGCTCCCCCAAGATGACAGACCCCCCCCCCCCCAACCACAAAGTCCCCCAAGACGACAGACTCCCCACCCTTCTCCACCTTTACATGCATTTGTCTGATAGAGCAGGCCAGGTGCAGCTCTCCAACTATCTGCATCTCATCATCATCATCATCATCATCAGTGGTTTCTGTGCACTCAGTAGAAGCATCATAACAATGAACATGTTCTACTACAGCATTACTGCTGCTTGGGGCACTCGTCTCTTTCATTCAATTCGACTGCACTCACTGGACAGGAGGAGAACAGGAAAGAAATGGAGAAGGAACCTCTGCAGGCCCGGTCGAGCAAGCCCAGGAGCAGCCCCCACTGATTGAGGGAGATCTAGGTTGGTGGCCATAACGTTTAATTTTGTATGAATGGATGACTTAAGTTGTAGATATTCCACAGATTGTTTACTCTGAATACCGTACCTTTGGATCAAGTAGGAGAATGAAACCAGAATATTATTTTGTAAAATATGTTTAAGATGTGTGATGCCTTTTTCTGACCATGTGTGCAGCTTAAGTGGTTTCTTGTTACTTAGAAAATCAGGATTATTCCAGATGGGAGTAAGATTAGATGGTGCAAAAGTGGTGTTTGTGATTTTATGGAATTTCCACCAGGCTGTCAGAGTCGTAGCTATCGTTACTGTTTTGAAACAAGGTTGGTGTTTGATAGTCTGGCTGAGAAATTGTATATCTGAAATCTGAATGTCTTTGCAAATTGTTTGTTCTATATCTGACCATGTGTAATCTGATTGATTATGGTGGATCCATTTATATATGTATTGAAGCTGATTTGCTAGATAATAAATAACAAAATGTGGAGCTTCCAACCCTCCTTGTATTTTTGGTTTCTGTAGAGTAGCCAGTTTAATTCTCTGTGTTTTGTTTTTCCAGTAGAATTTGGAGATACTTGAATCTAAAGATTTGAATCATGTGAGGGTGGGTTGGGTTGGAATAATTGAAAATAGATTATTTATTTTAGGAAGTATTGTCCTTTTAATAGTGGCAATTCTGCCCAACATGGTTAGTGGTAAATTCATCCAGCGATGAAGATCATCATTTATCATTTTGAGTAGTGGAGTGAAATTGAGTCTGAACAGCTCTGACAGCCTGGGGCAAACACTGATGCCTAAATACGTGGTGTGATCTGTACATAATGGGATAGGTGGTTTATGGGTTGCCACATTCCAGCTATTACTATTTAGTGGAAGGATGGAAGATTTGTTCCAGTTGATAGAGTATTCAGAGATATTAGAAAATGATGCAATATGCTTAATTGTTTCTTTTAGTGATGAGTGAGGATTTTGTAGAAATAACAGTATATCATCTGTATAGAGGCTGATCTTATGATGTGTTTTAGGAGTTTGAATACCTTCTATGTAGATGTTCTAACAGATGGCTGCAGCTAACGTTCAATGAAAATGTTGAATAGAGAAGGAGAGAGTGGGTATCCTTGCCTAGTCCCCCTGTGCAATGTGAAGCTGTGTGAGGTTTGTCCATTAGTGATAACCGTGGCAGAAGGAGTGGTGTACAAAATCTTGACCCAATTAATAAACAATTCTCCAAAGCCAAAGAGGTAGGTCTTTAGATGTTGTCTGAAGACTGCCAGTGACTCATCTGTTCGGACATCTAGGGGAAGTTCATTCCACCACCTATATGCCAGAACAGAGAAGAGTCTTGATGCATGCCTTCCTTGTACCCTGCGAGATGGTGATGAACAGCAGTACAGTTTCACTGGGATTAAGTTTCAGCTAATGAGCTGCCATCTATGATGAGACATCTCATCATAGATGTCTGCCAGACATGCTCAGATCTCAGCATGTCTGGCAGACATCTATGATGAGATGTCTGCCAGACATGCTGAGATCTGAGCAGAAACAATAGGATCTTAAGGAGGGAAGGAGAGGATGAGTTGAGTGTCATCCGCATAGCAATGGTATGAGAACCCATGTGAGGATATGACCTCACCAAGAGATCGAGTATAGAAGGAGAACGGAAGAGGACCAATACTGAGCCTTGTGGGACACCAGTGAAGAGTCTGCGGGGAGCAGATATGGATCCCCTCCATGTCACCTGGTATGAACGACCTTCCAGGTAGGAAGCAAACCACTGCCATGCTGCACCACGATTTCTGAGACTCATGAGGGTGGACAAGAGAGTCTTGGGGTTGACTGTGTCAAAAGCTGCTTAAAGGTCAAGGAGGATGAGGACTGATGACAGTTTGGCTGATCTAGCAGAATGTAGCTTCTCAGTGACAGCAAAAAGGGCAGTCTCTGTGGAATGTGCCGCTTTGAATCTTGGAGGTTGCTCTGTGAGAGGTAGAGAGACGGTTGATTGTAGACAGTGCGTTCAAGGATTTTAGAAAGAAAAGAGAGAAGTGATACCGGTCGGTAGTTGCTTATGTCAGAGGGATCCTGAGTGGGTTTCTTCAGGATGGGAATAACCCTTGCTCTCTTGAATGCAGTTGGTAAATGACCAGATGATATGGAGCCATTGATGATAGTCGTGATGAAGGGGAGGAGGTCTTGTGAGATGATCTGGAGCATTGTGGAAGGGATTGGATCCAATGGGCAGGTGGTAGGATTGCAGGACAAGATGACCTGCAGGATCTCTCCTGTTGCTAGATTAGAAAAATGTCATTCCTTTATAGTCTGTCCAACTCATTCACCTCCTCATCTGTACACTCTGCTCAGATAAGCTTCCACAGCTCCAACATTCATATCGACACCACTGTGCTTGTCATCTGTTAAATAGCTAACTAAATGAACCATAACTCAGCACAACTGTGTTGTATAGCTGCATTATATTCTGGAACTTTGAGTCCAATGCTTGCTGTATCCACTACTTCTAGGTTGGATTTCTCATTAATATAAAATTGAATGTCACTGGATCATGGTAAGCGAGAAATGAAGTTCTTGCTCTTTTGTTTTAAGGAGCTAACAACCAAAAGTAATTCTAACATTAACCCTTATGTTTGAGAACAGTGATTTTTTTTTATCCTATTAGTATTATCCTAGTAATGTCTCCCTGTGATGTCAGAGCTGCGCACAACCAATAACTTCTCACGGGAATAATGAACATACAGACCAACCAACAAATTAGCACCAGAATCACTAAACACATAATAAATATTTCAATATACAGATATTTGATGTGTTATATGGGGGAGTTTTCCTTTAAGTTTATTTACTTACTTTACTTACTTTCCCCCCCTCCCTTCCTCCCTCCCCCCCTCCCCCCCAACCCCGAGAGCCCTATAGGAACACTTACACCCATATACACAAAATAATAAACAAACAAACAAACAAACAAACAAACAAATAAATAATTATAAAAATAAACTAGAAAAATAAATGTGACAGTTCAGCACAGGTAGAGCAAATGTTAATGAAAATGGGAAATATTACAATAAATAGTAATATACACAATTCATATATTCATACACACTACACTGTCTGAAATATATTTTTACTACTAAAAATGTGACCCAATGACTACGATTTTATATATATATATATATATATATATATATATATATATATATATATATATATATATATATATATATATATTATTTTCGCACACAAGTATAACACACTGGGTCTAAAAAGCAAAACAGAACATAAAAAAAAACCCGAATATGTATGAACGTGCGTCTGTCGTCACGTGACCTGTGCGTATTGCGTCATTCCAGAGGTTGCCGTACGTGTAGACGCCCCCTGTTTGGGTTAGCTAGCTGGTTTAGGGTTTAAAATGTCTCTGAACAGAAGAATGAAGAGACAGCAGTTTAGGGAATAATAGCTAAATCCTCAATGAAGTTTCAAAGGTAAAGCCTAGTGCGTTTTATTTAATTTATATGTATATAGCACGCCGGAACTACTAATGATTTTCATGGGTGCCGTTACTGTATAATGAATGACAAAAAAAAACAAAAAAAACTGGCCTGTCATTTTTGCACATAATGTTAGTTTAATCCCCTCGAAGCGCCTCAGCTAGTCCAACACCACTGATCAGATCAGCTGGTACAGTCTCAGCGTCCAGGATAGTCACTGGCTTTTCTAAAGTTTTTATGTTTTAACTGTTCATGTGTGTATGGCTCAGTAACTATGGCAGGTCTCTTGAAATAATCACTCACTGATTAACTAGCAATTACGAATGCAGGCTAGTAAAAGTGAACATATATCGGCAATGCTAGCGTTAGCCAGCTAGCTATTTGGTAAGTTTAATGCTCCTGGCTAGCGAGCTAAACCGGACCTAGAACGGGGTTATATGCCTTTTTACTCGCTTCAGACCATGCCGTCGATTATAAAACACATCCATGCCACTGCACGCATATGAAATCTTTTAATGTCGACTGCAAAAGCTACAGCTAAAAGAAAATCCAGTTGTCTGCAGACGCTGTTAATTGTGCAGTATAGCTAGCTTGCTAAGTGACGTTAGCTGCCTGGCTACGTGCGTAAGCTAGCCACTTATTAAGGTCTTGCTAGCAAACTTTCCGTGTATGTGTATTAAAAATATTACTGGACGAAGCCGTTTGATAAAATGAGTTGTTGTCCTCTAACATTCAATTATTCTGCACATATAATCAGCCCTATAGATAATGTATTGACAAATTAACTTTGTAGTACAAGTTAAACTTTGTGGAAAGTAACGTTAAAGATTTTTTTTTGTTTGCTCAGCTGAAATCGACTGGGCAGCTTTTCAGTTATGACAGCTGGTTAATTCATTATTGGACTTGACATTTTGTGGAAAGTGTTTCAAAACATACACCCTGAAGCTGGGTATCTGGTCATATCTGGTTAAAAAAATAAAAATAAAAAAAACACAGTGATGAAATGATATCTTCTTTGATTGATTGAATTTGTTGTGAATACAGTGATCTTTTTCTGTGCTTGCTCGATCAAAACAAGGGTAAGATTTCACCTTTTTAAAAATGTCATTTATTATTCTTTTTTATCTAAAAATCTCCTTATTTGTTTAATTACAGGAGGCGAGAGCGTGTGTGTCCTGAGAAAGCATTAAGCAGATCACCTTGAACATGAGTAAGAAACCTCCTAACAGGCCTGGAATTACTTTTGAAGTTGGAGCCAGAGTGGAAGCTCAAGACTATTTACAAAAATGGTAAAGTGGAG